>JANEYF010003827.1:0-600000 GCA_029963845.1 Rhamnusium bicolor | reverse complement strand
TATATATGGATTATATTTACAAAATATATACAAAAGAAAATAATGTGCTGCTTAGGGACGTCAGCTACTAGAACTATAAACAATTATTGCAAAATGAACTTAATTTAATCATATGCTGTTTCACATTGGATAACCTGTTACTCATGAATTAAAAAAAGAAAGGATACTAACACTTTAGTACCCACAATGTGGCCACACCCTGGGTTTACATGTACTCTCACATTGTATAATGGTCCAGGTTATCTCTGTTAATACACCAAACACAAGAAAAAAGATAAAAAAGATATAGAAAATTTAAATTATATATAAAAAACTAGGGGTTGATACGCACTGACGTTTGGTTTTCCCTAACGTTTTAACCACTCTCACTACTAACTTGTCCTGGTCGGCACTTCGTCTAGCTATTAGGCAGGCTTCGCCCTCGGATGCACAGGACTCTAGACTCTGTGAATGTGGTCTTGCCCCGAACGCGGACAATGGACCATCTATCTATCGTGGACCCTTCCGTGGACCCTTCTGTGGATCCTTCCGTGGACCCTTAAAGAAATATATTTCATGTTACTTTTATACCGGCTACTTACTGGAAAACCAGTGGCATGCGGAAAACGTGAGCTTAACGAAACTATAAATTTTAATTATTTACCTCTAGCCAAGAGGGTGCAGGAATTCTCCAAAATTGCTACCACGTTCCAATCAGCGTAACCTCACTCTCTGCTACCAGTTAGCACAAATCGTATTTAGCTCCTGTTTCCAGAAATCGGTCTCTTCTAACCACTTACGCAGTCCTCACTGCGACCCAAAACAATAGACCGAAAATTGGAATGACTTCTCATAAATCCCTTGCGGATTTAGTCTGTTGAGAGTCACTCCGTACGACTTGTGCGTTTCACTGTCAAGCAATCAACAATGGCGAACTTCCGGAGGACGGAAAATACGTCAGTAGAATTTCGCACGGAAATATTCACCGTGAGAGCCAACTGGGAGTAAGTAGCGGTACTACTTTGCTACGAGTACAGTAGGTACCGTTAGTTGCATATCGTTAAGGAGTTTTATACTGAATAAATGCCTACTGCGATTTTGGAATGTAACAAATGGACATGTTAATTATTTATGCGGAATGTAGAAAAATGCCGTTGCGGCTACACACCTCTATGCTGGCCGATATCCTGATAGAAAATGTTCAGCGAAAAATTATTTTAATCGTCTCGAAGAAAATTTCATTCTTGACGAAGGAACGGAAATTAATGTTTTAGCTCGAGTAGAAGTTGATAAGACTGTTTCTTTAGGGCAAATTGGGTTTGAATTGGATATCAGTCACCAAACAGTAAGCCAAATTTTACAAATGGTCTTGTGAGGTGGCCTCCAAGGTTACCTGATTTAACACCCCTTGATTTCTTTGTTTGAGGTCATTTAAAAAATATTGGATACGCAACCGCCGTAACAACCCGTGAAGACCTGGAGCTACGAGTAAGACGCGCAATTAATAGCATACTGGCCCAGCAACTGGCGAACGGTCTTCGAGAAACAGCTATGTGAGTTCAGAAGTGCATTGTCGTTAAAGGACAGCATTTTGAACAACTGTTGTAATGTTTTGTATTCATCTTTTGTAGTCCAAAGGTAACAAGGTAACTGTATTTTCTCATTTTCTTTTAGCTGTAATTTTATTTGTATTTATCGCACATTTTAATACGACATATGAATAAATTCCTTATTAATAGTAATAATAAATGGTACCACGGTACCAATATGGTTCCATTGGAAAAAATTGAGTTTCTCCACAAAAACCATTTTGATGTACTTTATTTGCTCATAAATCACGTAATTTAGTATTTTTGACAGGATTTCGATTTTTCTAGCATTACACGGATCACTTAGAATAAATCAGAACCGACATGGCACACTTAAATGGAAAACTAAAAATTATATTATAAAATATTAACACTTGAAATGTCACTTATTTGGTATCGTTGGATTCAGAAAATTATGCAGAATTCAAAAATGCAATAATATACAGAGCGTTCTATTTAAAAATCGAAACTATGTGTCACTTCCGGCGTAACCGGAAGTGAAATAAAATCGCTTGTATGTCAAAAAGTGTCGCTTATTATGTATATAGGATATCCCAAATTTCAATCAATTATCTTCAAAACTAAAGGAGAAAGGGGTTGTATCATGCTCCTGTTACACCCGGTATCATGATTATACTCGTAAAATGATTTTAGTTCTATACCTACAAAGACACTACAACGGCGACGAACTTTTATTAGTAGAAATGTATGCGCTTAAGGAAAAAATCAGAAAACTATTTAAGTTCTAGGAGTATCTCTAGAGGGGGAATAATATGAAGCAATTTAAGTACGCAAAAACATACATTGTCCCAAAAAAAGTCGGTTTAGTAGTGCCCATAATACAACATTTCTCTTTCGTTAGCTAACTCAAAAATAAGCAGTAAAATTTAAAAAATCGTTTATTGGGTATACTACAAAATATGTAGTATAGCTAATGCATGATGATATGTGGTACATATCTATCAACATATTTTACATTTCTATCAAAAAAGTTTTAGTTTTGTAGCAAAAGAAATTTATTGCTATTTTCTCGAAAACACATAAAATATTCTCATAAGTTATGATAACTTAAATTAAAGCTAATTAAAACATGTGGCAGATAGTTATAACAAATTTTATGTACAGGGTGAGATAAAAAATTCTTACGGAAATTAAGTTTATTATTGTAACAATTTTTACCAAAAAAACTTTTTTGGGTTCTTCCGTACGCACATATGAGGAACTTAAAAATAGCTATAATTTGTTGTGCTGGATAAAGCTGTTGCTTTAAAAATAAAAAAATACGGGCTTGGGGAGTTTTAAGTGGTGGACTGTATAACAGTTTTTTTCAGGAAATAATTATTTTAAATGAATTCATTGTTAAAAATTTAATAACATTTTTACAGAAATCATTCTGACGTCAAATTTTATTCTCTCTACTATGGTTACTTAATTTTTTTTTTAAAATGTGTTAAATATTGCTAGAAAAAATTTTCCTTTTTATAAATATGTTGTTTTTTTTTTTAAACAAATAAAGAGTTTTTATATTGTAATTCATAAGAAAAAAATAACATCCGTTCAAAGTTCATTCGGTATATGAGTTAAATGAGGATGATTTTGATCGCCGGATTGAGTTTTGCGAGGAGTTATCACAGTTGTGCAACAAAAATCCAGATATTGTTAAAAACGTTTTCTTTTTCGATGAATCGCCTTTGTTCAAATGGCATTTTGAATAGACAAAATTGTAGGTATTGGGCATAGCAGAATGTGTGCTGTAATATTGTAAGGAATTATGGGTACTTACTTTTTTGAAAACACTCTGGTGAAATTTACTACAATATTCCTGACCTGGTAATCCTGTTACTAAACAATTCTGATATTCAACAAGATGGTGCTCCTCATACTACACGGCGCATGTTTGAAATTACATAAATGTGACTATTCCTAACACATGGATAGGAAGAAGATGGAGTATCAAATGGCCAGCTAGATCGGCGGATCTAAATTCGTTGAACTATTTCCTTCGATCTCCTTAAATATAAAGTTTACATAAACAGACTTGTAAATTAAGAAAATTTAAGAGAGATTTCGGCAGTAATTTCATCAGATAAACTCTGATGTTATCGCTAGTGTTCAAAGGGAGTTTATTAATCGATTACAATCTTGTCAGGATATAAGCGGATCACATTTGGAACATTTAACTTAGTTTACATCACTTTTCAGTAAAACTTTCTTTTTTTGTTTATTTTTAAAGTGACCAACAGAAATTGTCGCAGAATTTTAAGTTTGTAATTTTATTTCTGTGTGATTTTTATACACATACTTTTTAAACGATTTTATTGAATTTATACGAAAATGTTCATAAATAGAGAATAAATGAGAGTGATGAACCACTTCTAGTTGTAGATCTACACCACTCCCCACTAGATATTTATTTATCCTCAAGTTCTTCATCGTCAAAATTTTCACAAAAACAGTATTAAATTTTAATTTCTTTAAGCCGATTTTCACTAATTATATGGGAAAATTTTAAATATGTACAAATTTATCTCAGTTTACAGATGTTAACTTGGCATGCGACAAGTTATATTCTATTTTGAATTCGATTTTCGTAGAATTACGGAGTTATGCGGAGGAAATACTAAAGAGGTAAAAGCCAGAAAGTTGATAATGAATTTACATTCATTAGAGCAAAACTGAAATTAGATATAGAGTTAACATTTAAAAATTGTATTATTGACATAAAAAATCAAATGAAATCTAATCCCAACCGTTTCTGGTCTTATATTCATCAGAAAAAAACTCATATAGTATTTCCAATAATACGAGATGTGAGAATAAATCTTTTGATGATCCCATTATAATTATTAATAAATTTGCTGAATATTTCGAAATATCTTATGCCGCATATTCAAATACAAATATGCCATTAGATAATAATTGTCATGATGAATTCATCTGATATTAAATGAAGTTTTTGAAGACGATGTCTTAAAATCCCTAAACAAATTAAGTCTAAATGTACTGCCGATTCTGATGGTATTCTAACTATTCCTAGATCCACTACCAGCAATTTATTTTGCATTACACAACATCTAGCAGAAGGCAATGATATTGGAGGCCAGATCGATGTCGTTTATATAGACTTCTCTAAAGTCTTTGCCTATGTTTATTCAGTTTCGTTGATTCTCTCTTTCTTCTTATTTTTTACAATAGAAAATAATATGTAGTGTACCACGGTTACAAATCGAGAGATATATTAGCTACATCTGGTGTTTCTCAATGTTCCAACCTTGGACTCATGTTGTTCATAATGTTTATAAATGATATCGAGTCTGATCTCCAATGCGTGTCTCTTTTGTATGCATACGATTTAAAAATATTCCATAGCAATGGTAATGGTAATGGTGGGGGAGGCTAACGCCTGGCGAGTAAGCCGTAGACTGGCCCTTTTTACCAACCATCAGCTGTCCCTTCAGCCATGTGCTTCTCTTGCTTCCTCGCGTCGAATCTTTCCGACCTTCTACTGAAGGTCAGGATGTCACTCATTGCGAGTGACCTCATCTCCTCCCTGAGAAGCGACTCAGAACCAAAGATACTATGTCTCAGGCGCCTAAACGCTTCACATTATCCTAGGAAGTGGTAAGATGTTTCTTCACCACTTCCGCATCTTGCATATGAGGGTCTTCCTCAATACCTATCAATGATGGATGCCTCTTAAATATGCAGTACCATGTCAGAAGTCCAATCAAAAGATTCAGAGTCTTCCGACTCGGCCCAGTAACCAGGCCGAATTTGTTCAGCCTCGTCAAAAAAATATTGAGTTTGCCTGCAGGCTCTGTTGGTCCTCCAATGCTTCCTCAGTGTCTCATGAGCCCACTCATTGAGGGCCGTTATGACCTGCCTTCTTGTAATGCCTAACATAAGCTCAAGCCCGAGACAGGGTTTCTCGGCTCCAAATCTAGCAAATTCATCGGCATTCTCGTTGCCTGGAACTCCGATATGTCCCGGAACCCACACCAGTCTCACTTGTTTATGCCTGGAAAGTTCTTCTAGGGCGTCCCCGCAGTCCTGAACGAGAACTAATCTCGCCCTAGGGGAGGACACCGCTTTTAAGACAGCCTGTCTTTCGGAGGAGATGTACACCGCTAGGATGGCGTAAACCTCTGCCTGGAAGACCGTGGTGCACGAACTTAGAGCAAAGCTCTCCTGCACTCCTTTGAATTCCAGATATATTCCCGCCCGGAAGGACGGTCTAGTGGCCACCCGGGGGTCCAACTGTGCAACACCGGGGGAAGTCAATTCTCCTTCACTCTACTCCTCCCTACTGGGAAGAGTAAGAGTATATTTCCTTTCCAACCTTAGCTGATCTTTCGCTTCTCTCACCTTTAAGACAGAGATGGAGATTTCCCTCTCCGCCAGTCCAGGAATTGCTGCCTGACCTTCAGCTCTACCTGAACACTGCCAGCTCCCAGAATCCCGCATTTTGAGACAGACCGCCATAGCCTCCTTCTTTATCCACGAAGGAAGCATTGGCAAGCCTAGCAGAAGCTCCAGAGCAGCTGTCGGTGTCGTCCACATTGCGCCAGTGATCCCTAGGCAGGCTAGTCTCTGGACTTTTGCCAGCTTTCGGGACGTGGTCGCTCAGTCCACGCTCGGCCACCAAACCACAGATCCATACTGGAGCCTCGGTCTGATGACCGCCGTGTACAGCCAATGTAGGATCTGTGGGTTAAGGCTCCAGTTCCTACCTACCGCTCGGCGCAATTGCCAGAAGGCAGCAGGCGACTTTTTGATGATGTTATCGATCGGCGGCCCCTATGACAGTTTACTAGGGTCACTCCCAGGTATCTAACCTCTTGCGCAAGCGCGAGAGGTTTACCATACATGATTGGTGCCCTAAAATCCTCAATTTTTCTCCTCTTGGTGAAAAGGATCATCTCAGTCTTGGATGGATTGACTGAGAGACCTGTTTCGCCGCATCATCTTTCTATTATTCTACAGGCTAGCTGCGTCCTGTTGCAAACGACGTTTAGGAAGCGGCCGGTACCATAACAATAATAAATGATTGTATCAGCTTACAAAATGACTTACTTACACTTGAATTATGGTGTGAAAAAACAAGTTGCCGCTGAACGTTGAAAAATGCTGTATGTAATGATTATATGAAAAGATGTAAACAGTTAAAAGACCTTGGTGTAATATTTGATTCCAAGTTAACTTTTGTTGATTATATTTCCTCTGTTATCAATGCGGCTTATAAAAATTTAGGTTTCATTCTCAGAAACATCAAAGATTTTAGAGATGATATTATTATTTCTCCTCTTTAATGCTATTATATGGCACCCTAGATATGAGGTTCATCGCAAATTATTAATTCCTACACAGAATTCATGTATACATATATATTAATATAAACTGAAACATAAGACATTGAAGGATGAGCGGTGTCGGAATGGAGCGCAGTGATAAAAAAATTTCTACAAAACCATAGGTGGGGTAATAAAATGAGAAAAATATATAATTATTGAATTGTTTCTTTGGCAAAATGGCCATTGGTACAATTACTGTGTTGACACATTGCGATTTACACTAGTGACAACCACTTACGATATCAACTAAACTAAATAAAATGTTGTAAAATAATTGCTGATTTATCATTGACAGTCCAATATATACTGTTTAACATGTATTGTCAGAAAATAAATTATTTGAAGATTTTCAAATTTTAATAGTTAGCAACATATATGCTGGCTAAAATAAATATCCATTAATTATAATCAATATTAGTAAAATATCTTGTTAAGAAACTTCATATTTTGTCCAACTGATATAATTAAATAATTAGTTTAAACACCACATTAGACAACCCCCAATCCAAAGCCGGAGCTGCACAGAGAAAAATGCGGACAAACAATTACTCCCTTCATCTTTGTCAGGGTCGAAGCCATTTGAACACGGGAGTGCGTACGTGGTAAATCAGCTATGTTTATCACATAAATGCGGCTGTCCACCAGATGCGATGCTGTGCTGTGCCGTGCTATACCAAGTTGATGAATGCTATAGATTGACCGTCCACTGATGCTGTGCTGTACGGTAGTATTCTTTCAAGTTGCATTGTTATGCTATCCTATCCCATGTGCCTTCACGGAATTCTTGATTTTTATAATTCTTACCATCTATTTTCTATAGACGGGGATAAATACCGACTAGTTCGCTAAATTCTTCCACTTACCTTTGCACTACACATATCTAAATCGCTCAGTACAACTCGAATTGGTCTCGGAGCGACATGAAATTGGATCAGCAAGTCACAGCTTGTTGAAAACGCCTACCGCTCAACACGAATGGATGGTGTATCATATCAATGTATGTAAATTCAATTACAAGCTCCATACCGCCTCGCACGGCACAGCATAGCACAGCACCGCATCCGATTGATAACTGCCTTAACGCTATCTTATTGTGCTACCGAACTCGGTGACGCAGCGGTAATAGACAAATTAAATAATAAATAAATTTTAGTTTATCATTTAGCTATTGATAAAGTATTGACATAAAAAACATCTAATTCCAAATTTTGATGAAAATTAAAGACTTAAGGCCCAAAAATGGCAAATTTATTCGAATCGGTATCTGCCCAGACAGCACTAGATATTCTTAAAATATGCTGAGAATATGAATTTAAGAATAAACGATTATTACTGAAATGATCTGTAAATAAATATAAATCATACATGACTTCTCAGAACGTGGAAATGGGAATAATTTATATAAACTGAGAATAATTTGTTTGGAATATTCTAGACAGGTTATAATTATCCTAGGAATACTCCTGGAATACCTATAGAAATAAAGAAACATACATTTCCGCATATAGATATATATAATCTAGGATTATACCTAGATGTCTCTATAAACGTGAAATGTATATGTATTTTTTCTATTCACTGACTTGTTGCTATAAAAAGGACCTTAGTTGGTTAGAATACAGACTACTCACGCTAGTTGGCAGAAACAATGATTGTTCACTAGAACCTTAAATTTTCTTCCAAAAATTAAATAATACTAAGAAAAATGTATTTTTATACCATGGGCGCTCTGCAGTCTTGAGTTGAGTCCAATAGATTACTTTGTATGGCCATATTTCCTTCAAACACACGAAAATGGTCGAAATCGATTTCATAATACTCATAAGCTACGACAAGGCCTAATTTAATATTGGGAAGAACTATCTCAAATTTCAATAGCGGGGGTCATACACAACTGGAGAACAGTTACGACAATTGTGGCTGTACGAGGAAATCAAATTCAAGGTAAATGATGAGCTAGACTTCATTAACTACTTATTAATTGAATCTTCAGTGTTGAAACTATTGATCTTTATTAATGATTCAATAATATTACACTTGTTTTACAAAGCGAATTTTATCAGTGCCTACTACCTAATTATGGATTAATGGCGAAATGTCCTCTATCATCTCGTATTAGTTACCTACCCCTTTCGGTCACGAATTATTTTTTCTTGAAGAAAAAATGGAGGCTTTGCTAAGCAGTTTTTGAATTAAATTATGATTTTTCAGTCGTATAAAATATCCCCAAGAAGGCCCCTAATGGTGGCGTAACGTGTCCCTAAATGAGGACATTATGATGGGTGCGGTATAAGTTAAAAAATCAAAGTATTGAACAAGATTTTTCTTCACCGAAATAACGAACATTATAAGTGCACTTTATAAAAGTTTAGTTATTGAGTAAATATAAAGTACAGTTATTGAACTTTTGAAGACGTATGATAATCAAAAAAAAAATTTTTTTTGTTTCTATCATTTTGTACAAAGAACTTTGGTTTTTCCTTTGCAACCTGGTTTCTTACACCTGTCAAATAATTTTTTTGTTACTGATCAAAGGAAGATCTCCAACGTAGTCCAACCGGACATCTGCTGGTGGACGAACTTCCACGTGGGCTCTTCTTGACGTACTTGGAGAGGGCACTGGACTTTCAGTAGTGGGGCGGTTCCTTTTTCTGATAGCTGGCTTGTCTATTTTTGTGAGTACTTCCGCCACAGTTACCCTAAAGTGAAGCAAATCAAGCACCTTATTTTTAGGAACAGCTAATTGCGATGATTTTTTCTTGTACTCCATCTAGGCATTTATACATGCTAAATCGATTGTATGAGCAAACATGCGGTGTCCAATTTTTCGATCTGATGAATGTGCGATAAATTGTGATCAGAAAATCTATCTTGTCGACCCCTTCTATGTGTTGATTGTAAACTCGAATAACTTCTGGCCGCTCAATTTCAACATATTTCTTTTTAGTCTTATCCCATCTTTTGCAGACATCTTTCTTTCCACTTCCCAAAAAATTCGACGCAAGTACCACTGGCTTATTGTCATACCATTTTGTTATTATAACTTCTCCATTTTCACTTATAAGATGATCAGTGGAGCCTCTCCCAAGGTTTTTCATATCTTTGTCACTCGAAATTGGTGGTTTATTGAAGCGATTTTGGCGCGTAGTACACATTGCGTATATGTTCTTATTTCTCAAGTACTGTAGGAGATTATAATTTGAGAAATAATTATCGAAAATTAGAAGCACATTTTTTTCATTGATTCTTTCTGCTAATTTCGGGACCACTAATGCGCCGTGACCAAAAGTTGTTAACATTGCTGGATCGAGTTCTGTCGTCGAGCCTTGATATATTATGGAATCAAACACTTGACCGCTTGTTCCACAGAGTGCAAATATTTTTATATACTGCTTTACGTTCAATGATCCTTTGAAAGGGCATCATTTGCTCATCGACACTAAGATTTTCTTCTATTAGTAAGCTCAGCAACCGTTCTCTTATGGAAATATATAGTGGCCCGACTTTCCAAAATCGATCATGTTCATCAAATTCCCCTGTTACATCAACACAGTGAATGATCTGTCTCAATTTTAGGAAACGATTAACTGGCATGGTATCTGCTATTTGGGAAATACGTAGCTTCGGCTCCCAGTAGCATCGAATCCTGAGGTAACTCAAATTTCTCATCAGAATGTGAATTCCTATAAATGAAAGAATTTCTTTTCTGTGATATGTGCAAAATTAGCTACGCTTTTGTGTACTGCGTAAATATTGGTGCATTCCAACAATTTCTGCACAATATCTTCAGTGAAATGTTTTTTAAAAAATTGGTAGGGGCTCTCAAGTTCATCCACTGGTTGAGAATTACTTTTGTACCATTTGATAGAAGAAGTTATATATGTGAGTCCTTTATTCCTCCAACGTATATCTTTCTTAGCTGTTAGGTCCCCAAAATTATGAAGCCATTCTTGATCAACAACGTCCATTACTTCAGGTTCAGGCTCAACATCTATTTCCGGATTGTCCTGTTCTTTGTTAGTATCATTATGCTCTTCGATGAGAAAGGGCTCTCCACAACCTTCAAGAAAAAAGCTTTTACGAAAAGGAAAATTCATGTAAAACATCTGACATTACCTGTGTCATTGCCCTCTTGTTCAAAATTATCACCGGAATTATCGGATAGATCTTCAATTTCAGATAAATGGTTGAGAAGGTAAATTCTTCTTCTGTAAGCGGCCTTCGTCGGTCTTGGACTCGAGACATTGCGAAATCACCATAAAAACAGCAAAACATTTCACTAAATTTCTGTGACATGACAACCTTTACAGCACAATGTCCTCAAATGGAGACGAGCATAAAGTTATAAATAATTCACTTACCTTTTATTCTGCACAATCTTGTTGGTTTTCACCTTCAAAAACGCACTTTTCTACCCAAAGCTACAATTTTGCTCGTAACCTCACAAAATATATACCGGTTCACGGGAGGCACAAAGATAGCGGGGCAGAGTCCACTTGAATGCGCACGGATAGTTTTATTTTGTGATTACACTATTTGAAAAGAGAGGTCGACACCGGTGTCAAATAGAATCTATGGTTGTGACCATATGAGGACAACGTTTACAAACGGTAAAATTTACCGAATTTAGATATACCAACCATTTATATAGTATGTCCTCATATGAGGACACCATAACCGAAAGGGCTAGATACGATTTTTTATAAATTATTTCTCTAGTTCGTATTGTTGATTGTCATTAGTTGTTAGGTTAGGTTAGGTTAGGTTTGTTGTGAGTGGGTCTCAGCAGACCCTCCACTGCGGCCATCAGCAGGCCTATTGTGGCTCACGCCTAATTATATTTCACCCAATAAGTTCAGTCTCTTAATGAAACTGATAACTTTATTGGGTGAGAATGTGTCCAGATCCTCTGGCAGCAGTTGCCCTTTGCCAAATATTGAGAATCGGATCCTCTCCACAGCGGGACAGGTGCATAAGATGTGGTCTGCCTTTTCATCATCTTCCAGGCATAGATGGCACTCGGCGTTTTCCGCTAGGCCGAATTTATGCAGATGATAGTTTAGTCGGCAGTGCCCGGTATATAGGCCTGTTAGAGTTTTCAGGTGTATCCTGTTTAACTCTAAAAGTTTCTTAGCTCTTGATTTCAAAGGGTATTTTATAAACGCCTTCGAATGAACTAATCCTGGTAACTCTTGCCAATACTGGAGAGTTTGCCTTTCAGCCCAGGTTGAGATAGCCATCTTGGCAGTACTTGAGGATATGCCAAGTATTGGTTCTTGTCCGATGAATCGTGATCCCCCTCCTTCTCTGGCTAAGGAGTCCGCTATTTCGTTACCTTCCATACCAGAGTGGCCGGGTATGCAGACGAGAGTCACTTTATTGTTCTTGCTCAAATGATTTAGAGCTTTCTGACAGTTCCATACCGTTTTGGAGTTACACCGGTAAGAGCCAAGAGCTTTTATAGCTGCTTGGCTATCTGCGAAAATTTTTATTGATCTGCTTGTAAGATGCATATATTCCAGCCTTCGTACACACAGTTCAATGGCATGAACCTCAGCCTGAAAAACAGTTGCATGAGTACCTAGGTTTGAGACTATCCTCACCCTTGGTCTGTAGCTGTGTACTCCGGCTCCTGTTCCCTCGGGAGTGTCATTAGTTGTAGTATAAGTAATAGAAGTACTATTAGAAAATGGGCCACATATTGACATCTCCATAATTTGTTCACAATTTTTTAGAGCTAATTCTATTGCCTAAGATCAAGTTTATTAAAATTGGTTGAGAAATACAGAAATGGCAGACAAAGTCTGTTTCTTGTTCCAGATTTTTAAAATGGCAAGTTTTTTAAAATGGCAAGTACGCCATTTTTGAAATTGCTATATCTCCAAAATAGTTAAACCGATTTAATTCACCATAGTCATAAAATGTAGAGAAAAGTACATTCTTTCGAAATATGTCATTAGTAATGTTATCTTAACAAATTTCTATTTAATACAATGAGCGAAATGAAGGCCTATTTTCAATTTCGTCCTCCATTTTGAATTTTAACATTTCGACCATTGATATTTGGTCTTTGTCGCTTATTTAATCAACTAACTATTGACACAAAGTTCGTTAAAATCGGCAAAGAAACAAAAATTTGACAAATAATAAAAGTGTTTCTTTGCCCACCTGGTATACTTCTCATGTGATTAATAAACTAGATTATTACCACTGGATGCACTCTTTAGTATTAAAATGTTTTCTTCAGGCTCAACCAATAGACCCAGAACTAACAGCAAAGCTTCTTGGTCACGGAGTGGCCGTGTCACCTGTAGTAACAGTGGAACCAAGGAGAAGAAAATTCCACAAAGCAATAACATTGAGTATGCCTGCCCCAAGAGCTCATTCTCAAGGGATGATCAACCAATATTCAGGATCAGCACCTACCCTACGATTACTCTGTTCGATTACAGGTAAGTCTCTAAGAAATTTAAGTCAAACATTTTTATGTATACAATACACATCGATCAATTTTCAGTAACAGCGAGAAGTGTGGATAAATAATTTATGAAACGATGAAACACCTAAATTATGTAAATGTGAATCTACTTTTGACTTACTTGAGAGATATTGGCAAAGAGAAATATAGTTTTAGTTGCACTAAGGGCACTGTTTAGTGGAAAACATAATTATTCTTTGTAAAGCCTAATTACTCCTTGTTAGGATTTAAATAATTTGATGTCTATTGTAATAATAATAATAATAACAACAATAAGATGTCCCCTTTCCTAGATTCTTTCCTATTCGATTTAATTTGTAAAAATTTATGGATCCCATTACAAATAGAAATAAATGACTGTATAGACATTAAAAACAAACGCTTTTATAAATAATTTATAATTGTCAAATAATGTTAAAATGAAGAATTTCGATACTTCTTTGCAAGAACTTATATTATACCTACATCTGATTTTATAGTTATATGTAGGCTCAGTACTGCACATATCTACTCATACATTTTCAAGTACATTTGAAAAGTAGTTCGAATATATTTAGTAAGAGTAATTACTAAAAAAAGTACTCAAATTTTTCGAGTCCTCTTGTACTCATACAATATGAGTATTGGAGTACACCGTCGTGTAATAAAATAAAAGTTAAAAATATGTAAGTATAAATATCTCTACAAAGGATAAATATTGACGGAAAAGCCGCAACAGAGATTCAAGAAATGGGATTCGGATATTTAAAAATATTGTGTACAGAAGCGTCAAAAAGAATACCTAAAACAGTTAGGTTGTATACGCACCGGCCGCAACTTTTTGTAGCGCAACGTTTCGCAACTTTTTTGTTGCGCAACGAAATAATGCAATAAAGACGATCTATTTTCTACATGCAACATTTGGGTCGCAACAGGTAATAAATTCAGTTTATTCATAAGCATCGTCCAGTGACAAGTGTTTTTTTGGTCAGATTTTGACGCTCCCCCAAACTCGTCACAGATTTTGAACAGACAAAATGGATAGGCAAACAGAGACGACTATTTTATTGTGGCAATTTTTAGAGCTATTGGATGAACAAAAGAAAATAGATTTTGGGTTCACCCGATTAACCAAAAAAGGAATATCCCTGATTTCAATCGTGAGTTAAGAAAAAGATCCCGAAAAATTTTACAACTATTGCCGAATGAGTTCTTTTTCTCTATTTATAATAACACTTGTTTTTAAAAATGTACTTTACCCCACGAATGTTGCGAAGAAACTGACGACTCCTCTTCGGCAGCGCAACATCGCCCTCTTGTTGCGAGACGATGCGAAACGTTGCATGGCACCGTTGCACGCGGTGCGCGCCCGTTCCATCTGATTCCAAAGCAAATTTGGAGCGTGCAATGTTGCGCAATGTTGCGAAACGTTGCGCTACAAGAAGTTGCGGCCGGTGTGTGGCCACCCTTAGATTTTCCATATTTTAAACAAGTTTCAAGCGATTATTGGTAAACCCAGTTGCAAAATAATTTACAGATTTGCCATTTTTGAATGCATTTAATGAAAAAAATCAGTTGGGATTGTTTGAATCACAATGGAATAAATTAAGAGACTACAAGTGGAAAAAAAACTATAGAGATGAAGATTTCGAAAATATTTATACTTATTGGACAACAGTATATAGCTTTAAAGATGCTGGTGAATCGTACCCATTTAGGGGAATTGCAACGTTTGTCTTAACATTATTAACCTTACCTACAAGCAAAAAAAAAATTACAAGTAATGCAGTGGCCGACAGATTATTTCTTTAGTGGATACTGTTAAAACAAAACACAGGCACAAAAAAATTTTTTTGTACTTTAAATCAAAATCATGTTTCCTTATGTCTCTTGATGTGCTGCAACCTAATCTGGCAATAAAAAATTACGGCTATTGCGTAAATTTTTACATCTTTAGCTACAGATATCGTAAAAATCATCTTAAAAAAATTTTTTGTTAGACCATTTTTTTTCCTAAATCATCGTAATCTACATTTCCATGGGTACTAAACATGATTTTAAAATAAAAATAGCTTTTTTGGCAGCTCTCAACTGTCAAACTGCAAATTGTAAAATTTCGCAATTTGTAATAAAAGCTTCTTCCATGTGTAAAAGTATAACACTACCTACATTTTTCAGGGTGCTAAATATGATTTTGACATCAAAATTGTCTCTCTGGCAGCTGCCAATTGTCAAACTGCCAATTGTTAAATTCCAAAATTTCAAAAAAAAAAATTATTATCACTACCTACGTTTTTGAGGGTGCTCAATATGACTTTGACGGTTATTATCAGTACTATTGAATTGAAATCTACAGATATATAATTACGATAACCAAATCATATTTACTGATTTCGAAAAAAGAAATTAATGAAAGTTTTTTTGCATGCCACTCAAACTATTTATATAGAATTTTGAATGTGAGAATTGGCAGCGTGACAGTTGATAGCTGCCAGAGGAAATTTTGAGGTCAAAATCATATTTAGCACCCTCGAATATATTGGTAGTGATATAGTTTTACATATAGAAGCTTTTCTTACAAATTTTGGAATTTTACAATTTGCGGTTTGACAATTAGCAGTTGTCAAAAAAGGCTATTTTAATGTCAAAATCATATTTAGCATCCTCGAAAACATTGGTAGTGATATAATTTTACACATAGAAGAAGCTTTTCTTACAAATTTTGGAATTTTACAATTTGCGGTTTGACAGTTGGCAGCTGCCAAGAAGGTTATTTTGATGTCAAAATTATGTTTAGTACCCATGAAAACGTACATTACGATGATCTAGGCAAAATAAATTGTCTAACAAAATTTAAAATTAAAAAAAAAAAGATGATTTTTACGTTGTCTGTAGCTAAAAAATTGACGCAATAGCCGTAATTTTTATGGCCAGCACATCAAAATACATAAAGAAACATGGTTTTGATTTAAAGTACCTACAGAATTTTTTCTTTTTTTGTGTGCCTGTGAAATTGAAAACTGATTATCTTTTACTTTATTAAACTTAATAATCACTTTGCGAACTGATCTTTACACATATAAGATGTGTTGCAAGAATTATACACCAAGGAAACAAATGTTTACAAACTTTAAGTCTGATGTGTATTAAAACAGGTACTAAAAATATATTGTCACCTATTGAGAGTGTAACATTAGATATAATGGTCAGTGCTAGTGATGAATTTGTAACTATTCAGATCCAAGAACAGTACTAACCGTTTTTGGATTTGAATAACTAGCTAGTAGTTTTACTGTTTTTTTTAAGTTTAAAAATGTATACTTATTTTCATACTTTAAGTACCTATCGTCCTTATAGGCAGTTGTATCGAGTTAAATTACTACATAAATTTAATTAGAAGAATTTTTTTCGTAAACAAATAATTTTAAAATTAAATGGGGGATTTTTTTATTATAAATTAAATTAATTTGAAATTAACTAGCAGGCGATTTTTGAAGAAATATTTATAAATGGCGACGGTATGACAGAAAAATCTGAATAGGCCACTGACTGCATTCTGCCAATGTGTGTTATGAGTATATTTTCGAGTACTTCGAGTACATTTAAAAAACATATACTCATGAGTACAGATACTTGAGTATATTAAGTACTCGAGTACCATTTTCAAGTACGTTTATTCGAGTAACGCCCAGCTCTGTATGTAGCGAACTCCGAAATGTGTATAACGTAATCAACAAGTCAACAACAGTAATAATAACATAAAGAAAAGAAAAAATCGTGTCATCAAAAGTGACATGTGAAGTGAATAGATATAAGGAACAGGTTAGATGATATATTTGCTTCAGGTTTCTTCACCTGAAGAAGGAAATAAATGATTACGAAATATAATATAACAATACCATTTGTTGTTATTTTCTCATATCCAGTGAATTAGACAGCTAAATATTATGTGAAACTTAGTACTGGATTGTGTAAGGAAACTGTAAAATAGATAAAAGCATCAGAGCAATAGCGTTCTCTTATAAGAAATTAAATCAATTATTCTTAAACGTACACAAACCTGCAAAAAATAACTGAATACACAAAATATGCAGATGCAAGCAAAATAGAAGATAGAGGGGAAATTAAGGAGCAGGAACAACATTTTAATAAGATCTTAAGAAAGGCTAAAAATATTCACTCACCATTTGTATTCAACAATACGTTTTTCGTTATATTCTATAATTTTACAAGAGGCTATTACTTAATCTCCATAACTATGGATAGTTCTTGGGAAATAACTATATAGGATGATATACATTTTCAACAAAGAATTTCCAGTGCCCATTTCCGTATATGCCAACATTTTACGTAGGTAATGCTCATCAGAAATTCATGCCAACATTTTTTTTAACGAATTCTAAACATATGCACATATATGTATTGTACTGTACAAATGAATTCAAATACTCTGAAGTGTTATAATAAAATCTTAAAATATAAGTTATTTCATGCCACACTTCAGCTTGCTGAAAAATAATTCAATATTTCAACCCATCCAAAAAACAATATTTCCCTTAACAACCATATTTATTTTTATTTCTAGTTTATCTAATATTTTATTTAATTGACCCAATGTCTTGATGTTGTGTTGTGCCCTATGTATTTTTTGTCAATTGTATTTGTCGTTAAGGGGTTGGCAAGCTTTTGTTTTTACGGTAGATATGATGTAGATAGAAGTAGTTATAACAAGTTTTTTTGACTTAGAATAGGTTGTAACTTGAATTAGATTAGTTTTAAAAGCATGTAAATATGCTTTAAGACTTTGAAAATACTTATACAGTAATATTGAAGAGTAACGCATCATATCCAATTAATTTAGAAGTAGATGAGGCCAGATATAATTCTTCATTCTGTTTTTTAGTATTGCGACAATTTTAAAAACATTGTTCCAAAGTTCAAGTATTAAAAATAACATGTTAAAAACCTATAAATACAGTGTTTACTAGGAATTTGGTCATAGGTGACTATAATATTCCCAAAATTATGTATTTTTAAATATTTTTATTTGCATCTTACGACGAAACTAGATTTGCTTTAAGCGTTTGAAGAAACTATTTTAAATGACTGGCGATATATCTTATATGGTGTTATATAACAGTTTGTTGAGAAGTATCAATACCTACATAAAAAGTAAATTGTAATAACAAAAATTTTTATTTTCCTTGTCTACATTGTCGAATCATTTTCGTTTTTTGAACGAAAAATTATATTTAGGTACCAGTATATGGATGTGTATCATAAATATTATCATTAAGAAATTTCGTTTCAAAGTAATTAGGTTTCAGATGATAAATAACTCTTAACAAGTTTTTGGAAAGTCAAACGGTGATACGCTATATCAAATTGATTGTTTGTAAATATGTCTGTATTCTTTGTAGAATGCATTTTCCATTTTCAGTTTTGTCTAATCATTAATTTATTATAAAGAACAGTACCACGGACGCATATGCGCGTCAACTGGCATAGATAAATGGGAATATACCAATATACAAAACAGTCTTATAAGGAAGAAGGTAGTCAGGTCCTGTGGAGCGCCCAAAATCTGCAATTCACAACGAAAGTGCTAAACACTAAATTAAATGAAGATATTGACGCAGATACAATTTTTATAATAAAAAAGACAAAATTGCATTTTTCTTCCCTATAGACAAAGCAACATTAGGGATAACCGGAATCTTGTCAAAGCAGTGATTATGTTTCACATCCAGTTTATCGTAACTAATAAATCGTGTCTGCGTTAAGGCATTTTACATGAATCTGATGGAAAATGGCTTTTGAGCATTTTCTTTTGCGTCTGTCAGGTTTGGTTCGCATAACTGAATAATTTTCAAAACATATAACTAAAATGTTATTCGACAACACATCATATGCATATGTCTTAAAAATATAACAATTTTAATATAAATTGATATATCTCATCAGCTCTTTACAGTGCCAAGAACTCTAGATGCATTATCTATATTTAAAATAATTGCAGTTTATTTTGATTTCACAATTAAATTTCTTAATTGTTCACCTTACAATATGGACATATTTGATTTCATATCGATCCTAGAGCCTGTAATTGTAGTGAACACTGTAAACATAATTTAATTAGAGATTGCAACTGAATTATTTACTATATTAATTTTGAAATATTACGCATAACGGGTAAAAGTTACAACAAACATATTTGTAAAATATGCAACAGTTTGCCAGCCTCGCGCTTTGTGTTTTCAAAAATGACGTCATTTGACGTACAATTTTTCCAAATTATTGACTTTAGGCAATACAGAAAAAACGGATACCAAAAACAATAGAAGTATGTATCGGTATCTGATTAAACACTAAAAATTAAAAAATCTATGTTATTTCTCTCTGATGTTCCTGCTGTAGTTTGTATCTTCAGATTTTTGAGAAAACTTATTCATTATAAATTAAATACCAAAATTTTAAAATAAGAGTAATAAGATTATTACCAAAATATAAAAGAGGATTATTTTAAAAATTTTTTATTTTTCACTAAATGTTGTACCTGATACAAACATTGTTGGAAAAACAAGCCTCATAAGAGTGTTAACCCAGAAAGTGTCAGGAGAAATTGAGTTAACCACGGAAATCTTTATGGTTCAATATCATTCCGAAAGTCTTCGTTCCTAACCTTGTGCTGATTTTCAAAAAGAAAATCGATTTGTATGGTTCTACGAAATATTTTTCTAGCTTATTGAAAAAATATATATTGTTGGTCAAAAAGGGTAAGATATAGATATAGATTCTTCTTGGTAACTATTATAAAGATCTTCTAGGGATAGTTAGGACTATGTTGCTATTGTTGTGAATAAAATAAATCGATCAACTTATCTGCAACCAATATCGACAAATAGAAACTGATAACAAACAACATATAGATAGTGGATTTCCTATTTATTTTATACGCGCAATGGTTTAGAACACCCAGTATATGATTAATGTATTCTTCTCGTACATGTACAAATAATTTAGGTGTTCTTGAAATGCCGATTCTGCACAAACGGGTTCATTTATTTTTTTATAACCATATTAACTGAGTTCCTTCAGCAAAACGTCAAATTTTGTAAGAATTGTAAGATCCGAAATAAAATCCATAAATTTAGAAAAATCTCTAGAAATTATGTCATTTTTAGAAAATTTTAAATTTCGTTGTCATAATATTGAAATAAATTTTAACATTCAAGTTTATATTATTTTAAAATGCGCAACCAACAATACGCATAAGATAATGAGGCGTAAAAAATTCTTATATTGGCTACCTATTAATTTTAGAAATAGGTACAATGTCTATTTTATTTCATAAGGTAAGCTGTGGCCTACATTATGACTATTTTAAAATTTTCAGTAGAATATTAACAATTTCACAAACAACTCATTAAAAACCTAAGAAATGATTTTCAGGTATTAACGTATTGTTAGATACACGGGGTGTATTTTATTTTGTGAAAAATTCTGTAGCATACAAAATTTCATTATTTTAAATTTATTAAAGAATAAAAAACCATATTAAGAATATATACCGAAAGGGGTATTTCTTGAAAATTAAAAACACTAAAACAAGAAATAAATTCTTTACATTTTATTATTTTGGCGAGTAATCTGGGTCTATAAATATGTAATGATTTCTTGGGTATTTCTGTGTTGTCATTGGTATTTTAGGGCTGAGGGTGGGGGACAGTTCATTCTCTATCATTTCAAAGAAAACGCAATTGTCTCCTGAGAAGCCACAATTCATTAAATAGCGGCAGTGATACATTCACTGTTAGTAAATTAACTGAGAAAAGTATTATTGTATATTTCCTTCTTGGCATGCTGGCATCACATTCTACTCCTCTTGTGCTGCAATTCTCAATTCTGCTATTATTGTGGGAATAGGATTTCATGATCGTATCAACATGTTCCATATATATTTGATGAGACTTACGTCCGGTCTGTTTGGTGTCCACTCTAATAAATCAGCTTGTATTATTGATATATTGCCTGCTAAGCTTTATCAAGCATAAATACGAATCAGTCAAATTCAATAAAGCACCATATTGAAAGACATATTCTTCTAAAATATTATTGATGTAGTATTCGGCGGTAGTTTATATAACTTCGACAAACTCCCTATGTCCATGCTTCCACCGAAGCTGCATGCCATTCTCTTCAGTATACTATGTGACATCCTTCTGTTTTTTATAATTGTATTCATGTCTTATCCTTAAAGAAAATATTTAATAACATCCACTAATCCAATTTAAATGAATTCTGGCAAGTTCTGGTCTACGTTTTTTATTATATAACAGAAGCCAGGGGACTATAACACTATGCTTTGGTTTGAAATTGGCTTCTTTAATCCTCTTCTAAAGATCTTTACATATACTTTAGCTTGCCTTTTATTTATACGAGGTGATTCAGGTTGGTATTCGTATCCTCATAACTACCGTATTTTGACAACAAAGATATTTTAAGTAGGCTTTTTTGTCATGCATATATTGATCAAAAGTAAGATATTCAGTAAGAGATTATGTTAGTTAGTAAAATTGTTGATAACAATTCATTGAAAATTTACTGAAGACTCTGAGGATAAAGGTACCGAAGACAAGTCTTAAAATATCTTCTACTACAACTAGTAAGAATGCAGAAGTCCGTCTAAAGCTATATTCGGTATAAGCCTGAATATTGGGTAATTTCAGGTTTTTTTATCCTGCTGTGTAACTTGGAAAATGCATATTTTTCCAAAACGTGGGCGAAATATTTCCCCTATTCTGCATAAAATGACGATGTTCTGTTTTTGGCGATCATAGTAGCAAATTTTCTTTAAATGTCTGGAATGTTAACAATTTTTGTAAATATTAGAATTTGAAATTTTCATTATTAAAATTAACTGCTTGAAAAACCCAACGTATTAAGTAGATTTCTGACGTCAAACCAACGTTGGTAAATGAGCTAGATGTAAATAGTAGGTTTGCCAGGTTCAAGCAACGTTATTCCGACGTTGTATCATAACTATAAAATTTAAGAAGATACTTGACTACCATTTGTAATAACTCTGATCTTGAAATTAATAAAAAATTAGTCGGTAGTCGGTAAAATGTTACTGGGGATATTAAACCCTCGCATGTGCAATTTTTTTTACCTTCACTTCTAATACTATGACCATGAAGACTTGTGATCCTGTGATCATCATGACATTTTTTATCGGAGCACTAAAATTTTAAATATTTTTTTCTCCGAACAACGCATTTTTGGCGTATACGTCAATTTCGGGCATTTGTAGAATTTGCATGTCTAAGCCGATTTCAACCTTCTTTGCAGATTTTGAAAAACCACTTCACTGGCTCTCAAACTATAGAATTAGGTTTTTGAAATTAAAAGAAATTAAAACAAAGTTTATAATACCGACAATTTCAAGTTCAAATTTGTCTGTTTTGTTTAGGAACAATAACAAATTGTATAATAACAGTCAACAGTGGTAAATAAAAGTAAAAACTAACAATTTAATTGAAGTAAAAAACTCGGACAGTAAAAACATTAATTTATCTACTCAAAATAACTATTTTCTTCCTTAAACATAAAAACTACAGACATAAAATTGAAATTTACAATAATAATCCAAAGTAGATCATTTGTAGACATCCATGAACTTGTATTAATTCTTGATTTCTTCTGAACATACAAGTTAATAAATCATTAATAAATTTCTAGGGAATTATGAATGCTATATTCATAACAGCATTCACCAATTCATTTACATTCAAAAAACTCTTTCTTTCAGTCCCAGTTTCATTTCAATCCAAACATGTTCAATTGGATTAATATCTCGGGACAAAGCTGACCAATTTATCCGTTCAATATTGTGCTCCCTCAAATTTTCTTGGCGACTCTGGCAAGATGGGATCGTGCGTTGTCATCGACTAATACAAAGCCCTTACAGAAATTTTGAGCATAATTAACTACAATATTTCTTACACCTATCTCTGTAACCAACTCAGTTTTTCCACTGAATAATTCCACCCCATGCAGTCACACGTCCACCTCTAAACGCTTCCATATTTTCTTTTATAAACAACAGGCTGTCCGTCTTCTGGCATGTAAATTAATCTTGTGTAGTCTGTTCCTCACAATTTCTTCAGTAACATATAGTTCAGTAGCGGCCTGCAAAGAATTGGTCAACTGCCTTGCAGTTATGATACATCTCCCTCGTTACCATCGAGAAAAAGTTGTCTCTAATAGTAATAGTTTTCCACACTCGTCCAAGTCGTCCACCATGATAATTATTAATATTTTCAACCCTTCGAAATGACTTATTGCCCTCCGTATGGAGTTAGATTTATCCAAACAATTAGCAATTTCTTTAATACCGCTATCTTAGTTTTCTCACTATCACAAATTGTTCATTATTCATTCACGGCATTTTCACTTGTGGAGAAATGTTGAAATAATAATTTCAACGCAGACGAAAGATTACATCGCATCGTCAGGAATATCGTTATTTATGGGTTGCTATACATATGAATTGTTTTCTAAACTGATTTGATCTGCCAAACCCTATTTTGGAAAACGATTGAAATATGTGTTAGAGACTCAGTCTTATCCAGAAGGCAATAACTCGTTTTAAAAATAATGGAAATATTATTTTTATCATCATGGGGGACGAATGAGGAGAACAACTGCAAGATGGGACATTCTGTAAACGGAGAAGCAATGATTTTGCGTATAATTTGCACAGTTTCCTGTAATTTTTTCTAACAAGTAATTGGAAAAATAGTTTTTTCCATATATCGAACGCCAATGAAATGAGCTTTCAAAAGGTTTCAAAATTGATACTTCAAACTTCAGTACTCCAATTCAAAAAAATGTACGAAAATCGCGTGAAAATGCATCGGTTTTCATAATCATAGTATTAGAAATGAGGAAGAAAATTTTTTGCACAAACGATTTCAATGATTTTTGGTGGAAGTTGCACAGTTTCACATATCATCCTGTATTTTTTTCTGAAAAGTAATTGGAAAAACTTATTATATATATTGAACGCTAATGAAATGGGTTTTCAAAATCTCTAAAGAAAATTCAAATCTGTTCACACAATTAAAAGCTACAACTGCTCAAAATCCAACGAAATTTCAAGTTGTCGCTCTTCTGAAGGAACAGTCGTAGAAAAAATCCCGTGTTAGACTTCGGAGGAAAGTGTGTCTTTTTTTTGTTCTCGGTTTCACGTGTTTGTATTCTGGCGGAAAAGTTGCACTTTTCTCCTATGTACAAATAACCAGTTGGTAGTCACCAAAAGTTGAAAATTACTTCTTTGATCGTGTTATTGATATTTTCGTGGATATCAACTATTTTCTTTTTCAAATGGAACGTAATCCATTTTGTCTTATTGTGAAAGCGCCTTTTGTTTCATTCCCAACAGTATACACTATAGGTCTTGATTTCATGCAAAATCTGAGTTTATGCGATAAAATATAAGAGAATTAGACTTTAAATATGCAAGAGAGAGTTGATTGTGTACTTCTTCGTTGCCACTAAGGGCGCCTGGCGCGATACAATACGCAAGCGAGTGTCGAAATCAGTCGGGGACCGGAGACGCCGCAATAAATAATATTCATTCTCGTTATGTATCTATGTGGCAGTAGCACAGAGCAACAGTGTTTGTCGTCTACTAATTCTCTATTATTCCATCATTATCTGCTACATTAAACGCAAATTTTGCAGAGACCAATATTGTACAACGTGTGACTACCTGTAAAAGATAAAAATCGACTTAAATAAATAATGAAATTCACGAAATGTGCAAGATATGTATATCCAAATTTAATTTTCAAAATGCTTCGAGCTGAATGTTGCCCTGAAGACAAAGGAGAAACATTTCGAATATTTAGATTGATTTTTATAATTTTCAGTAATATAATTATTAAATTCCAATTTCATTAATATTTTGTATGTTTAAATTTTCGTTAATTTTTTTTTTGTAAGTTGGTAAATTGATGAAAAGAGGAAAAGCGGTACTTTCAGAATAGGCCATTAATATACCATTTCATGACTTCCCGTCAAACAAGAACTGCCAATACCACGCTTCGATAAGCAACTATCAACCTTTGTTGAATACCAAAAACTTTTTTTTCAGAATACGGTAATCATGAGGATACAAATACCAACGTAAATTATCTGGTATATATAGAATATCTGATGTGGCCAGCACATAACTTTCTTATACCAGTATATATCATTCTGATCTAAAAAAATCATTGTGTTTAAATCTTCACTTACCTCAATTAAATTTTAATAGCTTACCTTGAATGTTTCATAAAAAATTTTTAATAATGTATAATCAGCGTCATTCGATACTGTTAATGATAATTCATGTCATATATTTTAATAATTTTTTGTTGTTGACATTGACATTTTTGTAACTAAATTAGACGTTAAACTATTAAATTTATCCTAACCCCATTTTATGAAGCCAAATGTGTAAAATATTTCAGTTTACATCAGCTTTATTCAAGTACTTGGGAAATATATTTTTTTTCGCTTGATATAATAGACATAACATATAATTTTTCATTAAGAATATATTTTTTTGTAGTCAAATACAAAAAAAGTTTAGATCCTGTGGACCCCCTTTCAGCTGGCCAATTTTGCTCATCACCGAATTTTTCATAGTCTTTGGCATTTAGAACAGTGTACAACTTGAAAGCTTTATCTCAAAAACTGTGGCTGCTATCGCGATACTACAGACATTCGGACAGATTTTTTTCATAAAATTATGTTTTTTTATTATAGTTCGTCGAGATTCGTCCAGAAATGCAATACAAATTTTTCAATTTTTTCCCCGAAATTGTACCTTTTTTCATCTCTCATTCTTTATGTCTCTTCTGGTGGTACCACATTTTACAACAACAACAACATTTTAGGTGACACATTAAATTTGATGAATGTGGTACCACCGGAAGAGACATAATGAATGAAAGATGAAAAAAGGTAAAATTTCGGAAAAAATTAAAAATTTTTATTGCATTTCTGGACGAATCTCGACGAATTATAATGAAAAAACATAACTTTATGAAAAAGAATCTGTCCGCATGTCTGTAGTATCGCGATAGCAGCCACAGTTCTTGAGATAAAGCATTCAAATTTGGTACACTTGTTGCAAAGGCCAAAGATAATGAAAAATTCGGTGATGAGCAAAACTGGACAGCTGAAAGGAGGTCCACGAGACCCAAACTTTTTTGTATTTGTCTACAAAAAAAATATATTTTTGATGAAAGATTATAAATCATGTCTACTATATCAAGCGAATAAAATATATTTTCCAAGTACGTAATAAAGCTGATGTAAACTGAAATATTTTACACATTTGGCCTCATAAAATGGGGTTAGGATAAATTTAACAGTTTAACATTTAAAATGTCTAATTTAGTTACAAAAGTGTTAATGTCAACAATAAGAAATTATTAAAATATATGGCATGAATTATTATTGAAAGTGATAATTTATTATTTAAAAATTTTAATGAAACATTTCAAGGTACGCTATTAAAATTTAATTGAGGTAAGTGAATAATTAAATAGAATGATTTTTTTAGATCAGGATGATATATACTGGTATAAAAAAGTGATGTGCTGGCCACAGATATTTTTAAAGGAATTTAGCACAAGGTTAGGAAAATGAGACTTCATATAATTGTTTTAATTTCGGTTCGTACTTGCCATCCCTATAATTTAACCAATAGTCTGCTCCAAAATACGAAGGTACTAATTAAGTCGAAATATCATTTTCATCCAGTAAACACAACAAAATTTAAATTTAAAATTTTTGTCATAATGACGTCATAGTATCACTTTTCTAGTAAAACTAATGCGCTATTATTAACAATTTTCACGCGCGTACCCAGGGGTGTTTCGGAAAAGATCTCTCAAAGGTAACTAACTATTGTGGGCTGCCCCCTTTTAGAATGTATCTATCTTAATAATTTTTTTTAAATTTTTTGTTAGGTATGTGAGAAATGAATGTACGCAGTTGTTAAATCAAATTTAATTCAGAAAATATATTTGGTTAATATCTCCTTGCTTGCTAAATATTTTTAAAATGAGATGTAAATATTTTATAATTAGAACTCTTAATATTGTTTTTATTTTTTTTTAACCTTTACCTTAAACCTGTTAGTGAAATCTAATATATGTTTTAATAAAACACTATTTATTTATATATTTTTTGCATATGAAATGGTTACCGATACCCTCTATATTTGAACCAATATTAAGCATGTTATTTATATTTAAATTTTTGCAGAATGAATTAAAGATGTTGTAAAATTATTGTTCGTCAGTTAAAGTGTTTTTTTAATATTGATTTTTTCAACCATATATATTTTGTAAATAATTACAAAAGTGTTCAGAAAACTGTGTATTTTCACTTCGAATTTTTAATCTATAAATATATTTTCTTTTGCCTTTAGTCGTTAATTTTTTTATTTTTAAATCAACTAAAATATCACGAAAACACAAATTGCAATTTCACCTTATAGATTTGCTGCATTTGATTTTTATAAACTTGTTAATTTTTATAATTTATCCCTACTCCGTCAGATCAGTCGTTTAATATACATCAGTTAATAATTTCGAAAGTAAGACAAAAAATGAAGTACGTGTATTTTTTTTAAATCCTAAGTTAGTTGCCATTCGACTGGTCTTTTCTGAAACCGTTCGATTAACTGCTTTGCTTATTGCTGCTTCAACACTTGCATTGCTTCACTTAGCCAAAGGGACATAATGCCTGATTGAATGTAAAAATTGCTTATGCTAAACCTTGAATTTGCTCCAAAGGAATATTGTATTATCATGGGATATTAACTTTTTTGCGTTATATGCATGTGAAAAGATTATTTTGTAATTTGACAGAGAAAAAAGATTAACGGTGCAAAATATTTATCAGAAATCAAAGATCCAGTATCATTTCATAAATGCATACACACATACATGACAACTAGTAATTAGATTACAAGAACTATGTAAGTCATTTGTTTTGTAAAACCCAAACAATTCAGATATACATTTTTAACATTCTTCTCCATATTAATTCATTAAGGTAGTTAGGATCTTGTGTACGGCGCCAGACTTGCTGTGTTATGTAATGCTGAGCATATAGTAATATGTGATCAAATAGCTGTGCTACTACTTCAGGTTGCAAAATGTGCTATTAAAGAAAACATCTTCAGGAAGTATATTATAATTTCTCAATTTGAGAAATTCAAGATCAGTTTATAAACAAATCAAATGAAAACTAAACGAATTCTTAAAGAAACTAAAAAATCAAGATTTTCATTTATTTCGTGAACACAAGTAATATTTTCTAGTTCTTACCACTGTTTACTAACAATATCCTTATTTAAATGGTTTTTATCAATTGTGTTTGTCATTTTTGCCTTATTGTCTATTTTGAATTCCTGAAATCAAAATTTCAACATCCATGTTTGTTAAATAATTCTATATTTGTCCTCAGTCTATTCGCCTACAAATCTTTCCATCTTAATACAGGTATACTACACTATGATTCTTGCTTGGCAGTTGGTGGCGCATAGAGAGAAGAAATATCCCCAGTGTGGGGCAGAGACGAAAAAACTGCTTTAGAGTGAAAGGGTGTGGTTTAGAACACTATGCATCCAAACTCAACTGTCAAGCTAGAAAATTTAATAAACAAATTTTGAAAGAAAATAAGCTCTCCACTAGCTGATGGTTTCAGTAATACTTCCGACCGAGAACGATCTTCTCAAATACAGTTTCGCCTATATGTTCACACTAATTATTTCTCAATGTTGTTTACTTTGGAGGTTCACAATTCGACTTTCACAGAAAATTCTACTATTAACAAACATATTTCTCTCGATATAAATACATATAAAGATCATCTATGTAATTTGACAGACGGATCAAAAAACCATTGCTATTCTTGAGGTTATTAACGCTGTCAGTTTACTGATCTTAAAGCACAATATTTTCAGATGCAAAAAGCGTTCGTCCCAACATTGCCATATTTTATATTAGACATCGTAAATAAACTTGTACTATTGGCAGATCGCAATATTAAGGCCAATTTTGTATGGATTAATGCTCAATGTGGTTTATCTAACAATGAAACTGTTGCTAAATTAGCGAACATGTAATCGCAAAGGCAACATTTCTTTGTACAAGATCCCTTCATTGCGTTTGAAATGTTACTATCTGTGAAATGGTAACATAGATAGGAAATGCATAATCGGAAAACCCCACTAACTACTTTGTAATAAATTCCCTTATAACCAAACAATTGGCATAAATGGTACTTCATATCCAGGCATTTTACGCAACAATAACTCGTTTGAATTTGACACGGCCGATCTCCTTCCCATCTGCACACAATTAATATCATTGAGAGGAATATCTGCGAACGCGGAGATATTGGTGATGTAAACCAACTACATACATATTGTTCAATTGCAGCCTCAAACAGAGAAAATCTAATCGTTTAACATATCCATGAAATAGATTCTAAAATGCGTTTCAATGTAAATTACGTTCTCGCAAACCAGAATTTAAAAAAAAAATGTTCAAATTATTGTCGAATACCTACGAAGGGTTAATATAATAATAATTAAAACAAAAAGTAATTATGAAAATTTCCTCTTGTTTTTCCCCTTCTCTCCACTGACATTGGCCCTCTATTTTGTTTCTTATTATGTCGCCATGAACGGCCCCTTGGCATGAAGTATGTGTCCATGTGTTTTTCTTTCATGTTTTTCAGACTCGTGTTTTATAATATTGGTGTTTTTGTTTTTCTCCTTTACTTGGCAAATTGTGATAATCTGTGCAGCTGGCTAATGGGCACCATCTAAGACCAACACAAAAGGAAGAAAGAACATTAATGCTACTGCTAGGATATGGACAGCACAATTTTTTGACTTGCAAAACATCATCATGTACTAGAGCGTATTAAGTGACAAACGCATCTGGATTTTAAGCAGCTGAAATATATACCATTTTTCAGGGTCGGCAGTTAGATGCAAAATCCTATTTTTTAAGGAGCTTTTATATAATTGAATTAATTGATATATCATTGATACGTATGAGTTTATTTATATACCGGTAATATATGCAAACAGTATTACAACCAGTATTGTGACGGAAAGCCCGAATACATATTGTGTATAATGTTATACGCAACATTGCTTCTGTTTCCTAGTTGGCGTTGGCCACCCGACCGCATACGGTTGGTTAGCTTCGTAGAGCGATGTTTGGTATATGATCCGCTAGCCTGGGATACAAAACTATCTGTAAAATTCGTGAAAATTATCTGCGGTTTGTCAGTGCCTGCTAGTTAGTGATGGGAATTATCGAGATATTTCAATAATCGATTATTATTAATCGAGATATTTTAATAATCGACTAATATTAGTAGTATTAACTTTAGTAAATTTAGTAATTTTCTTTGTTATTTTTTATGTTATATTTGGTGCATTTAATTATAATAAATAGTATTACGTACTAATTTTACTTTACTTTACAAATAGGTAACAATAACTACTTATTTAAAACTTAAACTACCATTTTTAAATTATTTCACACTAACCCCCAGTATAATCAACATTTTAAAGGGACCTTTAACTTAAAGAGAGTTTTAGTGATAAGAATATTTATTATAAACAAAAAATATAAATATCAGATACTAGTCATATAGTCTAAATAAAAATTAGTTTAATCGTATTTATATCTCGATTTAAGTTTTGCTAGAATTACTGATAATACATTTCCTGTCACTAAAACTCCCTGTTAAAGCCCCGTCTAAAATGCTGATAATACTGAGAGAATATTTTTGATAAATAATACAAGGCCTAAGTATTTCTAAACGTTTGTGTTTGTGAGAACCTTTTTATATACCCATCTTAAAAAATTACAAAGTTATAGAATTAGGAAATGTCAAGTGATCTGGATATACTAGAGAATAGAAAAATAGAGGCTCGCAATTTTTTTTTTTTTTGGAATTTTGATATTTTTTCTGAAAAAGAAAGCAGAAATAAATTGTTTTAATTCATGTATAAATTATAGCAATTTGACACATTGAAAAATAATGAAATAAACAGATCCACCTGTCAAACGAAAACAGGGCATCTTGGGCTAGATAAAAAGTCGCATGTCTCACGGTATTTAATACCCAGTCCTATTAGTCAAATAATAGATTTATTTGTTTTTTTTTAATTAAATTATAGGTTACATTAAAATGTGTCAGGATAATCTTCATTAGCCGACTTCATGAAATTGTGGCAACATTTACAGGTGGATTGTTCTTTTGACGTTAGTTTTGTTGTTAGTATCTACGATATTCCTACGAACTCACGTACCTCCAGAACAAAACATAACAAAGGGGTGTTTTCCATTTTTTTTTTTTTTATTTGGGAATCGGAAACTGAAGACAAACATAATAGTCGCGTGTATTTTTTTTTATTTCTTTCTTTTCATTTAAACAGAAAAAAAAAGTCAAACTTTGGCGACGTTACTAAGATTTGACATTTTACCGTAACCTCATTGTTCATTTGTTTAATATTGTAAAAATATAGCAGATAAATTATCCGATTACCTTTTAGAATGTTCTAATACAAATACACAAACGAAAATACTAAAACAGGAATCATAACAGAATAACGAAGTACCATCTTGCGAAGGTTACAAAAATTTTTGGTGATTTCCCAGTTTGCGCTAGGGATGTAATTATAAAAAAAATTTAACTTTAAATTGAAATAATTATTTTATAGTGCCATGTAATATTTTTGTTTCGGCACCAAAAAATACTAAAAAAAATGTTTCGTTTTGTCTCAGATCAATGAATTACAAAAATTTAATTATGTGAGTTACGAAGAGGAAATGAGTTTTACATTTTCAAAAATAATAACAATATCGTGTCACACTAAAAAAGTTAAAATTATTATTAATTTACAGCCTTGAACTAATTTTGTTTAATAAAATGTTAATGTTAAATAATGGTATAAAGCAAACAAATTTAAATTCCTTGCTGAAATCAAAGGACAATCGACTTGTAGCTTATATCTTATAGATATAGACTATAACTAATGGGTTGGAAAAAAGAGCTAGGTTTAAACATCACATCGATATCATTGTTCACTTATGAGGGTTGTTATTTTCGCTAAAATTAACGCTTGTTCAAATATAAATTAAATAATCAAATACTTCTGGAAGGTATAATCTTTGTATTTTATTTGACTTGTATTTTGTTTTTTATGCACTGTTTCCTTTGGAGCAATCATTAATATAAGAATTAAAAAGCAACCCGTTCACGAATGCACGTTTTGTGTGTGATAAGGCTTTTTGTTACACCTAATAAGTTAAACAATTTATTATTAACAGGTGGAACTACAAGAGCTCAATGGGAGGACGTTACCGGATCAACACCACTAACTTTTGTCAATGACTGTGTTTCATTCACAACCACAGTATCTGCCAGATTTTGGTTGATGGATTGTAGAAATATTGGAGATGCTACGAAGATGGCTACGGAGCTATATAAGTAAGTTTTTCTAATAATTTTGTATACGTACGAGGTTTAAATTTTAATCGAATAATTCACTAATCGATTATTATCACTATCTAAAAAGTCATTCTTGAAATAAAAAGAAAAAAACTACAAAAAACTAAATTAATATGTACACTGGATTGAGTAAGTGGTCGGTTCCTTGTGAAACATCTTGTAAATAATTCTTATAAAGAAATACACTGCTTTTAGATGAATCAAATAAACTGTATTTAGATTCTTTATAAGAATTAAATTAATATGGTAAATTGAAATATATTTGATATAATAATCACTATCACAGAAAAAAAATAGATGAAAATTTACAATAACGTTTGACACGATTATTTCTTTGTTCATTGTAACTATATTTTCTAAGAAATGACGAAGTAGCATGCCTCAAATGCTCTAATGGTGATCAAATACAAGTTCAAAGGACCTTTTGTTTTATGTGTCAATATTAGTTAACAAGCTATCCTTGGATTCTCGGTTTCAAATCGGCAGCTAATCCTAGCAGATCTCTCTTCTAAATCAATCCAATACCTTTTTCGAACATACCGTGACAATTCACGCACAAACACCAAAGTCAATCATATTTCTTGTCATAAAAAAATAACAAAAACTGGACAACATGATTATTGATCAAATTTATATTTATTTTCCGTAAGGTGGCCGTCAAATTATCAACTTACACACGAAGCAAAAGGTTTTACATGGGAAAATACGCGATGACGGAACAAGTAGTGGAAGAAATATTTTAAAAACATTTTCTTAATTATGCATAAAACGTTAAATCAAACATATATTAAATATTTTAATAATATTTTATAAACAATTTAAAATATTTTGAAAATATTCCTATGAAAATGAATATAAAATATTTTCATTGAATATTTTCAAAATATGTTTATACCTTTCAAAATACTTCAGCAATATTAAAAACCATTAATAAAATATTTAAAAAATGTTCTATGCTGTCAGGGTGTAGCAACAATAAATTTATTTACTCGATACAACTATACGAAGAAATATACTATTCATTAAGCGGGTGTTTTGTCAGAGGTGTAGGGTTATTTTTTAAATTAAAACAATCTTGCATATTTTTTAAATTTAGGTGAAATATTAAGTCAGATAAAATTTTTCCGATTGACCCTGTAGGCGATTAGAAAATTAATAATCGAAAATTGTTTATTAAAAATAATCGATTAATTCCGACTAATCTATTATAATCAATCATCTGTTATTCGATCGATTATCGATTTTTCGATGACCGACATTCGATTTATTGATGACCGATAATCGATTTTTCAATTATACATTACCCTATTATAGATAATTAATTTTTCACTTTTCAATTGTAATCAAGTAATCGGTTATTGTGAGAAGAATAATCAAATAATCAACATGCACAGAACATAACACAATACACGATCTCAGACTGGCTTCACAGGGATTAGTTTCCTGGCAGTGCGGCACTGGTGATTTGGTAGTAAAAGCAGATATAAAATAGATAGATCTGACTTCTAATATCAATTAATAATGTAATATAACTGTTGATTATCGATTATATGATTACCGATTTTTCTATAATCGGTTATTCAATAATCAATGGTAGATAAGCAGTGCCGCTTCTAGGTCACTTTTCCCACATATTTATCATGTTACCAAAAAAAATTCGACTTTTCCCCCATAAGACAATAAATGAGCAATGCCTAGAAGCGACACTGCTCATCTACTATCAATTATTCGATTATCAATTAATCCATGAAGATTATTCGATAATAAGCGTTTATTTAATAACCGATTAATAGATACAGTGAGATCAATATTCAAATGATCGATTAATTGATTGTTTTATCGATTAATGGATGATTTTCCCTAGTTCTACTCTCTAGTACCTCAACGTAAGACAAATTCAGTTTAACCACATGTCATAGAGTAAACTACGTAACTCTACTCTGTGCAGGGCGAATTTATTTGAAATGAAATGCTAAAACATTTCTTCGATCAAAGGTGGATATATACATTTTCGCATCCTTAAAATAAACGCAAAAATAGAAAAAAAAATTTTAGAACTGGTATTTTTCTTTGGAAAACGAATTAAAACATATTTTTTAGAAATTTGGTTTTATAACTTTTCAATTATATTTCAACAATAAAAGGTTATACTTTCTTCTGTTTTCATAATACACATAATACACTATTGTTAATTCAAATACAATTTTCTTCAGGGAGGCCATCCACGTACCTTTTATGGCAAAGTTCGTTGTCTTTGCAAAACGCGTAGATCCATTAGAAGCAAGATTAAGGGTATTCTGCATGACAGACGACAAAGAGGACAAAACTTTGGAACAACAAGAACACTTTACTGAGGTCGCCAAAAGTAGAGATGTAGAAGTGTTAGAAGGCAAATTACAATATGTTGAGTTCGCTGGAAATTTGGTGCCAATTACAAAAAGTGGGGAACAGTTGTCGTTCTCGTTTAGAGCATTCAGAGAGAATAGGCTCCCCTTTTCGGTTAGGGTAAAAGACCAGCATGCTGAAGCTGTTAGCAGATGCTTATTTATGAAAGAAGCTAAGGTAAGTTATAAAATTTAAATATTGAAGTTACTAAAAAAAACTATATTTGATTTCAGTCACTGGTAGAACAAATCTACCAATGATACTATTATTGGAAAATTAGAAATAGTTTATTACTTAATTTCACTTTGGTATATTATAATCTTTAAAGGACCCTATATTTTAATGAAAATATGACTGATTATAATGTATTCTTGTGTTATAATCGTGCATCCTAGTTGTCTTTAGTGGGACAGATATTTCCCGAAGGATAATGCAGATCAGATCTGGGAACACTATAATCCCATATATTCTAAATGAAAATGAGAAACTTGAGAAATTGCAAAGCACGGTGTAAAATGCCACACCACAGTAATACAGTGAATCGGACAACTTCGTTTCTAGCCGCCACGTGTTCGCTGTCTTCAAGTTCAGATGCGCGATTATCGTTTTAGGAGCGGATAAATCCACCTATGCTGCACTAACTGCGCATGCTTGATTATCGACAGCGTCAGACTGTCAAGAAACAACTGATATTTGACTTTTTTAAGTTCGGCGACAGTGGCGAGCATACTTTTACTACTTTTTTTCTTTACTGAACTGTGTCTTGAATGAGATCAATTTTATTTAAGAACGGGATTTGGTAGTGACAACGAAGTATTCTAACGACTTCAATCATATATTTTTGTTGATAACGAAAGGTTTCTCAGAATAATCTGCTACATATATCTGTCCTCAATTATCTAAAGGTTTTAAAGCAAGATGGAAATATTACCAGAGCTTTCAGAGCGACTAATCGTTAATGCTCAATATGTGATATTTAAAATTCGTGCTATAACAATACACTGAGAGAATGATTTAGTTGGGAGAAATAGATTTTATTTCAACCAAATAAATGATTTCTTTGTATTTGGCGAACTAAACATTTAATTGGGAGAATTAAGGCATTTATTTAATTAAAAGCCGAATATTTAATATTATCAATTAAATCAAAATACTTATTTGTAAGAAATATTTGTTTCTGAACATTAAATATTTATTTGTGAACATTAAACATTTGTTTCTGAACATTAAATATTTGTTTCTGAGCATTAAATATTTATTTCTCAGGAATAAGACTTTTTACAGAAAATTGCCTGCATTTATTGTTGATGAATACATTAATTCCGTTTTTAATTTATTTATAGTGAACAAATATTTATTTCTCGAAAACAATGAAAATTTCGTATATTCATTAATATTAAATAAATTGTTAATTTTTGTTAATAACGCTGTTTGATTTATTTATAATAAAAAAAATATTTCTTCTCGCACCTGCTTTGGGTGTCCACCATCTTATAAATTATTTAAATTAGTTAAATAAATCTCTACGCCGAAAGGATTTAGTCATAGGTTGGTTTCTTGAAGAAAAAAACAATCTGAACAATCCTTTTGCTACGCATGGTTTTTTTAAAAAAAATGTATAAACAATTTATATAGAATAGCGACTTAATACCCAAAGAAGAATCGAAGACAAATTATACGGATACAACAAATAAATGAATATAGAAAATTAAAAACATATATTATATATATATATATATATATATATATATATATATATATATATATATATATATATATATATAATATATATATATATATATATATATATATATATATATAAATTTGTACTTACGTGGTTTATATTTGCGAAACTAAAATTTGATTTATATTAAAAAATGTATGCCTCACTATTTGTCTACAGTACGATGTATTAAAAAATTAATTTTGCTAAAAATTATAGTAGATATTTTTTTATTTTTTTTCACAAGTTGTAAAGCATATCGTCGGTCCACTGCCAAAACAACAAATGTGCATTTTTCTAACTTTTCAGAAGAAGGGAAATAAAGTTCAATTTGTTGTTAAATATTCAAACGTAATTTATTTATAGGTATAAGTTTCCTAGTATAAAAATATTTCAAAAATATTCAATATTCGCATTTGCGATTTTGGCACTGCAGAGTGACAAAAATATATTATTTTCCAACAGAAAAGTCGAAACCGGCAAATTTGCACATTCGATGTTTTGTAATTAAAGCAACGTTATGGTAGGGATATATTTGCGAAATTAAAATGTATTTTATATTAAAAACATGTATGCTTCACTAGTTGTTTATAATAAAACATATTCTAAAAAATGATAGATAGAAGGGTAGATATATAATTTTTTATATAATTTTGCGTAGATGTAGGTACATACATAATATATCACTATCAGTATAATCAATTACTCTCATGAACTATAACTTCATAAAATCTCCATAGACACGATGACGTTAAAACATATATATATATCTATTATGTTAATTCTTCTTACATAGGTATTAAGGTATTCATGCTTAATAAAGTTCTAAATTTTTTTTAACTAATGTGTCTTATTAGAATCAGTTAAACCTCAAATTTATTATATATAAATCTGGATTTCCATGTCAAATTTTAAGAGAAAATTCAGGAAAATTGTAAATATCAGGGAAATGCAGCCATTATAACCGTTTATACCGAGTAAGTTTTGCATTGAATTGATGCGAGGATATAATCTTTAAAATAAAACGTAAACGAACAAGAAAAAAATAATACAATGAAAATTACTGCGAAATATCTTATAGATTGTATGGTAATAATAATATAAAATAATAAAGTCTATAAATAACACCTAGTTAAAAAAATATGCTATTTATTTTTATAAAAAAAGAACATTCTAAACCGATATATTTGAGTACAGATTTTCCTTTTATTCTTTTCTTATTTTGACTGTAATGTGTTTAACTAGAACTTTTCAAAAATACCAAATAAGTGAGTTTATTATTAACTAGTAGAAAGTTCAAATAAAGATTAATTTTCAATTTTCTTTAGGTACCGCTTGTTTATTGTAATTTTTAATTGATGTGTCAGGTTAAGGATACAGACAAACAAATGTCTGTGTTAAAGGTAAACAAAATTAAATATATGAAAAATATTTACACATATTTATTAAAAAAATAACAAAAATAAATAACTCTGAACAAATTTGACAACTAAACAGTTTTTGGCTAGGTTAGGTACTTTAATATGCTATGATAAACAAATTACCACGTACAAACATTAAAAACTTACATTTAAAAGTTTCTTTGAGGCTTTCCAGCCCTCATATTCTTCTAATAAACTATACATCAACCGAAAGGGACACAACACTTTTAACACAAAGCTCTTAATAAGAGAAAAAGGGAACAATGGCGTCTTGTTGAATCTTGTCTAATGCGCTACCGTGGTTTCGCCGGTAGAGGGCCAACATTTAGTTCTCAGAAACAAATTTATTAATGAGGAATAAATATTTCTTATTAGAATTAAATATTTATTTCCGCTATTAGGGTATAAACTTTAATAGTAAATATTTCTTTCTATGAAATGAATATAATGATGTAATAAATGTGACAGATACAAATGTGTTTTATTTCTTATAAATAATTATTTAATTACAAAAAATAAATACGAAGAGAATTCCTGAAATAAATCATTTAGTTTTGCCAATTAATCCAATCTTCGAAATATGCTTATTATAACAAAATTATGAAAAATATTTATTTGTCTGAATTAAATTTAATGCAGAATAATAAATATTTATTAAATTGAAAAAACTAAGGCTTCTTAGTCATTTCAAGCCAGATATTTCCCTCAGTGTAGAAATATGTTTACTTTTTACTTTTTCTTGTTAAAGCACCAATTTTAATTAAAACAAGGATTTAAAAGCAAAAATAGTTATTTATGAAGGAACGAAAAATGCGATTTTTCGTACGTTTACAGAAAATTGTTAGACGGGGCGAAGCGCTAGGATGAAAAGTACTTTTTGGTCGGGAAAACTGGTCAGCTAGCAACCACAACAAAAAAAAACTGTTGTAAAATGGTGATCTTTTCGTCCAGATATTAGAACTAAAGAATATCACTTTTTAATACAATTGAATAAAAAGTTTCACTATAAACGTGAGAATAATGACAACAGATTAAAATCATTTTAAATATTAACATTATATCAATTTTGGTTTTCTAAATTAAATATTTATAAATTTACAGTAAATGAAAAATAAATGCCATTCCCTCCCGTTTTGCAAATTATAATGAATTTCAATAAAATTTTGTAGAACAGTTACAAAATGTATAAAAAGGATATAATTAAAAAAATAAACGATTGCATTTATATGTATAATAAAACTACAAATAAGGAACACGAACCTATTTCAAATAATTTGGGAATATTTCCCGAAATATTTCAATTTAGGGATAATTTCTGTGCTCATTGCCCAATCTAATGAGGTAGAATTTTTATTGTAATCTTACAAGAAAATATAAATACATACTAGTTTCATATTACATTGCTGATAAAAACAGCAGTTTTACATTCAGAGTTATTTTATAAGGAAGTGATTTGAATTCATACGCCTTTTGACGCTACGTCAGTCAAAATAATAACGCATGCGTAGTTAGCGCCGCATGAGTGGCGATCTATCCGCTTCTGCTGTATCATCAGTCAGCACTAGTCCGGTAAAAATAACAAGAGAATGGCACTTTTCAAGCCTATACCAAGATCATCAATTTCTTTATCTGTATATATAAGACAAACATTCAATAGAAGGACTACTTCATATGCGAAGAAGATGGACTGATACCACCGAGGCGAATATTGGTCAAAAGTTCGTCAGATAATTTCAACTATTTTTTTCTCAATATCTTAGATAAACAAAAAGTTATTAAGTTCTATGGAAGTTTTCTTCTTCATATCGAAACTTGGTTAACCCATCCATACTATATTATTTAAGAACGGTTAAATACATCTTGAATATTATATATAAATTCTACTAATCTAAATTGTTTAAATACCCATATTCCATATAAAGGCAATTGTTTCTGTTCAACGTCTGATGAGGTCTCTGTATAATGAAACGGTTGTTACGTAAAATAAAAAATTTTGTCGAAATCAAATTTACAAGTTTAATTTTGTACTCAAATGATTTTAAACTTAATTTAATTTTCCAGGTACCGAAAGGAGAGCCACCACAACAACCAATATGCATACTAAACATCGTCCTTCCTGACGACATTGTGACCGATACAATTTCTCTCACAGACACAGACTCTCTCAAAAAAACACACCTTCCTCTCAGAGAACTTTGACTATTATCGTCCTGACCCACGATTAGCTGACATGAGTAATCTGCTAGGAGAAGATTGGGTACCTCTAGCAAACCAATTAGGCCTTACCACATCAGAAATTAATGTAATCAAATCTGAATACCCTGATAGTGTTGCCAAACAAGCTCAGTCCATGTTAAGGATGTGGTTGTCGCAATCTGGCAACAAGGCGCAGACAAATACACTTGAAAACGCCCTTAGGAGAATAGGAAGAGAGGATATTATACCCCAGTGCCTAAATGTTGACCATACCGGTCAAACAATCACTAGGATAAAACAAGAGGAGATAGGAAAATATAGACTGAAAAAAGATATAGATATTATAGATAAAGAAGTAGTTACAAGAGATGACATTGGTGATCAAAGAGTTATAGCTGACAAAAAACAAGAAGGTAAGTTTTCTGTATGTTTCATTTATTTTACATGTTTTTATTTTTAACAATCAATAATTTTTGACCATCTGAGGTAGTGTATGGTTGTGATAAAGTGATAGAATTTCGTAGAGAGAATAGTTTTGTGGAAGTTCTGACAGATCAGAAGTTCTATAACATCTATGAAAAAAATACTACTTCCTTCATTATTCTGGTGGAACACTTGTAAATTACCATAACATAAACACCATTTATATATTTTCATACAAATGTTGTTATTGTTTTTCAGCTAAAAGGAAGCTAGACACTTACGATAAATATTCAGCAGAAGAAAAGGTAATAGAAGCATCTGACGAAGATGAGGAGGAAGCTTTCGATAAACCAGTAGCAGAACGAAGAGAACAAATAGAAAAACGGCTGTCCGCTGAAAGAACAATTCCTGCTTCTTCACAACGACGTGAAATCGTCCAGGAAATAACTTCTATAAAGCGGCAGAGTATTGTCGAAGACAAAATAGCGGAAGTTCAACAAAAAGTTTCACCAGATCAAAAAATCATAACAGAACATATAAAAACCACACCAGAACAAACAAAAACCATACCAGAACAAACAAAAGTCATACCAGAACAAACAGAAACTATACAAGAACAAATAAAAACCACCACAACAAGTACAATTACAACTGTTTCACCAGAAACAAAAACTGTTTTGGAAACTGTCGAAGAAAAAACCACAATTCCATCGTATTCGAAAGTTTCCAAAACTGTTGAAGAACCATCTATAGACAAAATACATGAAGTTAAGACCACTACAATCTCAGAAACACGCACAATTCCACCTGATGAAACAATGCACAGAACGACCGAAGATGCGGAGCTTTTGGAAGGAGTGACGCAGTCTTTAGAGAAAACAAGGAAATCGATATCCAAGTTAATTGCCGATGAAGGTACAGTTCAATTTTTTTGTCGTGTTAAATAAACTCGAATTGAATTATTATTGAATGAATTCTAAATCCCAAAACCACATGATCAATTGGTACTTTTTAACTCGTGGTTTTGTATCTTTCATATTACGGCAGTACCTGATGATGATTTTTGCACATACGTATGTGTCTAAGGAATAGTTTTTAACAGTCTTTTGCTGACGGCACGATTTGATGAGGCTGTTAAAGGGAATTAATTGGTCACGTGATTTTCGATCATTTACGAAGATCTGTTACAAGTATTGTTCAGCCGGGGAAAGGTGGTCCGTGCGGTAAGGGAAATCATTGCTGATAAGTCGCCAGCTTTCTGCGAAATTATATATTAGGAATGTAGTATATTTCGCAATGAGCAGGTACGGATGCAAACGATCACAAATATTTGCCATTCAATAAATCAATCAATTAATTTACACTTCATTATGAATTGAATGCAGAAGGTGTATTCTCTTCGCGGGTCTTCTTTCCCTGATAAGACTGCAACACTAATAATAACCAAAAATCTATCGATAAGTAAGCAAATTTAAGTTTGTATTTTTAACACTAATCGGTCACACATATTTTCTAAATGCATGAATTTTAAAACCCTTAAAATGTAAGATAGGTACTTCCCTTACCTATTTTAAATCATCCGAAACATAAATCATATTTCTACATTGTTATCATTTCGTTGAATATTTAGATCCCAAATCACCGAAGTTCTCCAAAACGCCCCCACCGAGTCCAGCTGACTTCTTGATTAGAGAGCAGGCAGCCACGGTCCAAGGTAAGATGATTTCGAAAATTTCACTTTGCTTGAATTTTTACAAAATACAATGCTTTATTAGACTTTCTGTGTATGGAATACTCATTCAAAGTAAATGTTGAAGTAAGGAGTTTCTTGAAGAAGGCATAAAATGAGTATTTTGTGCACAAAATGTGGCATATCAATATATCAATAAAAATATAAAACGTCCGTCCGTATAATTTAATTAATGGTTGTAACAGCCAAGGTTAAAAGAACGAAAACTTTGAAGTGCAACACATAAATATATTTAAATATTTTCCATTTAATAGCGTGCCGTATATATGTAGTAGTTAATAATTTTCAACATCTACTTTTATCACGTTATTCGAAACCTTCATAATAGGTTCAAAAAGTATGGGTCTTCATTTATCTATATCTTACCTAGAAAATGATCAAAAACATATTTTGAACAGATTTATAAAAGTGTGTTGTTTGTCAAAAAATTATTCAATCCAAATCACTTTATACGTATATGTACGTAATATGCGTACGTACCTACATACATACATTACATGTACATTTTGAAATCAATATGGTAGAAATTTTGTAGGCTGAAATATTACAGTTTCTTTTTTTTGGTAATATCTCTTAGAATATCTTTTTTGTCCGCATCATGTTATAACATATTATTCAATATGAAAACATTAAAATAATATATACAGTACGTCTATAAAGTATTGGACAAATAAATTTTCAGCCAGAATATTGTTTTATTAAAAAAAATCGTGAGATAGGTCAAAATCTTATACTAATTCCACATATATCTTTAAGTTAAATTGGTGGTCCATGGTCGATTTATGACGTCATCGAATATTAAATGGAACATATTATTTTCTTACAGCCTTCTGTCCCAGCATTTTTAATAATTTAAATTTTTGTTATTATAAAGTATTGCACAAATTCATATTCCGCAAAAAACAATCATTTTAATGAAAAATCCCGAGACTAGCTTATCCTAATTGCATATATTTTGAAATTAAACTTCAACTTGCAGGTTGACCCGTGTTAGGATATCATCGAATATTTTTTAAGTGGAACACTATTTTTCCTAACTATATCCCATGTAGAACACGGCAACAAATTGAACAATTGAGCCAATATTGGCCTAATATCGCGGAAAGGTTGGCCAAACGATATTGGGCAAATATTAATCCAATATTATATAATATATACGATGTAATCTTTCAACATTATCCCAATATAGTTCACTCAATATTGAGTCAATCTAGCAAATTGTTCACATTTCATATTGAGTAAACCTGTTTACAACATTGGACCCATATTGGTCCATTATTTTGTTGCCATGTTCTACATGGGATAGAAGTACATCAAATTAGCATCACAAATTGATACTTGTGCAATACTTCATAGTAACACAAAATTGGAATAATAACTCAAACATGGACCACCTTGTAAGAGTTCAGTTTTCTCCGTAAGGTGCCCAAGTGTGAATATTTCGCTGGTTAAATACTCCATCTCGTGTAAAACAAGCTTCATCCAGAAATAAAATATTTTCCAAAAATCTAGGATCATCACGTTCCAACATTATTTGAGAAAACTCAACCATTTTTGGTAAATCATAAAGAAGATGCTCATGCGTAATCCTCGATGCTGTTGCGTGTGAACTCCCAAGCGGTTTGCCATTCTTCTTGTACTCATCTTAGGTTCATCTTCTACCAAATGCCACCCGTTTTTCTCTATATGGTTTCCGCACATATTGTAGACGTCCAGCATCTGATTTATTCGGTGCAAATAGACCCATATTCTTTGGAACTACGATCTAATTCTTAAAAATTTTCCTATTAGGACATAACATCCCCTGCCAATCCATTTATCCTGCATTCGCCATAAATTAAGTGCATATCACTTAATTTAGAGAATAAATTGGGAATTTAAGTTTTCGATGGTGGCTAATAATCGCCCTTTGACGAAATGAGTAAATTTTCTTTGTTTACATTCGTTTGACCACATTTGTATAATTTGTTTCTGCAGGGTTTTACTACCAATTTTTTATTTCATTTCATATTTATTCCACAATATGCCGAAGAAAACAACACATAAAACGAATTATTCTGTGTACAATTGTCACTCAAGGAAAAATGTTGATAGGACAATACACTTTCACTATTTTCCCAAAAAAGATGCGGGGTTTGTTTATATCACCAATAGCTGTGGAATCGTGGAGAAAATAGAATAGAAGAAAAGTATGGGAGAAAGGATAAGTTATTGATTGGAAAATCATTAACTTTGGCAATGCGTGTCAATTTCAAACCAGAGTACTACAATACAAAAAGTATATAAAGTTATAATAATGACATTTTTAGGTTAGGTACAAATTAGCAAAAAATAGTGCAAAATAGATTAAACTTATTGAATTTACTTACCAACTTGCGTTTAATGTATTAATATATATTTTTTTATCTAAGAAAGAACATACAAATGCAAATAAAATGAATGTAAACAAACCGAAGAATCATAATTTTTACTCGTCTGATCGCAGCGTCATATGCAACGATTTTAGTCGCCAATATTCATTTACTACCATTGTTGTAATCAACAACAACAAAAATGATAAAGCAACAAATCGTGATTTAATTGACAATCTGTCATGTCATATTCTCATAGACCGGTTTGATTATAAAATATAAATATCCTTGGAATTTTACTGAATGCAGAATAACAGATTTTTTACAGTTCTTCGAAAACAGTCAATTTAATCAAAATGTTACAAAAGGAGAAGAAATAGTTAATGAATTATTCTATTTAAAAATTGGGGATTATTTTACTTTCTGACCATTGTCCCCATTGGGCGACGACATTTTATTATAAAATATGTTATTTGTGGGGACCAGAAAATGTGTTTGGAGTTAACTAAATTTGATGATAATTGAAATTGTAATATTTTACGCATATCTATTATTTATTTTTATATTCATGCCCAATTTGAAAAAATACGTTGGAGTCGTATACGAAATAATACATAAAATCTACTTTTAAGGAAGCGATTTTAGACACGTTTATAGAAACTTTTTGTCCTATTTTTAAGTAAGGAATATGTGGTTCAAAGATTTACAGTTAGAAACACGCTGTATAGTAGTACCTCTGCGTCTGGTTGACTGCGTTCAAACTATAAAATATTGATTTACTAGTTACATTATATTGAGACATTATTTCTTCTATAGCATGACTTAATTACGTGGATATCATATGGCCTCCTAAAGATTATTAGATTAAGTTTCAACATATTCAATACCTTTTCAAAACTAGAATTTATACATCGGGATAGAACAGTTCTTGACGAAAACTCGTGGCAACCGCGTCGCGTCTAAGAAATAACTTCGTTTTTTGTTTTCAGGCAGAGAGAGAGGTAAGTAATATTATTGTTATATTTTTAATAATGTTAATGTACCATGTATCCCACAAATTTGATATGCCACATTTAAATGGAGTTTGCAGTCGGTTAAACAAGTTAGATTTTTTTAGTTTAAAGCGTTCGTTTCATGATTTTTGTTTGTTCAAAGCGAAACGAACGCTAAGTAGTAATTAATTTGCCTTAATTTTATAATAATTACATAATGTAAACCTTTGTATCCTTATGCCTATACTACTAAATCCCTGCTTCTACAAAATGGCAACTGAAATCCTGTTACTGTGTTAATAATTTACTATATTGTGAGAAAGTGTTGTCATTTTGTTTGAAATTTTTAACACTAACAATAACAAATTTACACATTAAATGTGCAACATGCTTTGGTGCAAAAAAGCTTCAGCTATACTAACAATGAAAGAAGTGATTAAAATAACATTAAATTTAACACTATATCAAAACAATGAAATTGGCCCTTTCCACAAACGCAGAAAATAAATCATTTGGTGGGCTATCTTCGGTGCTATTGAAATGCTTTAATGCTTATAGCTTATTTTCTCACAGCTTTTTGTAAATAGCTAGAACTACTGCTTTTTTCTTTTCACATGTCAGGTTATAAAAATACGTATTTAAAATATCATCTTTTTTTTGCCGTAAAACAAATAATTAATCGCCTTCAACATTTTGCAGAAATATGTATTATTCTAATAGAAAAATTGTAACAATTTTTTTATTTTTTAAAACTGAACTTAATACATATACTACTATAAAAATGCTATCTACAGAAGTACCTTACTATTACGCAGGTTTTATCTTAGAAAGTACACATTTTATAGAGAAATTGTAAATAATATAAACATCACACGCTATGTGAAATCAATAATTTTCAAACGTAATTAATAGTGCGTTTTAAACACTTTTGAAAGCAATCGCAGAAAAAGTACTTTTCAGCCTAAAAAAGAAGTCGCCTAGCAACCACAACGAAACTAATACCTATTATAAAAATATGATCTTTTCGTCCTGATACTTATTCGAACTAAAAAACGTCATCTTTCAATAAATACAAACGAATAAAAAATATATTAGCTAGTTTGCACTATAAAATAATTACTTGAATTTAAAGTTAAAATTTTTCATAATCACCAAACATTTGTTGGACTACTGGCAAGATGGTACAATAATTATTATTTTGTTGTCATCCCTGTTTTAGCAATTCTGTTTGTTTTAAAACATTCTTAAAGCTAGAAGTAGATCAGATAATTTATCCGCGATGTTTTTATAATAATATACAAACGAAAAATGAGGTTACTGTCAAATGTCACATCTAGTACAATACCATGTAACTGCAGATTATGAAATACCCTAAAAATAACTATGTTTGGTGTTGTATTTGAATTTGCTAGTGACGTTACGAAAATTTGACTTAATTTTGTTCAGTTTCAGAAACAAAATAGATTTTTACCTCGATTTAAATTTTAAAATAAAAAAAATGGGAAAATATCCCATTCTCAGAGGTGTTAATTAACTATAGATACTACTGGAAATGGCCAACATGTCTGTCTACAAAATTTAGATACAGACTTTATTTAGAGGCGTTTTTAAATGAACGTACGTAGTTCAGTTTAAAAATAGAAATATGTTATAACAAACTTATAGAATTAAGCCTAATGAAAATAGATCGTGAACAGAGTATAGTTAGAAAATAAATTATACACTAAGCTAATATTTCTAGCGTTGAGGAATAGGTGTGCAATTTTCTTTGTTAAAATTGTTAAAATGCTAGTATCTTGAAAAAAAACATTTAGGCACGACGACCCCTATCTATAATAAACTATAACATCTCTGCATTTTTCATGAAAAATAAAGTTAATAAAGTAAATATATTATATTCATAAAATTTACATTTTGGAAAATCACTAATAAAATCAATCAAAACATTAAAAAATTTGAGGCATATTTAACAAAAAAATTAAAAAAAAATAAAACGTTTCTAGTTGCATAAATAATCTATTTAATTAAAAACATAAAACTCAGTTTAATAATTTATTATGGTGCCATCTACGCTACATTATAGGACTTTGTAGCTAAATAATACATCATTTGAAAAAAAATACACGGAGCTTTTTATCCTGGCATATTCTTTATATAATTCCACATATTGCGTCCATTATTAACACATTTACCGCTTCATATATTGTACAAACATTTAAAATATATTTTAAATAATTTAGTACAAAATATTTTAGTTGATTTTGCCTATTTTGAAAAATTCAAAAATTGTTTCTTTACAAAAAAGTAACAATTACCAGAAATAATACCTAAATAGGTACCAAATTAGAAAGCGCCCAATTTATTTATTTGAAGATTAAAAAAATTTTTGCCAACACATTTAATCTTTAATTAAATAAATTGAGAGGATTTTGACTTTGGTATTATCTGTAGTATTTATTACTATTTTATAAATTAACTTTTGGAATACTTTCGGATTATAATTTTTATTATACCTTTATGAGTGAGTTTTTTGAATCCTTATTAATATTGGGGTAAAGTTATGTTGGTTGTATTTTTAAAATAAATGTATGAAGCGGTATTATTCACTTAGAATAGCTCTTTCTATTTTATAATAAAATAATATTTTTGCTAAATTATATATTCAGTTATAAACTAAAATTAGAAAAACATATTTTTTAGTATTTAAAATCTTCGTTAAATATAATTGATATTATTTTATATTACCAATAAGACTAAGATCAAGTAAAATATTTCCCAAGGTACATACTTTTTTTAAAAAGTAGTAAAATCATGTCAGTTTAATAATCAAATCTCTACTACACTACTTTTTACTGAAATTGATATTAAAGTCTATGATGAAATCTCCGAATGAAAATACAGGAAAACATCCTCAATAATAATAAAATGGAAGTGTTATAAAAACTGCTAATTAATATTTTCACTTTTATAAAAAAAATTATAAACATAACACATATATTTTTAAACAACTGCTTTTTCGGCATTTTACATGATGAATACTAGATTACACAAAAGATATGAACATTATATTCAATACAACTAATATTGTTGAATCAGTTGTCATTTTTATAAATGAATTTAGATATTATAAAATGATATGGTTAATCGCATTTGATAATAACAGATTAACTGCATTGCCTTAATGTAAAAGTTTGTAGGCTTCTGAAGGAAGTAGATATAATTAAAACAGTTGATTCGCAAATCTACACCGTTTCGTTCTAGCCTCGATTTTTGTTGTAAATATGTGCAGCAGTTTTAACACGTGTTTGTGAGTTTGTTTGTTTGTAACCGACTCTTTGGCCTCGATTTTGACCCACTTTAAACGGACGGATTTAATTGAAACTTTGTACACTTACGAAGAACCGGTAACAATACAATAATTTGATAAGTTTATATCATTTCCTGATCAGGATCGCCAGAATTAAATAATTTCCTCACGTATCCTCTGCGTGAGAGCAAGTGGCTTATTACTGTTAGTACATTCCGTGATTCTCAGTTCGTTCGTTGGCCGAGCGGGCTAAGACGCAAGTCTTAGTCGACGCGAAACGACGGACTCCTCGGGCGTGAGTTCAAATCCCGTCTATGGCGAAAAAAATATATATATTTTTTTTCAGAAGTATCTGTTGGATCATAATATGTTATAATATCAGCATCAATAAGCAATATAAATATAGTTTAAAAAAAACTAAAAAACACGCTTTCATAGCACATCAAACTAAAAAGTGAAAAATAAATATAGTTTAAAAAAACTAAAAAACACGCTTTTAAAGCACATCAAACTAAAAAGTGAAAAATAATTATTAATATAAACTGAAAACAATAATGAACGAAAAATACTAGTATTATTGTGAAAAAAGCGTGGGGCGCTTTGTGCCATATTTTTCGTATATCGAGCAACCCACGCTTTTTTCACAATAGTACTAGTATTTTTCGTTCATTATTGTTTTCAGTTTATATTAATAATTATTTTTCACTTTTTAGTTTGATGTGCTTTAAAAGCATGTTTTTTAGTTTTTTTTAAACTATATTTATTAGTACCATGGCCACATTTCTAAGCAAGTTAAAATTTCGCTTTCTGAAATATCTTTTTTCTCATAATTAATACCTATGTGACGTCAGTCATTAAAGTAATCTGAAAATAACGACAATTTACGTCCATTTGATCGTTATATATATTTTTTGAGAATAATAAATGCATTAATAAAAATAAGGTCGGCTACCTATTTTTCTGTGAAGATGTAATAAAAAAAATTGCCCACTCGCGTATTGAGTAGTCTATAAAGGTATAACAAAGTTATTTAGACTCATGGATTTAAGATATATTGCAATTCTTTCTGAAAGGGGTTAATACGCTTCATTTCTTTTTCATAAGGTAAATTATTTTTCTACGTACCAGATTTCATAACCTGACATTCTTGCACTTTCTATTTCACGAATATTTTTAATTCTTCACACAATTCACAAATATTTCTGTCTTGGAATCAGCATGAACTTTTATCTCTCAAGAAGCTATATATAAGTATATGCATATGTATAGCTTGAGGGCCTCTTATACTTTTGTGTATGTAAATAGGTCCAGTTGATGTTGTGATTGTGATGTGTGTGGTACTAACTTTCTTTCATATTCCACATAAACAGATATTATTTTAAAATAAATACTTATTGTAGTATCAACTGAAAAACATTTTTACTATTTAGAGCCAACATATTCCTTAACGCTGCAGTATATAAATGTGCTTTTTTAATGCTTAATATCTGTTTGTGTTAAAAAGGTTGTAATTTAGATACATTTTTTAAGAAGCCACTAAAAATATTAAACTATTTAAATTGCAACTATGTACACCCACTCCATTTCATGTACACTCCGACCCATTGTAATTAATCAAAACAGATTTCCAGAAAACTACTAGTTTGGAAAATTTTATTGATAAATTTAATACCAGATTAATAGTATATATTATATATCCTTACCCTTATTTATCCGGTCACTTAGCTTCAAATAATTGCTTGGTGAACCGTTATTGCAAACTCCATAATCAATAAAACAATTATTCTTAATGAAACAGTGACAATTGTAAATAATTGTGTGCATGAAGACACATTTCACCCACACTTATTCTTGCATATTTCGTAATTTTAAGATCTATTTTTTAACTATCAAGTGTAACTGTGGGTAGGGGTGAGTTTAGTGGTTCAGATCGCGGCCTCGGGCTTCATGTGGCAAAGGCTACATAAAGGTCAGTGAAATTTTATTAGTTGCTTATTTGTGGGGAAAATAAATTAAATTATTGTTTTTTATATTAATTGTTGCCTATGATTGTAAAAAAGCATTCTTTTATAGATATTAGGATATTTCTGAGGATAAAAATTTAATCAAAATTTGATTTTATATAAACAGTTATCGGTCTTAGGCTTTTATACTATTTTATACACCTATAAAAAATACGTTTTAAATTATATTTTAGTTTATTTATTTTTAATTATTGCGTTAAAACTATCATTTAATTTATTTTGCCCTTTTTATATAAGGAATTTTTGCTACTAGTTTGGGCATCGTTATTATAAAAACAAATCGATTCTGCTTACGGGATATGCTATAAAATTGTAGAAGCTTATGGAGATGCGGAATGCCTTAGCCGGCTTTATAAATATATAAATAGCTGTCGTATTCCTTCACTTTCCTTCCTTTTCCATATTGTACACATTTTGACACTCATACATTTCATTTGTATGTGCGAAAGATGAGTGGGGCAATTGGAGCTCCTATGATTTATTTTCTGAGAAACAACAAATTAGTAAATTCCGTTGCACCACACAAATAATAAAATATTGAAAACACCTTTTCACAATATATACACATTTACGGCCCTTTTCCACCCTTTATGTTTTTCCTTGCGACAGCAGCAAGTGCGTCACCACAGGATGACGACGATTCTTTGGATACTGATGGCTTCCGCGAAGATCAGTGTCTTTTGGAAACTCCGACTCCAGGAGAAGATACGTCACCTCGTACTAAATCGGAGTATCTCGGTGATTATGCCTCTTACAGTTCTGCAACTAAAGAAATCGAATCACAGGAAGTAACAACGTATGCAGATATTCGTCAATACTACCAACATCAGGCTAAACTTTTCGCAGGCCATCGTAAGCGTCTCGCGTCTACAGAAGACTTAGACACTGATGTAATTGATGCTTCCACAACCACTACCTCCAATTTATTGCCTTCCAATTTATCAAATAGTGAGCTAACAGGAATTGTAAAAATAGGTTTAGATAGATATAAGTTAATAGATTCTGACCCTGTCCGGCCTGGCGAGTTACGTATACGAGGATACACTTCTCCAGAGGAAAAAGGTGCTAAGGATTCAAAGAGGCCAGAGGACTGGGAAAGGAAAGAAAGAAAGACTGTAGAAAGACTGCAAGGTGGTGCTGGTAAAGACAAAATACCGCCATCTGAAGAAAAAGTGCATTTAAAAGCAACGCCTGATAAGAAGATTACTATTTCGTATACAGAAATTACAAATGATTTGCAACCGACTTCAAAAATATCTGACACCAATATTGAACAAGGCTCTATAGGATTATTCCAAAAATCAAAGACTATTGAACGCCCCGGATTACAAAATTACTCGGAGAGAGGAATTACAAAAAATTATGGCAAAGACGGTATCAATACGACTCAGATTAACTCTGATATAACTATAATTGATAAAAAGGATAAATCGAAGCATGTACATAGAAGCACATCCCCCCTACTAAATAAGGATATCAGTCCTTCTACAGATAACTCCCCTCCAACAGTTACAGATACTTCCAAACCCACATTAGAGCTAATTATCGGACGCAAAGAAGTTCGCACTAAAGAAGCTTTGGCTACCGCTGAAAGCCGTCTGACATTATACGGTACCAAAGATGTGGAAATCTCAATAAAATCTCAATCTCATATTTCAGTAATCACAACGAGGCGTGATACTTCAGGAACGGAAACATCAGAAAGATTTGATGTGGGAATGTCTACTACTGCAGGAAGGGATAAGTCGTCACCAGAAAATATTCAAATGGCATATGTAGATAAACATGGTGCATATATTATACCTCCTCTAACTGTTTTGGAATCTACACAAAAGAAAAAGGAAGAAACTGTGAATTTCAGTGGAACTAAACAAATTTATACTTATCATGACAGTGCGTCAGAACGGGTTTCATCTCAAATGGCTTCACCTACAAGTGAAAGTATATCTCATCACATAACTGATACAGGAATATCTTTAACAAGAGGTACCATAACTGGTACAACTACTAGTCCAGTTGAACAACCACATGCAACATTAGCGGGTCAACAGACGACAGGTTTTATTTCTGATATAGCTGTTGATGGCGAAATTGAGGAATGTGAATGTACGGATGCAGGTTTAAGTCCAATACAAGCAGACGAATTACCAACTCAAGATTTAGAAGAAGAAATAACACAATTTACAGATGCGGGAACAAGTCCAATAGAATTTCTAGAATCGGTGTCTGTTCCTTTATCACATGTTGACACTTCTGAAGCAGCAACATTAACGGATCACATTGATATGAAGGATTCTTCTTGTAGTCCAATAAAACCTGAAGAAAGTACTCCAATATCATCAAGCGAGAAGTTGAGAGATGAAGAAATATTAGAGAAAAGGAGAGGTTCGGGTGATGTTAAAGCCAAAATTAAAATGTTGGAGGAACAAGTCAGTAAATCCCCCCAAAAAGAACATCTAAGAAAAAAACGGGAAATAGTGGAATCTGAAGATGAACTATCTAGCATGAAAGAAGAAGAAGCTTTCAGAGGATCAACTGAAACGTTAGCTCAAATTGACGATGAAGAATATAAAATGGAGTCTATAACTGAACAACTAGCAGTATCTGAGGAAAAACAAATTGAAACGATAGATACGAAACCAAAACATGTTACTCCAACTCATACGAAACAAGTTGGTCGAAAAATAGCAGAACTACAAAAAATATTCTCGAGTGACATGGAAATCAGTTTTGACGAAGATTTGACAAGATCACCAATAAAAAGTTTCAAATCAAAGGAAAAAGAAATAAAAGACCTTTTACAACAATCATTAGACGACAGTACTCAACAGGAACTTAATGCTGACGATATAGAATCGAAGGAGGAACAAGCAATTAGTACGGAAGAATTGAAATTATATATGCCTAAGCAAGCTATAAAAGTAAGATTTGATGAAACACCAGATTTGGATATGAAAGATTCAAAAATTATAGCCACATATGAAAATGAATCTAAAACAGAAATAGAAGATGGTATAAATGGTCAATATAAGTCAGTTAAAGATAAAAAGTCATTATTTGAACAACTCATTTCGAAATCACAAGAATCATCACCAGCAAAAAAAAGTACATAAAATATCTGTGGAACATTTAAAAACAGTTGTAGAGGGCCCCAAAGAGCATACTGAAAAACAAAAAAAAGAAACTTTATTTCAACCACAATATTCGCTCACTAAAATACAGGATGACAGAGAGAAAGGGAATTATGAGGAGAAAGAATACACAACTGAGGAGCTAAGTAGGTGTTTAGAAAAAATTGAACAGCAAATTATAATACCCGATAAAGAAAAAACCAGCCGAAAAATGAGTACTTTAACGGAAATACAGCAACCTACAAGCGAGCCCTGCTATGAGCCAATTTGTGTGAAAGTTCACGTTGAACCAAAAATACCATTACCTATAATGTCTCAGTTAGAAGACGAATCTGATATAGAAAGGAACAAGTATGAATCAATAGAAACGGAAAAAGGAATACCTATCGTCTCCACCCAAATAAGTAAACTTTTTACCGACCAAACAAGAATTTTGGAAAGATTAAGTGGTACTACTCTACAAATAAAAGAAACACCTTGTATAAAACAAGACATGTATCAAGTTACTCCCGAAAAATCAACGGACGTTTCAAAAATAGACTATAATATATGTGAAGACACTACATCAATACAAAGTGAAATCATAAACGATGCAATTGTTTCCCACGCTAAATTGGTGTCAACAATAGCCCTTCCATTAGAAATATTAGAGTCACAAAGACTAGAAACTATAATTTCATTGCCTACAGAAGAAATAATACCAGACAAAATTTCACCAAGGGATTTAGACATAAACAATATCGAAACATCGGTGCCAACTACAGAACAAGAAGCTCGAAAAATTATGTCTGAAGTTCTTGAAGTTTCCAAACAAATTCGGGATGACGTCAAGGAACTAAAACCAGATTTAACACCTACACCAGAAGGTCAGCTAATTACACTATTACCAACTTGTTCGATTGAATCGAAAGAATTTCTAATTGACGGAGAAACGAAATCAATAGCAGAAATCGAAGCATTCGATATAACTAGTATAACGAAAATGAATAAGGATAAGGAAAATATAAGGTCAGCCTCAAAGACAACTACAAAAATAAAGTTCACAGAAGATAAAGAAAAATCAGAGATGGAAGAAATACGACAAATTGAAGAAAAAGCCAAGAAGCGCATTGAAACAGATAAAAAATCCCCTATAGAATTAAGAATGAGGGAAACCGAAAAGGATAAAACGGATGTAAAAATATCACAAGACACAACTACCAAGAAAGGTATACTAGATGAAGAAGCTGAGACAAAATTTAAAACGGAGAAATCACTTGTAGGACAAACTATAGAAAGGCAAACAACACATATGCAAAAACAAGTAGTGGTATTAACTGAAAAAGAAATAGAGAGAAATAAAATTGAAAAAGCTGCCAAAGAGCAAGAAGAGAATAGAATAAAAATCGAATTTAAGACATCTACTAAGAAGGCGAAGGAACGTTCAGAATCGGATTTGTCGCCCACCCCTACCGACAAATTATTTATGAAAAAATTTGAAAAAGTCACTCAAACAGCAAAAGAAATTATAAAAGAGGCAGATTTTGTAACAGGACTACTAAAACAGGAAGAGCAAGGACACGTTAAAAAGGATGCATATTGTACTAAAGTAGATGAGGACAAGCACACAATATCACTTTATGACAAGACTGTAGAACGTATTACTAAACAGAAAATAACAACTAAAAAGACTGATGAGAAACAGAAAATGCCTATTGAGGAATCTGAAACAGTAACTACAATCGAAATAGATTTTATGCAAGAGCCTATTACTGAAACAAAGCACGATGTGAAGGAATACGTCGAAACGGATCTATCGCTTGCAGACAAAGCTGAAATACTAGCAGGTGACAATAAATCAATAGTAGCTCCTGAAATAACTAAGAAAATCGATGAGAAGCAAAAGACGCCTACGGAGGAACCAGAAGTAACTAAATCTGATGGAGCATCTCCAACTGAAATAGAAGTATCGAAAGAGGCCATTTCTGAAAGAGAACCGCCACAGAGGGAGCTAAAAGAACGCATCGAGAAGGACTTTTCATCAACTGAAATTGATAAAGTTATGGCTGCAACACTCACAGATGATGAAAAGGCAGTAGAGCATTTTACAAAGGAAATATTTTTAACTGAAATTACTAAGAAACTCGATGAGAAACAAAAGATTTCTACCGAGGAACCAGACGTAACTAAATCTAAAAAAAGCATCACCGACTGAAATAGAAGTTTTGAAAGAGGCCGTCCCTGAAACGGAACTACCAATAAAATATGATGAAAAGGCTGTAGAGCATGTTACAAAGGAGATAGTATCTATTGAAATAACCATGAAACTCGATGAGAAGCAAAAGACTCCTACTGAGGAACCCCACGTAACAAAATCTGAAAAAGTATCTCCAACTGAAATAAAAATTTCGAAAGAGGCAGTCCCTGAAACGAAACTACCAATAAAAGAGGTAAGGGAACACTTCGAGAAGGAACTGTCGCCAACTAAGATAGAAAAAGGGGAGATCTAAAATGCCCACGGATGATGAACAGGCTTTAGAGCCTGTTACAAAAGAAATATTATCTACTGACATAACCAAGAAACTCGATGATAAACCAAAAATTCCTACCGAGGAACCAGTCATAACTAAAGCTGAAAAAGTATCTCCAACTAAAATAGAAATTTTGAAAGAGATCGTTCCTGAAACGGAATTACAAATAAAAGAGGTAAAAGAACACATCGTGAAGGACTTCTCGCCAACAAAGATAGATAAAGGAAAATCTGAAATATCGACAGATGATGAAAAGGCAGTAGAGCATGTTACAAAGGTAATATTATCTACTGAAATAATCAGGAAACTCGATGAGAAGGAAAAGACTCCTACCGAGGAACCAGACGAAACAAAATCTGAAAAAGCATCTCCAACTGAAACAGAAATTTCGAAAGAGGTAGCCCCTGAAACGGAACTACCAATAAAAGAGGTAAGAGAACACATTGCGGAGGACCTCTCGCCAACTAAGATAGATAAAGGGAAATCTGAAACGCCCACGGAAGATGAAGAGGCTATAGAGCCTTTTACAAAGGAAATATTATCTACAGATATAACCAAGAAACTCGATGAGAAGCAAAAGACTCCTACCGTGGAACCACACGTAACAAAATCTGAAAAAGTATCTACAACTGAAATAGAAATTTCGAAAGAGGCAGTCCCTGAAATAGAAATACCAATAAAAGATGTAAAAGAACACATCGAGAAGGAACTGTCCACAACTAAGATAGAAAAAGGGAAATCTGAAATGCCCATAGATGATGAAGAGGCTGTAGAGCCTGTTACAAAAGAATTATTATCTACTGAAATAACCAAGAAACTCGATGATAAACCAAAAATTCCAACCGAGGAACCAGTCATAACCAAATCTGAAAAAGTATCTCCAACTGAAATAGAAGTTTTGAAAGAGGCCGTCCCTGAAAAGGATCTACCAATAGAAGATGATGAAAAGGCTGTAGAGCAAGTTACAAAGGAAATATTATCTGCAGAAATAACGAAAGAACTCGATGAGAAACCAAAGATTCCTACCGAGGAACCAGTCATAACTAAATCTGAAAAAGTATCTCCAACTGAAATAGAAGTTTTGAAAGAGGCCGTCCCTGAAACAGATCTACCAATAAAAGATGATGAAAAGGCTGTAGAGAATGTTACAAAGGAAATATTATCTACAGAAATAACCAAGAAACTCGATGAGAAGCAAAAGACTCCTATCGAGGAACCACACGGAACAAAATCTGAAAAAGCATCTCCAACTGAAATAGAAATTTCGAAAGACGCAGTCCCTGAAATGGAAATACCAATAAAAGATGTAAAAGAACACATCGAGAAGGAACTGTCCACAACTAAGATAGAAAAAGGGAAATCTGAAATGCCCGCGGATGATGAAGAGGCTGTAGAGCCTGTTACAAAAGAATTATTATCTACTGAAATAACCAAGAAACTCGAATATAAACCAAAAATTCCAACCGAGGAACCAGTCATAACTAAATCTGAAAAAGCATCTCCAACTGAAATAGAAGTTTTGAAAGAGGCAGTTTCTGAAACTGATCTACCAATAGAAGATGATGAAAAGGCTGTAAAGCATGTTACAAAGGAAAAATTATTTGCAGAAATAACCAAAAAACTCGATGAGAAACCAAAGATTCCAACTGATGAACCAGTCATAACTAAATCTGAAAAAGTATCTCCAACTGAAATAGAAGTTTTGAAAGAGGCCGTCCCTGAAACGGATCTACCAATAAAAGAAGATGAAAGAGCTGTAGAGTATGTTTCAAAGGAAATATTATCTAGAGAAATAACCAAGAAACAAGATGAGAAGCAAGAAACTCCTATCGAGGAACCACACGTAACAAAATCTGAAAAAGCATCTCCAACTGAAATAGAAATTTCGAAAGAGGCAGTCCCTGAAATGGAAATACCAATAAAAGATGTAAAAGAACACATCGAGAAGGAACTGTCCACAACTAAGATAGAAAGAGGGAAATCTGAAATGCCTACGGGTGATGAAGAGGCTGTAGAGCCTGTTACAAAAGAATTATTATCTACTGAAATAACCAAGAAACTCGATGATAAACCAATAATTCCAACCGAGGAACCAGTCATAACCAAATCTGAAAAAGTATCTCCAACTGAAGTACAAGTTCTGAAAGAGGCCGTCCCTGAAAAGGATCTACCAATAGAAGATGATGAAAAGGCTGTAGAGCAAGTTACAAAGGAAATATTATCTGCAGAAATAACCAAAAAACTCGATGAGAAACCAAATATTGCTACCGAGGAACCAGTCATAACTAAATCTGAAAAAGTATCTCCAACTGAAATAGAAGTTTTGAAAGAGGCCGTCCCTGAAACAGTTCTACCAATAAAAGATGATGAAAAGGCTGTCGAGCATGTTACAAAGGAAATATTATCTACAGAAATGACCAAGAAACTCGATGAGAAGCAAAAGACTCCTATCGAGGAATCACACGTAACAAAATCTGAAAAAAGCATCTCCAACTGAAATAGAAATTTCGAAAGAGGCAGTCCCTGAAATGGAAATACCAATAAAAGATGTAAAAGAACACATCGAGACGGAACTGTCCACAACTAAGATAGAAAAAGCGAAATCTGAAATGCCCACGGACGAGAAACCAAAGATTCCTACAGAGGAACCAGTCATAACTAAATCTCAAAAAGTATCGCCAACTGAAATAGAAGTTTTGAAAGAGGCCGTCCCTGAAACGGATCTACCAATAAAAGATGATGAAAAGGCTGTAGAGCATGTTACAAAGGAAATATTATCTACAGAAATAATCAAGAAACTCGATGAGAAGCAAAAAACTCCTACCCAGGAACCACACGTAACAAAATCTGAGAAAGTATCTCCAACTGAAATAGAAATTTCGAAAGGGGCAGTCCCTGAAATTGAAATACCAATAAAAGATGTAAAAGAACACATCGAGAAGGAACTGTCCACAACTAAAATAGAAAAAAGGGAAATCTGAAATGCCCACGGATGATGAAGTGGCTGTAGAGCCTGTTACAAAAGAATTATTATCTACTGAAATAACCAAGAAACTGGATGATAAACCAAAAATTCCAACCGACGAACCAGTCATAACTAAATCTGAAAAAGTATCTCCAACTGAAATAGAAGTTTTGAAAGAGGCCGTCCCTGAAACGGATCTAACAATAGAAGATGATGAAAAGGCTGTAGAGCATGTTACAAGGGAAATATTATCTACAGAAAAAACCAAGAAACTCGATGAGAAGCAAAAGACTCCTACCGAGGAACCACATGTAACAAAATCTGAAAAAGTATCTCCAACTGAAATAGAAATTTCGAAAATGGCAGTCCCTGAACTGGAAATACCAATAAAAGATGTAAAAGAACACATCGAGACGGAACTGTCCACAACTAAGACAGAAAAAGGGAAATCTGAAATGCCCACAGATGAGAAACCAAAGATTCCTACAGAGGAACCAGTCATAACTAAATCTCAAAAAGTATCACCAACTGAAATAGAAGTTTTGAAAGAGGCCGTCCCTGAAACGGATTTACCAATAAAAGATGATGAAAAGGCTGTAGAGCATGTTACAAAGGAAATATTATCTACAGAAATAACCAAGAAACTCGATGAGAAGCAAAAAACTCCTACCGAGGAACCACACGTAACAAAATCTGAGAAAGTATCTCCAACTGAAATAGAAATTTTGAAAGAGAGAGTCCCTGAAATTGAAATACCAATAAAAGATGTAAAACAACACATCGAGAAGGAACTGTCCACAACTAAGATAGAAAAAGGGAAATCTGAAATGCCCACGGATGATGAAGAGGCTGTAGAGCCTGTCACAAAAGAATTATTATCTACTGAAATTACCAAGAAACTCGATGATAAACCAAAAATTCCAACCGAGGAACCAGTCATAACTAAATCTGAAAAAGTATCTCCAACTGAAATAGAAGTTTTGAAAGAGGCCGTCTCTGAAACGGATCTACCAATAGAAGATGATGAAAAGGCTGTAAAGCATGTTACAAAGGAAATATTATTTGCAGAAATAACCAAAAAACTCGATGAGAAACCAAAGATTCCTACCGAGGAACCAGTCATAACTAAATCTGAAAAAGTATCTCAAACTGAAATAGAAGTTTTGAAAGAGGCCGTTCCTGAAATGGATCTACCAATAGAAGTTGATGAAATGGCTGTAGAGCATGTTACAAAGGAAATATTATCTGCAGAAATAACCAAAAAACTCGATGAGAAACCAAAGATTCCTACCGAGGAACCAGTCATAACTAAATCTGAGAAAGTATCTCCAACTGAAAAAGAGGTTATGAAAAAGGCCGTCCCTGAAACGGATCTACCAATAAAAGATGATGAAAAGGCTGTAGAGCATGTTACAGGGGAAATATTATCTACAGAAATAACCAAGAAACTCGATGAGAAGCAAGAGACTCCTACCGAGGAACCACACGTAACAAAATCTGAAAAAGTATCTCCAACTGAAATAGAAATTTCGAAAGAGGCAGTCCCTGAAATGGAAATACCAATAAAAGATGTAAAAGAACACATCGAGACGGAACTGTCCACAACTAAGATAGAAAAAGGGAAATCTGAAATGCCCACGGATGAGAAACCAAAGATTCCTACAGAGGAACCAGTCATAACTAAATCTCAAAAAGTATCACCAACTGAAATAGAAGTTTTGAAAGAGGCCGTCCCTGAAACGGATCTACTAATAAAAGATGATGAAAAGGCTGTAGAGCATGTTATAAAGGAAATATTATCTACAGAAATAAAAAAGAAATTCGATGAGAAGCAAAAAGCTCCTACCGAGGAACCACACGTAACAAAATCTGAGAAAGTATCTCCAACTGAAATAGAAATTTCGAAAGAGACAGTCCCTGAAATTGAAATACCAATAAAAGATGTAAAAGAACACATCGAGAAGGAACTGTCCACAACTAAGATAGAAAAAGGGAAATCTGAAATGCCCACGGATGATGAAGAGGCTGTAGAGCCTGTCACAAAAGAATTATTATATACTGAAATAACTAAGAAACTCGATGATAAACCAAAAATTCCAACCGAAGAACCAGTCATAACTAAATCTGAAAAAGTATCTCCAACTGAAATAGAAGTTTTGAAAGAGGCCGTCTCTGAAACAGATCTACCAATAGAAGATGATGAAAAGGCTGTAAAGCATGTTACAAAGGAAATATTATTTGCAGAAATAATCAAAAAACTCGATGAGAAACCAAAGATTCCTACCGAGGAACCAGTCATAACTAAATCTGAAAAAGTATCTCCAACTGAAATAGAAGTTTTGAAAGAGGCCGTCCCTGAAACGGATCTACCAATAAAAGATGAAGAAAAGGCTGTAAAGCATGTTACAAAGGAAATATTATCTACAGAAATAACCAAGAAACTCGATGAGAAGCAAAAGACTCCTACCGAGGAACCACACGTAACAAAATCTGAAAAAGCATCTCCAACTGAAATAGAAATTTCGAAAGAGGCAGTCCCTGAAATGGAAATACCAATAAAAGATGTAAAAGAACACATCGAGAAGGAACTGTCCACAACTAAGATAGAAAAAGGGAAATCTGAAATGCCTACGGATGATGAAGAGGCTGTAGAGCATGTTACAAAAGAATTATTATCTACTGAAATAACCAAGAAACTCGATGATAAACCAAAAATTCCAACCGAGGAACCATTCATAACTAAATCTGAAAAAGTATCTCCAACTGAAATAGAAGTATTGAAAGAGGCCGTTTCTGAAACTGATCTACCAATAAAAGATGATGAAAAGGCTGTAAAGCATGTTACAAAGGAAATATTATTTGCAGAAATAACCAAAAAACTCGATGAGAAACCAAAGATTCCTACCGATGAACCAGTCATAACTAAATCTGAAAAAGTATCTCCAACTGAAATAGAAGTTTTGAAAGAGGCCGTCCCTGAAACGGATCTACCAATAAAAGAAGATGAAAAGGCTCTAGAGTATGTTTCAAAGGAAATATTATCTACAGAAATAACCAAGAAACTCGATGAGAAGCAAGAAACTCCTATCGAGGAACCACATGTAACAAAATCTGAAAAAGCATCTCCAACTGAAATAGAAATTTCGAAAGAGGCAGTCCCTGAAATGGAAATACTAATAAAAGATGTAAAAGAACACATCGAGAAGGAACTGTCCACAACTAAGATAGAAAAAGGGAAATCTGAAATGCCCACGGATGATGAAGAGGCTGTAGAACCTGTCACAAAAGAATTATTATCTACTGAAATAACCAAGAAACTCGATGATAAACCAAAAATTCCAACCGAAGAACCAGTCATAACTAAATCTGAAAAAGCATCTCCAACTGAAATAGAAGTTTTGAAAGAGGCCGTCCCTGAAACGGATCTACCAATAGAAGATGATGAAAAGGCTGTAGAGCAAGTTACAAAGGAAATATTATCTGCAGAAATAACCAAAAAACTCGATGAGAAACCAAATATTCCTACCGAGGAACCAGTCATAACTAAATCTGAAAAAGTATCTCCAACTGAAATAGAAGTTTTGAAAGAGGCCGTCCCTGAAACAGTTCTACCAATAAAAGATGATGAAAAGGCTGTAGAGCATGTTACAAAGGAAATATTATCTACAGAAATGACCAAGAAACTCGATGAGAAGCAAAAGACTCCTATCGAGGAACCACACGTAACAAAATCTGAAAAAGCATCTCCAACTGAAATAGAAATTTCGAAAGAGGCAGTCCCTGAAATGGAAATACCAATAAAAGATGTAAAAGAACACATCGAGACGGAACTGTCCACAACTAAGATAGAAAAAGGGAAATCTGAAATGCCCACGGATGAGAAACCAAAGATTCCTACAGAGGAACCAGTCATAACTAAATCTCAAAAAGTATCGCCAACTGAAATAGAAGTTTTGAAAGAGGCCGTCCCTGAAACGGATCTACCAATAAAAGATGATGAGAAGGCTGTAGAGCATGTTACAAAGGAAATATTATCTACAGAAATAACCAAGAAACTCGATGAGAAGCAAAAAACTCCTACCGAGGAACCACACGTAACAAAATCTGAGAAAGTGTCTCCAACTGAAATAGAAATTTCGAAAGGGGCAGTCCCTGAAATTGAAATACCAATAAAAGATGTAAAAGAACACATCGAGAAGGAACTGTCCACAACTAAGATAGAAAAAGGGAAATCTGAAATGCCCACGGATGATGAAGAGGCTACAGAGCCTGTTACAAAAGAATTATTATCTACTGAAATAACCAAGAAACTCGATGATAAACCAAAAATTCCAATCGAAGAACCAGTCATAACTAAATCTGAAAAAGTATCTCCAACTGAAATAGAAGTTTTGAAAGAGGCCGTCCCTGAAACGGATCTACCAATAGAAGATGATGAAAAGGCTGTAGAGCATGTTACAAAGGAAAAATTATTTCCAGAAATAACCAAAAAACTCGATGAAACCAAAGATTCCTACCGATGAACCAGTCATAACTAAATCTGAAAAAGTATCTCCAACTGAAATAGAAGTTTTAAAAAGAGGCGGTCCCTGAAACGGATCTACCAATAAAAGAAGATGAAAAAGCTGTAGAGTATGTTTCAAAGGAAATATTATCTACAGAAATAACCAAGAAACTCGATGAGAAGCAAGAAACTCCTATCGAGGAACCACACGTAACAAAATCTGAAAAAGCATCTCCAACTGAAATAGAAATTTCGAAAGAGGCAGTCCCTGAAATGGAAATACCAATAAAAGATGTAAAAGAACACATCGAGAAGGAACTGTCCACAACTAAGATAGAAAGAGGGAAATCTGAAATGCCCACGGGTGATGAAGAGGCTGTAGAGTCTGTTACAAAAGAATTATTATCTACTGAAATAACCAAGAAACTCGATGATAAACCAATAATTCCAACCGAGGAACCAGTCATAACCAAATCTGAAAAAGTATCTCCAACTGAAATAGAAGTTTTGAAAGAGGCCGTCCCTGAAACAGTTCTACCAATAAAAGATGATGAAAAGGCTGTAGAGCATGTTACAAAGGAAATATTATCTACAGAAATGACCAAGAAACTCGATGAGAAGCAAAAGACTCTATCGAGGAACCACACGTAACAAAATGAAAAAGCATCTCAGAAAAGACGAGAGGCAGTCCCTGAATGGAAACCAATGTAAAGAACACTGGGAACTGTCCACCTAAGAGAAAAAGCGAAACTGAAATGCCCAGGATGAGAAACCAAAGATTCCTACAGAGGAACCAGTCATAACTAAATCTCAAAAAGTATCGCCAACTGAAATAGAAGTTTTGAAAGAGGCCGTCCCTGAAACGGATCTACCAATAAAAGATGATGAAAAGGCTGTAGAGCATGTTACAAAGGAAATATTATCTACAGAAATAATCAAGAAACTCGATGAGAAGCAAAAAACTCCTACCGAGGAACCACACGTAACAAAATCTGAAAAAGTATCTCCAACTGAAATAGAAATTTCGAAAGAGGCAGTCCCTGAAATTGAAATACCAATAAAAGATGTAAAAGAACACATCGAGAAGGAACTGTCCACAACTAAGATAGAAAAAGGGAAATCTGAAATGCCCACGGATGATGAAGTGGCTGTAGAGCCTGTTACAAAAGAATTATTATCTACTAAAATAACCAAGAAACTGGATGATAAACCAAAAATTCCAACCGAGGAACCAGTCATAACTAAATCTGAAAAAGTATCTCCAACTGAAATAGAAGTTTTGAAAGAGGCCGTCCCTGAAACGGATCTACCAATAGAAGATGATGAAAAGGCTGTAGAGCATGTTACAAGGGAAATATTATCTACAGAAAAAACCAAGAAACTCGATGAGAAGCAAAAGACTCCTACCGAGGAACCACATGTAACAAAATCTGAAAAAGGCTCTCCAACTGAAATAGAAATTTCGAAAGAGGCAGTCCCTGAAATGGAAATACCAATAAAAGATGTAAAAGAACACATCGAGACGGAACTGTCCACAACTAAGATAGAAAAAGGGAAATCTGAAATGCCCAGGGATGAGAAACCAAAGATTCCTACAGAGGAACCAGTCATAACTAAATCTCAAAAAGTATCACCAACTGAAATAGAAGTTTTGAAGGAGGCCGTCCCTGAAACGGATCTACCAATAAAAGATGATGATAAGGCTGTAGAGCATGTTACAAAGGAAACATTATCTACAGAAATAACCAAGAAACTCGATGAGAAGCAAAAAACTCCTACCGAGGAACCACACGTAACAAAATCTGAGAAAGTATCTCCAACTGAAATAGAAATTTCGAAAGAGGCAGTCCCTGAAATTGAAATACCAATAAAAGATGTAAAAGAACACATCGAGAAGGAACTGTCCACAACTAAGATAGAAAAAGGGAAATCTGAAATGCCCACGGATGATGAAGAGGCTGTAGAGCCTGTTACAAAAGAATTATTATCTACTGAAATAACCAAGAAACTCGATGATAAACCAAAAACTCCAACCGAGGAACCAGTCATAACCAAATCTGAAAAAGTATCTCCAACTGAAATAGAAGTTTTGAAAGAGGCCGTCCCTGAAAAGGATCTACCAATAGAAGATGATGAAAAGGCTGTAGAGCAAGTTACAAAGGAAATATTATCTGCAGAAATAACCAAAAAACTCGATGAGAAACCAAAGATTCCTACCGAGGAACCAGTCATAACTAAATCTGAAAAAGTATCTCCAACTGAAATAGAAGTTTTGAAAGAGGCCGTCCCTGAAACAGATCTACCAATAAAAGATGATGAAAAGGCTGTAGAGCATGTTACAAAGGAAATATTATCTACAGAAATAACCAAGAAACTCGATGAGAAGCAAAAGACTCCTACCGAGGAACCACACGTAACAAAATCTGAAAAAGTATCTCCAACTGAAATAGAAATTTCGAAAGAGGCAGTCCCTGAAATGGAAATACCAATAAAAGATGTAAAAGAACACATCGAGACGGAACTGTCCACAACTAAGATAGAAAAAGGGAAATCTGAAATGCCCACGGATGAGAAACCAAAGATTCCTACAGAGGAACCAGTCATAACTAAATCTCAAAAAGTATCGCCAACTGAAATAGAAGTTTTGAAAGAGGCCGTCCCTGAAACGGATCTACCAATAAAAGATGATGAAAAGGCTGTAGAGCATGTTACAAAGGAAATATTATCTACAGAAATAACCAAGAAACTCGATGAGAAGCAAAAAACTCCTACCGAGGAACCACACGTAACAAAATCTGAAAAAGTATCTCCAACTGAAATAGAAATTTCGAAAGAGGCAGTCCCTGAAATGGAAATACCAATAAAAGATGTAAAAGAACACATCGAGAAGGAACTGTCCACAACTAAGATAGAAAAAGGGAAATCTGAAATGCCCACGGATGATGAAGAGGCTGTAGAGCCTGTTACAAAAGAATTATTATCTACTGAATAACCAAGAAACTCGATGATAAACCAAAGATTCCTACCGAGGAACCAGTCATAACTAAATCTGAAAAAGTATCTCCAACTGAAATAGAAGTTTTGAAAGAGGCCGTCCCTGAAACGGATCTACCAATAAAAGATGATGAAAAGGCTGTAAAGCATGTTACAAAGGAAATATTATCTACAGAAATAACCAAGAAACTCGATGAGAAGCAAAAAACTCCTACCGAGGAACCACACGTAACAAAATCTGAAAAAGTATCTCCAACTGAAATAGAAATTTCGAAAGAGGCAGTCCCTGAAATGGAAATACCAATAAAAGATGTAAAAGAACACATCGAGAAGGAACTGTCCACAACTAAGATAGAAAAAGGGAAATCTGAAATGCCCACGGATGAGAAGGGGGGGGAGGCGGCAACAAAAAAAAAATAATTACCTACAAAAAAAACCAAGAAACTCGTTAATCAACCAAAGATTCCAACCGAGGAACCAGTCATAACAAAATCTGAAAAAGTATCTCCAACTGAAATAGAAGTTTTGAAAGAGGCCGTCCCTGAAACGGATCTACCAATAGAAGTTGATGAAAAGGCTGTAAAGCAAGTTACAAAGGAAATATTATTTGCAGAAATAACCAAAGAACTCGATGAGAAACCAAAGATTCCTACCGAGGAACCAGTCATAACTAAATCTGAAAAAGTATCTCCAACTGAAATAGAAGTTTTGAAAGAGGCCGTCCCTGAAACAGATCTACCAATAAAAGATGATGAAAAGGCTGTAGAGCATGTTACAAAGGAAATATTATCTACAGAAATAACCAAGAAACTCGATGAGAAGCAAAAGGACTCCTACCGAGGAACCACACGTAACAAAATCTGAAAAAGCATCTCCAACTGAAATAGAAATTTCGAAAGAGGCAGTCCCTGAAATGGAAATACCAATAAAAGATGTAAAAGAACACATCGAGAAGGAACTGTCCACAACTAAGATAGAAAAAGGGAAATCTGAAATGCCCACGGATGAGAAACCAAAGATTCCTACCGAGGAACCAGTCATAACTAAATCTCAAAAAGTATCACCAACTGAAATAGAAGTTTTGAAAGAGGCCGTCCCTGAAACGGATCTACCAATAAAAGATGATGAAAAGGCTGTAGAGCATGTTACAAAGGAAATATTATCTACAGAAATAACCAAGAAACTCGATGAGAAGCAAAAAACTCCTACCGAGGAACCACACGTAACAAAATCTGAGAAAGTATCTCCAACTGAAATAGAAATTTCGAAAGAGGCAGTCCCTGAAATTGAAATACCAATAAAAGATGTAAAAGAACACATCGAGAAGGAACTGTCCACAACTAAGATAGAAAAAGGGAAATCTGAAATGCCCACGGATGATGAAGAGGCTGTAGAGCCTGTTACAAAAGAATTATTATCTACTGAAATAACCAAGAAACTCGATGATAAACCAAAAATTCCAACCGAGGAACCAGTCATAACTAAATCTGAAAAAGTATCTCCAACTGAAATAGAAGTTTTGAAAGAGGCCGTCCCTGAAACGGATCTACCAATAAAAGATGATGAAAAGGCTGTAGAGCATGTTACAAAGGAAATATTATCTACAGAAATAACCAAGAAACTCGATGAGAAGCAAAAGACTCCTACCGAGGAACCACACGTAACAAAATCTGAAAAAGTTTCTCCAACTGAAATAGAAATTTCGAAAGAGGCAGTCCCTGAAATGGAAATACCAATAAAAGATGTAAAAGAACACATCGAAGGACTGTCCACAACTAAGATAGAAAAAGGGAAATCTGAAATGCCCACGGGTGAAGAAAGCGGGAGGGTGGAGGGCCTTTTAAAAAAAGAATTATTATCTACTGAAATAACCAAGAAACTCGATGATAAACCAAAGATTCCAACCGAGGAACCAGTCATAACTAAATCTGAAAAAGTATCTCCAACTGAAATAGAAGTTTTGAAAGAGGCCGTCCCTGAAACGGATCTACCAATAGAAGATGATGAAAAGGCTGTAGAGCAAGTTACAAAGGAAACATTATCTGCAGAAATAACCAAAAAACTCGATGAGAAACCAAAGATTCCTACCGAGGAACCAGTCATAACTAAATCTGAAAAAGTATCTCCAACTGAAATAGAAGTTTTGAAAGAGGCCGTCCCTGAAACGGATCTACCAATAAAAGATGATGAAAAGGCTGTAGAGCATGTTACAAAGGAAATATTATCTACAGAAATAACCAAGAAACTCGATGAGAAGCAAAAGACTCCTATCGAGGAACCACACGTAACAAAATCTGAAAAAGCATCTCCAACTGAAATAGAAATTTCGAAAGAGGCAGTCCCTGAAATGGAAATACCAATAAAAGATGTAAAAGAACACATCGAGAAGGAACTGTCCACAACTAAGATAGAAAAAGGGAAATCTGAAATGCCCACGGATGATGAAGAGGCTGTAGAGCCTTTACAAAAGAATTATTATATGAAAAACAAAAAAAAACCATTGAAAATTAAAAAAAGGCCTCTATCAAATAGAAACCAAAGATTCCTACCGAGGAACCAGTCATAACTAAATCTGAAAAAGTATCTCCAACTGAAATAGAAGTTTTGAAAGAGGCCGTCCCTGAAACGGATCTACCAATAAAAGATGATGAAAAGGCTGTAGAGCATGTTACAAAGGAAATATTATCTACAGAAATAACCAAGAAACTCGATGAGAAGCAAAAGACTCCTACCGAGGAACCACACGTAACAAAATCTGAAAAAGTATCTCCAACTGAAATAGAAATTTCGAAAGAGGCAGTCCCTGAAATGGAAATACCAATAAAAGATGTAAAAGAACACATCGAGAAGGAACTGTCCACAACTAAGATAGAAAAAGGGAAATCTGAAATGCCCACGGATGATGAAGAGGCTTTAGAGCCTGTTACAAAAGAATTATTATCTACTGAAATAACCAAGAAACTCGATGATAAACCAAAAATTCCAACCGAGGAACCAGTCATAACTAAATCTGAAAAAGTATCTCCAACTGAAATAGAAGTTTTGAAAGAGGCCGTCCCTGAAACGGATCTACCAATAAAAGATGATGAAAAGGCTGTAGAGCATGTTACAAAGGAAATATTATCTACAGAAATAACCAAGAAACTCGATGAGAAGCAAAAGACTCCTACCGAGGAACCACACGTAACAAAATCTGAAAAAGTATCTCCAACTGAAATAGAAATTTCGAAAGAGGCAGTCCCTGAAAATGGAACTACCAATAAAAGATGTAAAAGAACACATCGAGAAGGAACTGTCCACAACTAAGATAGAAAAAGGGAAATCTGAAATGCCCACGGGTGATGAAGAGGCTGTAGAGCCTGTTACAAAAGAATTATTATCTACTGAAATAACCAAGAAACTCGATGATAAACCAAAAATTCCAACCGAGGAACCAGTCATAACTAAATCTGAAAAAGTATCTCCAACTGAAATAGAAGTTTTGAAAGAGGCCGTCCCTGAAACGGATCTACCAATAGAAATTGATGAAAAGGCTGTAGAGCAAGTTACAAAGGAAATATTATCTGCAGAAATAACCAAAGAACTCGATGAGAAACCAAAGATTCCTACCGAGGAACCAGTCATAACTAAATCTGAAAAAGTATCTCCAACTGAAATAGAAGTTTTGAAAGAGGCCGTCCCTGAAACAGATCTACCAATAAAAGATGATGAAAAGGTTGTAGAGCATGTTACAAAGGAAACATTATCTACAGAAATGACCAAGAAAATCGATGAGAAGCAAAAGACTCCTATCGAGGAACCACACGTAACAAAATCTGAAAGAGCATCTCCAACTGAAATAGAAATTTCGAAAGAGGCAGTCCCTGAAATGGAAATACCAATAAAAAATGTAAAAGAACACATCGAGAAGGAACTGTCCACAACTAAGATAGAAAAAGGGAAATCTGAAATGCCCAGGGATGAGAAACCAAAGATTCCTACCGAGGAACCAGTCATAACTAAATCTCAAAAAGTATCACCAACTGAAATAGAACTTTTGAAGGAGGCCGTCCCTGAAACGGATCTACCAATAAAAGATGATGATAAGGCTGTAGAGCATGTTACAAAGGAAACATTATCTACAGAAATAACCAAGAAACTCGATGAGAAGCAAAAAACTCCTACCGAGGAACCACACGTAACAAAATCTGAGAAAGTATCTCCAACTGAAATAGAAATTTCGGAAGAGGCAGTCCCTGAAATTGAAATACCAATAAAAGATGTAAAAGAACACATCGAGAAGGAACTGTCCACAACTAAGATAGAAAAAGGGAAATCTAAAATGCCCACGGATGATGAAGAGGCTATAGAGCCTGTTACAAAAGAATTATTATCTACTGAAATAACCAAGAAACTCGATGATAAACCAAAAACTCCAACCGAGGAACCAGTCATAACTAAATCTGAAAAAGTATCTCCAACTGAAATAGAAGTTTTGAAAGAGGCCGTCCCTGAAACGGATCTACCAATAGAAGTTGATGAAAAGGCTGTAGAGCATGTTACAAAAGAAATAATATCTACAGAAATAACCACGAAACTCGATGAGAAGCAAAAGACTCCTACCGAGGAACCACATGTAACAAAATCTGAAAAAGTTTCTCCAACTGAAATAGAAATTTCGAAAGAGGCAGTCCCTAAAATGGAACTACCAATAAAAGATGTAAAAGAACACATCGAGAAGGAACTGTCCACAACTAAGATAGAAAAAGGGAAATCTGAAATGCCCACGGGTGATGAAGAGGCTGTAGAGCCTGTTACAAAAGAATTATTATCTACTGAAATAACCAAGAAACTCGATGATAAACCAAAAATTCCAACCGAGGAACCAGTCATAACTAAATCTGAAAAGGTATCTCCAACTGAAATAGAAGTTTTGAAAGAGGCCGTCCCTGAAACGGATCTACCAATAGAACATGATGAAAAGGCTGTAGAGCAAGTTACAAAGGAAATATTATCTGCAGAAATAACCAAAAAACCCGATGAGAAACCAAAGATTCCTACCGAGGAACCAGTCATAACTAAATCTGAAAAAGTATCTCCAACTGAAATAGAAGTTTTGAAAGAGGCCGTCCCTGAAATAGATCTACCAATAAAAGATGATGAAAAGGCTGTAGAGCATGTTAAAAAGGAAATGTTATCTACAGAAAAGACCAAGAAACTCGATGAGAAGCAAAAGATTCCTATCGAGGAATCACACGTAACAAAATCTGAAAAAGCATCTCCAACTGAAATAGAAATTCCGAAAGAGGCAGTCCCTGAAATGGAAATACCAATAAAAGATGTAAAAGAACACATCGAGAAGGAACTGTCCACAGCTAAGATAGAAAAAGGGAAATCTGAAATTCCCACGGATGATGAAGAGGCTGTAGAGCCTGTTACAAAAGAATTATTATCTACTGAAATAACCAAGAAATTCGATGATAAACCAAAAATTCCAACCGAGAAACCAGTCATAACTAAATCTGAAAAGGTATCTCCAACTGAAATAAAAGTTTTGAAAGAGGCCGTCCCTGAAACGGATCTACCAATAGAAGTTGATGAAAAGGCTGTAGAGCATGTTACAACGGAAATATTATCTGCAGAAATAACCAAAAAACTCGATGAGAAACCAAAGATTCCTACCGAGGAACCAGTCATAACTAAATCTGAAAAAGTATCTCCAACTGAAATAGAAGTTTTGAAAGAGGCCGTCCCTGAAACGGATCTACCAATAGAAATTGATGAAAAGGCTGTAGAGCATGTTACAAAAGAAATAATATCTACAGAAATAACCACGAAACTCGTTGAGAAGCAAAAGACTCCTACCGAGGAACCACATGTAACAAAATCTGAAAAAGTATCTCCAACTGAAATAGAAATTTCGAAAGAGGCAGTCCCTAAAATGGAACTACAAATAAAAGATGTAAAAGAACACATCGAGAAGGAACTGTCCACAACTAAGATAGAAAAAGGGAAATCTGAAATGCCCACGGATGATGAACAGGCTTTAGAGCCTGTTACAAAAGAATTATTATCTACTGAAATAACCAAGAAACTCGATGATAAACCAAAAATTCCAACCGAGGAACCAGTCATAGCCAAATCTGAAAAAGTATCTCCAACTGAAATAGAAGTTTTGAAAGAGTCCGTCCCTGAAACGGATCTACCAAGAAAAGATGATGAAAAGGCTGTAGAGCATGTTACAAGGGAAATATTATCTACAGAAATAACCACGAAACTCGATGAGGAGCAAAAGACTCCTACCGAGGAACCACACGTAACAAAATCTGAAAAAGTATCTCCAACTGAAAGAGAAATTTCGAAAGAGGCAGTGCCTAAAATGGAACTACCAATAAAAGATGTAAAAGCACACATCGAGAAGGAACTGTCCACAACTAAGATAGAAAAAGGGAAATCTGAAATGCCCACGGATGATGAAGAGGCTGTAGAGCCTGTCACAAAAGAATTATTATCTACTGAAATAACCAAGAAACTCGATGATAAACCAAAAATTCCAACCGAGGAACCAGTCATAACTAAATCTGAAAAAGTATCTCCAACTGAAATAGTAGTTTTGGAAGAGGCCGTCCCTGAAACGGATCTACCAATAGAAATTGATGAAAAGGCTGTAGAGCAAGTTACAAAGGAAATATTATCTGCAGAAATAACCAAAGAACTCGATGAGAAACCAAAGATTCCTACCGAGGAACCAGTCATAACTAAATCTGAAAAAGTATCTCCAACTGAAATAGAAGTTTTGAAAGAGGCCGTCCCTGAAACAGATCTACCAATAAAAGATGATGAAAAGGTTGTAGAGCATGTTACAAAGGAAACATTATCTACAGAAATGACCAAGAAAATCGATGAGAAGCAAAAGACTCCTATCGAGGAACCACACGTAACAAAATCTGAAAGAGCATCTCCAACTGAAATAGAAATTTCGAAAGAGGCAGTCCCTGAAATGGAAATACCAATAAAAAATGTAAAAGAACACATCGAGAAGGAACTGTCCACAACTAAGATAGAAAAAGGGAAATCTGAAATGCCCAGGGATGAGAAACCAAAGATTCCTACCGAGGAACCAGTCATAACTAAATCTCAAAAAGTATCACCAACTGAAATAGAACTTTTGAAGGAGGCCGTCCCTGAAACGGATCTACCAATAAAAGATGATGATAAAGCTGTAGAGCATGTTACAAAGGAAACATTATCTACAGAAATAACCAAGAAACTCGATGAGAAGCAAAAAACTCCTACCGAGGAACCACACGTAACAAAATCTGAGAAAGTATCTCCAACTGAAATAGAAATTTCGGAAGAGACAGTCCCTGAAATTGATATACCAATAAAAGATGTAAAAGAACACATCGAGAAGGAACTGTCCACAACTAAGATAGAAAAAGGGAAATCTAAAATGCCCACGGATGATGAAGAGGCTGTAGAGCCTGTTACAAAAGAATTATTATCTACTGAAATAACCAAGAAACTCGATGATAAACCAAAAACTCCAACCGAGGAACCAGTCATAACTAAATCTGAAAAAGTATCTCCAACTGAAATAGAAGTTTTGAAAGAGGCCGTCCCTGAAACGGATCTACCAATAGAAGTTGATGAAAAGGCTGTAGAGCATGTTACAAAAGAAATAATATCTACAGAAATAACCACGAAACTCGATGAGAAGCAAAAGACTCCTACCGAGGAACCACACGTAACAAAATCTGAAAAAGTTTCTCCAACTGAAATAGAAATTTCGAAAGAGGCAGTCCCTAAAATGGAACTACCAATAAAAGATGTAAAAGAACACATCGAGAAGGAACTGTCCACAACTAAGATAGAAAAAGGGAAATCTGAAATGCCCACGGGTGATGAAGAGGCTGTAGAGCCTGTTACAAAAGAATTATTATCTACTGAAATAACCAAGAAACTCGATGATAAACCAAAAATTCCAACCGAGGAACCAGTCATAACTAAATCTGAAAAGGTATCTCCAACTGAAATAGAAGTTTTGAAAGAGGCCGTCCCTGAAACGGATCTACCAATAGAACATGATGAAAAGGCTGTAGAGCAAGTTACAAAGGAAATATTATCTGCAGAAATAACCAAAAAACTCGATGAGAAACCAAAGATTCCTACCGAGGAACCAGTCATAACTAAATCTGAAAAAGTATCTCCAACTGAAATAGAAGTTTTGAAAGAGGCCGTCCCTGAAATAGATCTACCAATAAAAGATGATGAAAAGGCTGTAGTGCATGTTAAAAAGAAAATATTATCTACAGAAAAGTCCAAGAAACTCGATGAGAAGCAAAAGACTCCTATCGAGGAATCACACGTAACAAAATCTGAAAAAGCATCTCCAACTGAAATAGAAATTCCGAAAGAGGCAGTCCCTGAAATGGAAATATCAATAAAAGATGTAAAAGAACACATCGAGAAGGAACTGTCCACAGCTAAGATAGAAAAAGGGAAATCTGAAATTCCCACGGATGATGAAGAGGCTGTAGAGCCTGTTACAAAAGAATTATTATCTACTGAAATAACCAAGAAACTCGATGATAAACCAAAAATTCCAACCGAGAAACCAGTCATAACTAAATCTGAAAAGGTATCTCCAACTGAAATGGAAGTTTTGAAAGAGGCCGTCCCTGAAACGGATCTACCAATAGAAGTTGATGAAAATGCTGTAGAGCATGTTACAACGGAAATATTATCTGTAGAAATAACCAAAAAACTCGATGAGAAACCAGAGATTCCTACCGAGGAACCAGTCATAACTAAATCTGAAAGAGTATCTCCAACTGAAATAGAAGTTTTGAAAGAGGCCGTCCCTGAAACGGATCTACCAATAGAAGTTGATGAAAAGGCTGTAGAGCATGTTACAAAAGAAATAATATCTACAGAAATAACCACGAAACTCGATGAAAAGCAAAAGACTCCTACCGAGGAACCACATGTAACAAAATCTGAAAAAGTATCTCCAACTGAAATGGAAATTTCGAAAGAGGCAGTCCCTAAAATGGAACTACCAATAAAAGATGTAAAAGAACACATCGAGAAGGGACTGTCCACAACTAAGATAGAAAAAGGGAAATCTGAAATGCCCACGGATGATGAACAGGCTTTACAGCCTGTTACAAAAGAATTATTATCTACTGAAATAACCAAGAAACTTGATGATAAACCAGAAATTCCAACCGAGGAACCAGACGTAACCAAATCTGAAAAAGTATCTCCAACTGAAATAGAATTTTTGAAAAAGGCCGTCCCTGAAAAGGATCTACCAATAGAAGATGATGAAAAGGCTGTAGAGCAAGTTACAAAGGAAATATTATCTGCAGAAATAACCAAAAAACTCGATGAGGAACCAAAGATTCCTACCGAGGAATCAGTCATAACTAAATCTGAAAAAAGTACCTAGAACTGAAATAGAAGTTTTGAAAGACGCCGTCTCTGAAACGGATCTACCAATAAAAGATGATGAAAAGGCTGTAGAGCATGTTACAAAGGAAATAATATCTACAGAAATAACCACGAAACTCGATGAGAAGCAAGAAACTCCTACCGAGGAACTACACGTAACAAAATCTGAAAAAGTATCTCCAACTGAAATAGAAATTTCGAAAGAGGCAGTCCCTGAAATGGAAATACCAATAAAAGATGTAAAAGAACACATCGAGATGGAACTGTCCACAACTAAGATAGAAAAAGGGAAATCTGAAATGCCCACGAATGATGAACAGGCTTTAGAGCCTGTTACAAAAGAATTATTATCTACTGAAATAACCAAGAAACTCGATGATAAACCAAAAATTCCAGCCGAGGAACCAGTCATAGCCAAATCTGAAAAAGTATCTCCAACTGAAATAGAAGTTTTGAAAGAGTCCGTCCCTGAAACGGATCTACCAAGAAAAGATGATGAAAAGGCTGTAGAGCATGTTACAAGGGAAATATTATCTACAGAAATAACCACGAAACTCGATGAGGAGCAAAAGACTCCTACCGAGGAACCACACGTAACAAAATCTGAAAAAGTATCTCCAACTGAAATAGAAATTTCGAAAGAGGCAGTCCCTAAAATGGAACTACCAATAAAATATGTAAAAGCACACATCGAGAAGGAACTGTCCACAACTAAGATAGAAAAAGGGAAATCTGAAATGCCCACGGATGATGAAGAGGCTGTAGAGCCTGTCACAAAAGAATTATTATCTACTGAAATAACCAAGAAACTCGATGATAAACCAAAAATTCCAACCGAGGAACCAGTCATAACTAAATCTGAAAAAGTATCTCCAACTGAAATAGAAGTTTTGAAAGAGGCCGTCCCTGAAACGGATCTACCAATAGAAATTGATGAAAAGGCTGTAGAGCAAGTTACAAAGGAAATATTATCTGCAGAAATAACCAAAGAACTCGATGAGAAACCAAAGATTCCTACCGAGAAACCAGTCATAACTAAATCTGAAAAAGTATCTCCAACTGAAATAGAAGTTTTGAAAGAGGCCGTCCCTGAAACAGATCTACCAATTAAAGATGATGAAAAGGTTGTAGAGCATGTTACAAAGGAAACATTATCTACAGAAATGACCAAGAAAATCGATGAGAAGCAAAAGACTCCTATCGAGGAACCACAAGTAACAAAATCTGAAAGAGCATCTCCAACTGAAATAGAAATTTCGAAAGAGGCAGTCCCTGAAATGGAAATACCAATAAAAAATGTAAAAGAACACATCGAGAAGGAACTGTCCACAACTAAGATAGAAAAAGGGAAATCTGAAATGCCCAGGGATGAGAAACCAAAGATTCCTACCGAGGAACCAGTCATAACTAAATCTCAAAAAGTATCACCAACTGAAATAGAACTTTTGAAGGGGGCCGTCCCTGAAATGGATCTACCAATAAAAGATGATGATAAGGCTGTAGAGCATGTTACAGAGGAAACATTATCTACAGAAATAACCAAGAAACTCGATGAGAAGCAGAAAACTCCTATCGAGGAACCACACGTAACAAAATCTGAGAAAGTATCTCCAACTGAAATAGAAATTTCGGAAGAGACAGTCCCTGAAATTGAAATACCAATAAAAGATGTAAAAGAACACATCGAGAAGGAACTGTCCACAACTAAGATAGAAAAAGGGAAATCTAAAATGCCCTCGGATGATGAAGACGCTATAGAGCCTGTTACAAAAGAATTATTATCTACTGAAATAACCAAGAAACTCGATGATAAACCAAAAACTCCAACCGAGGAACCAGTCATAACTAAATCTGAAAAAGTATCTCCAACTGAAATAGAAATTTTGAAAGAGGCCGTTTCTGAAACTGATCTACCAATAGAAGATGATGAAAAGGCTGTAAAGCATGTTACAAAGGAAATATTATTTGCAGAAATAACCAAAAAACTCGATGAGAAACCAAAGACTCCTACCGATGAACCAGTCATAACTAAATCTGAAAAAGTATCTCCAACTGAAATAGAAGTTTTGAAAGAGGCCGTCCCTGAAACGGATCTACCAATAGAAGTTGATGAAAAGGCTGTAGAGCATGTTACAAAAGAAATAATATCTACAGAAATAACCACGAAACTCGATGAGAAGCAAAAGACTCCTACCGAGGAACCACATGTAACAAAATCTGAAAAAGTTTCTCCAACTGAAATAGAAATTTCGAAAGAGGCAGTCCCTAAAATGGAACTACTAATAAAAGATGTAAAAGAACACATCGAGAAGGAACTGTCCACAACTAAGATAGAAAAAGGGAAATCTGAAATTCCCACGGGTGATGAAGAGGCTGTAGAGCCTGTTACAAAAGAATTATTATCTACTGAAATAACCAAGAAACTCGATGATAAACCAAAAATTCTAACCGAGGAACCAGTCATAACTAAATCTGAAAAGGTATCTCCAACTGAAATAGAAGTTTTGAAAGAGGCCGTCCCTGAAACAGACCTACCAATAGAAGTTGATGAAAAGGCTGTAGAGCATGTTACAAAGGAAATATTATCTGCAGAAATAACCAAAAAACTCGATGAGAAACCAAAGATTCCTACCGAGGAACCAGTCATAACTAAATCTGAAAAAGTAACTCCAACTGAAATAGAAGTTTTGAAAGAGGCCGTCCCTGAAACGGATCTACCAATAGAAGTTGATGAAAAGGCTGTAGAGCATGTTACAAAGGAAATATTATCTGCAGAAATAACAAAAAAACTCGATGAGAAACCAAAGATTCCTAAAGAGGAACCAGTCATAACTAAATCTGAAAAAGTATCTCCAACTGAAATAGAAGTTTTGAAAGAGGCCGTCCCTGAAATAGATCTACCAATAAAAAATGATGAAAAGGCTGTAGAGCATGTTACAAAGGAAATATTATCTACAGAAATGACCAAGAAACTCGATGAGAAGCAAAAGACTCCTATCGAGGAATCACACGTAACAAAATCTGAAAAAGCATCTCCAACTGAAATAGAAATTCCGAAAGAGGCAGTCCCTGAAATGGAAATACCAATAAAAGATGTAAAAGAACACATCGAGAAGGAACTGTCCACAGCTAAGATAGAACAAGGGAAATCTGAAACTCCCACGGATGATGAAGAGGGTGTAGAGTCTGCTACAAAAGGAAATATTATCTACTCAAATATCCAAGAAACTCGATGATAAATCAAAAATTACTACCGAGAAACCAATCATAATTAAATCTGCAAAAGTATCTCCAACTGAAATAGAAACTTCGAAAGAGGCCGTTCCTGAAACGAAACTACCAATAAAAGATTATGGAAAGGCTGTAGAGCATGTTACAAAGGAGATATTATCTATTGAAATATCCAAGAGACACGATGAGAAACAGAAGTCTCCTACCAAAGAACCACACGTAACAAAATCTGAAAAAGTATCTCCAACTGAAACAGAAATTTCTAAAGAGGCCATCAATGAAGCAGAATTGTCAAAGATGGATGTAAGAGAAACTATCGAGATGGACTTTTCGCAAACCAAAATAAGTAAAGGCAAAGCTGAAACACTCACAGATAATGAAAAAGCTGTAGAGCTTGTCAGAAAGGAAATACTAGCTACCGATATTACTAAGGAACGCCATGAGAAAAGAGAGACTCTTACCGAAGAGCCAGTCGCTGAAAAAGCATCTCCAACTGAAATGGAAATTTCGAAAAGAACAGTCCCTGAAACGGAATTACAAATAATAGATGTAATAGAACACATCGTGAAGGACATCTCGTCAACTATGAGAGATAAAGGGAAATCTGAAACGCCCACGGATGATGAAGAGGCTGTAGAGCCTGTTATAAAGGAAATATTATCTACAGAAATAACCAGGAAACTCGATGAGAAACCAAAGATTCCTACCGAGGAACCAGTCATAACTAAATCTGAAAAAGTATCTCCAACTGAAATAGAAATTTCGAAAGAGGCCGTCCCTAAAATGAAACTACCAATAAAAGATGAAGGAAAGGCCATAGAGCATGTTACAAAGGAGATATTGTCTATTGAAACAACCAGGAAGGTCGATGAGAAGCAAAAAACTCCAACCAAGGAACCACACGTAACAAAATCTGAAAAAGTATCTCCAACTGAAACAGAAATTTCGAAAGAGGCCGTCACTGAAACGGAGCTACCAATAAAAGAAGTAAAAGAACACATCGAGAAGGACCTCTTGCCAACTAAGATAGATAAAGACAAAGCTGAAACACCCACAGATGGTGAAAAGGCTGTAGAGCGTGTTACAAAGGAAATATTAGCTACTGAAATTGCTAAGGAACACGATCAGATACAAGAGACTATTACCGAGAAACCAGACGAAAGAAAATCTGAAAAAGTATCTCCAACTGAAACAGAAATTTCGAAAGAGGCAGCCCCTAAAACGACACTACCAATAACAGAGGTAAGAGAACACATCGAGAAGGGCCTCTCGCCACTTAAGACAGATAAAGGGAAATCTGAAACACCCACGGATGATGAAGAGGCTGTAAAGCCTGTTACAAAGGAAATATTATCTACTGAAATAACCAAGAAAGTCGATGAGAAACCAAAGATTCCTATCGAGGAACTAGTCATAACTAAATCTGAAAAAATGTCTCCAACTGAAATAGAAATTTCGAAAGAGGCCGTCTCTGAAACGGAACTACCAATAAAAGAAGTAAAAGAACACATCGTGAAAGACTTCTCGCCAACTATGATAGATAAAGGGAAATCTGAAATATCCACAGATGAAGAAAATGCAGTGGAGCTTGTGACAAAGGTAATATTATCTCCTGAAATAACCAAGAAACTCGATGAGAAACCAAAGATTCCTATCGAGGAACCAGTTATAACTAAATCTGAAAAAGTATCTCTAACTGAAATAAAAACTTTGAAAGAGACCGTCCCTGAAACGGAATTACAAATAAAAGAGGTAAAAGAACACATCGTGAAGGACCTCTCGCCAACTAAGATGGATAAAGCTAAAGCTGAAACACCCATGGACGATGAAAAGGCGGTACAGCATGTTACAAAGGACATATTATCTACTACAATAACTAGGAAACTCGATGAGAAGAAAAAGATTCCTATCAAGGAACCAGACCAAACAAAATCTGAAAAAGTATCTCCAACTGAAACAGAAATATCGATAGAGGCCGTCACTGATACGGAACTTCCAATAAAAGTGGTAAAAGAACAGATAGAGAAGGACTTCACGCCAATTATGACAGACAAAGGGAAATCTGAAACACCTACGGATGATGAAAAGGCAGTAGAGCATGTTACAAAAGAAATATTATCTACTGAAATAACCAAGAAACTCGATGATAAACCAAAAATTCCTACCGAGGAACAAGTCATAACTATATTTAAGAAAGTATTTTCAACTGAAAGAGAAGTTTTGAAAGAGGCCATCCCTGAAACGGAATTACCAATAAAAGATGATAAAAAGGCTGTAGAGCATGTTACAAAGGAAATATTATCTATAGAAATAACCAAGAAACTCGATGAGAAGCAAAAGAATCCTACCGAGGAACCACACCTAACAAAATCTGAAAAAGTATCTCCAACTGAAATGGAAGTTTCGAAAGAGGCAGTCCCTGAAACGGAACTACCAATAAAAGAGGTAAGAGAACACATCGAGACGGAACTGTCGCCAACTAAGATAGAAAAAGGGAAATCTGAAATGCCCACGGATGATGAAGAGGCTGTAGAGCCTGTTACAAAAGAAATATTATCTACTGAAATAACCAAGAAACTTGATGATAAACCAAAAATTCCTACCGGCGAACCAGTCATAACTAAATCTGAAAAAGTATCTCCAACTGAAATAGAAATTTTGAAAGATACCATTCCTGAAACGGAATTACAAATAAAAGAGGTAAAAGAACAAATCGTGAAGGACATCTCGCCAACTAAGATGGATAAAACTAAAGCTGAAACACCCATGGATGATGAAAAGGCAGTACAGCATGTTACAAAGGAAATATTATCTACTGCAATTAGGAAACTCGATGAGAAGAAAAAGACTCCTATCAAGGAACCAGACGAAACAAAATCTGAAAAAGTATCTCCAACCGAACCAGAAATTTCGATAGAGGCCGTTCTTGATACGGAACTACCAATAGAAGTGGTAAAAGAACAGATAGAGAAGGACATCTCGCCAACTATGACAGACAAATGGAAATCTGAAACACCCACGGATGATGAAAAGGCAGTAGAGCATATTACAAAAGAAATATTATCTACTGAAATAACCAGGAAACTCGATGATAAACCAGAAGTTCCTACCGAGGAACCAGTCATAACTAAAACTGAAAAGGTATCTCCAACTGAAATAGAAATTTTGAAAGAGACCGTTCTTGAAATGGAATTACAAATAAAAGACGCAAAAGAACACATCGTGAAGGACCTCTCGCCAACTAAGATGGATAAAGGTAAAGCTGAAACACCCACGGATGATGAAAAGGCAGGACATGTTACAGAGGAAGTGTTATCTACTGAAATAACCAAGAAACTCGATGAGAAGGAAAAGACTCTTACTGAGGAACCAGACGAAACAAAATCTAAAAAAGTATCTCCAACTGAAACAGAATTTTCGAGAGAGGCAGCCCCTGAAACAGATCTACCAATAAAAGAGGTAAGAGAACACATCGAGAAGGGCCTCTCGCCAACTATGATAGATAAAGGGAAATTTGAAACACCCACGGATGATAAAGAGGCTGTAGAGCCTGCTACAAAGGAAATATTATCTATTGAAATAACCAAGAAACTCGATGATAAGCCAAAAATTCCTACCGAGGAACCAGTTATAACTAAATCTGAAAAAGTATCATCAACTGAAATAGAAGTCTCGAAAGAGGCCGTTCCTGAAACGAAACTACCAATAAAAGATGATGGAAAGACTGTAGAGCTTGTTACAAAGGAAACATTATCTACAGAAATAACCAAGAAACTCCATGAGAAGCAAAAGACTCCTACCGAGGAACCACACGTAACAAAATCTGAAAAAGTATCTCCAACTAAAACAGAAATTTCGAAAGAGACCGTCACTGAAGCGGAACTACCAATAAAAGAAATAAAAGAACACATCGAGAAGGACCTCTTGCCAACTAAGATAGATAAAGACAAAGCTGAATCACCCACAGATGGTGAAAAAGCTATAGAGCGTGTTACAAAAGAAAAATTAGCTACTGAAATTGCTATGGAACACGATCAGATACAAGAGACTCCTACCGAGAAACCAGACGAAACAAAATCTGAAAAAGCATCTCCAGCTGAAACAGAAATTTCGAAAAAGGCAGTCCCTGAAACGGAACTACCAATAATAGGGGTAAGTGAACACATCGAGAAGGACCCCTCACAAACTAGTATAGATAAAGGGAAATCTGAAACTCCCACGGATGATGAAGAGGATGTAGAGACTGCTACAAAGGAAATATTATCTACTGAAATAACAAAGAAACTCGATGATAAATCAAAAATTTCTACCGAGAAACCAATCATAACTAAATCTGAAAAAGTATCTCCAACTGAAATAGGAGTTTCGAAAGAGGCCGTTCCTGAAACGGAACAACCAGTAATAGATGATGAAGAGGCTGTAGAGCCTGTTACAAAGGAAATATTACCTACTGAAATAACCAAGAAACTCGATGACAAACCAAAGATTCCTGCCGAGGAACCAGTCATAACTATATATGAAAAAGTATCTCCAACTGAAATAGAAATTTCGAAAGAGGCCGTCCCTGAAACGGAACTACCAGTAATAGAAATAAAAGAACACATCCAGAAGGACCTCTCGCCAACTAAGATAGATAAAGGTAAAGCTGAAACACAAACAGACGGTGAAAAAGCTGTAGAGCCTGTTGCGAAAGAAATATTAGCTACTGAAATTACCAAGGAACACGAAGAGAAACAAGAGACTCCAACCGAAGAACCAGACGAAACAAAATCTGAAAAAGTAACTCCAACTGAAACAGAAATTTCAAAAGAAGCAGTCCCTGAAACGGAACTATCAATAAAAGAGGTAACAGAACACATCGAGAAGGACCTCTCGCCAATTATGATAGATAAAGGGAAATCTAAAACTCCCACGGATGATGAAGAGGCTGTAGAGACTGTTACAAGGGAAATATTATCTACTAAATTAACCAAGAAACTCGATGAGAAATCAAGGATTCCTACCGAGGAAGCAGTCATAACTAAATCAGAAAAAGTAACTCCAACTGAAATAGAAATTTCGAAAGAGGCCGTCCCTGAAACGGAACTATCAATAAAGGAAGTAAAAGAACACATCGAGAAGGACTTCTTGCCAACTAAGGTAGATAAAGGCAAAGCTGAAACACCCACGGATGATGAAAAAGTTGTGAAGCGTGTTATAAAGGAAATATTAGCTACGGAATTTACTAAGGAACAACATGAGAAACGAGAGACTCCTACCGATGAACCAGTCGTAACAAAATCTGAAAAAGCATCTTCAACTGAAATAGAAATTTCGAAAGAGGCAGTCCCTGAAACGGAGCTACCTATAAAAGAGGTAAAAAAACACATCGAGGAGGACATCTCGCCAACTAAGATAGATAAAGGGAAATCTGAAACTCCCACGGATGATGAAGAGGATGTAAAGCCTGCTACAATGGGAATATTATCTACTGAAATAACCAAGAAACTCGATGATAAACCAAAAATTTCTACCGAGGAACCATTCATAACTAAATCAAAAAAAGTATCTCAAACTGAAATACAACTTTCGAAAGAGGCCGTCCCTGAAACGGAACTACCAATAAAATATGATGAAAGGGCTGTAGAGGATGTTACAACGGAGATATTATCTATTGAAATAACCAAGAAACTCGATCAGAAGCAAAAGTCTCCTACCGAGAAACCACACGTAACAAAATCTAAAAAAGTATCTCCAACTGAAACAGAAATTTCGAAGGAGGCAGTCCCTGAAAAAGTATCTCCAACTAAAGTAGAAATTTCGAAAGAGACCGTTCCTGAAACGGAACTACAAATAAAAGAGGTAAAAGGACACATCATGAAGGACCTCTCGTCAACTAAGATAGATAAAGACAAAGCTGAAACATCCACGGATGAAAAGGCAGTAGAGCATATTACAAAAGAAATATTATCTACTGAAATAACCAAAAAACTAGATGATGATGAAAAGACTGTAGAGTATGTTACGAAGGAAACATTAACTACTAAAAGTACTAAAAAACACGATAAGAAACGAGAGACTCCTATAGAGGAACCAGAAGTAACTAAATTTGTCAAAGTATGTCCAACTGAAATAGAAATTTCGGAAGAGCCAGTCCCTAAAACGGAACTACCCATAAAAGAGGTGGAACACATCGAGAAGGACCTCTCGCCAACTAAGAGAGATAAAGGGAAATCTGAAACGCCCACGGACGAAGAAAAGTCTGTAGTGCATATTACAAAAGAAATAATATCTACTGAAATAACTAAGAAACACGATGAGAAGCAAAAGACTTCTATCAAGGAACCAGACGTAACTAAATCTGAAAAAGAATCTCCATCCGAAATAGAAATTTCGAAAGAGGCCATCCCTGAAGCAGAACTGCTATCTCTGGAATCAATAACTGAAAAGAAATTGAAAACTGAGAAAGATAATAAATATTATACTGGAGTTAAATATTTATATAATGCTAAAGGTACAAAATATATTTCTCTACATGCTTCTTCCGTAGACCAGTTGCTTGAAGCACCAGATAATTTAGATTTAGATTCTGCTGCTTTTGCTTCTACACACCCATCTTTAGATAATACAAAAATATTATTAGAAAGAGAGGACCCTGAACCTTTAGAACAGATTTCTCGTATGCGTAGTGAATCGGCAAAATTTTCTGAGACTGACGCAGAGCCTTTTTCTTCCGAGACTGATTCCTCTAATAAACTTGACCAACATACATTATCAGAGACGGAATCTCATATTTCAATTATTGAAATATATCAAGATGCAGGAAAACAAAACATCATTACTAACGGTCATCATTATGACGTATCAACTTCAGGCATAGTAATGAGAGATGACCTATTAGAAGTAACTGTAACGGATTTTGAAGATATTCATAATGTGATATCTGCAGAGAAAGAGAAAACAATGACAGCGAAAAAACATAAATTATCGTCATCACAACAACTTAAACACAAATCTTCGCATGAAGAAGTAGACAAGAAAAAGTCCTCGGCTCGTCAATCTCAAAAAAATTAAAACTACAAGGATGGGACGCGATGCTGATATAAGTTCTGACGATGAAAAGAAAGTTCCAACACAAATTGGTAAATGTAAAATATTAAAAAAATCTACAAGAACGCGATCATCTTTATCAACCGAGCATCATGCTAAAACGTCTGATACGAAAATTCCTCCATTACGTCAGTCTAACCTAGAATCTAGAATACCTAAACAGGTTAAAAAATCTTTACCTAGATTTTCAACCTCTGAAAAAGCATCTAAAGATACTCAAAAGTCTACGACCACGAAAATTGATAACATAATAGGAAAAACTAAAATTAAAGAGACTGAATTTCCAAAACATTCACAAATTGTTAGGAAATATGATAATCGTGTTCATGGTTACATGCAGTCTACCGTTTCAAGAGATATGAAAATGGAAAAAAATAAAGAAAAAGTTCCAATAAATATTACAAAAACGAAAGATAAACGAGAAATAGACAACGTTAACGAAAAACTCAAAAGTAAATTAAAATTAGACGAAAAATCTGAACAGAAATCGGAGAAAAAAATTGACTCATATAAGCACACTACTTATGCTAGAACTACAATTTCTTCTGAGAAAAAAAGTTACACAGTCGAGAGAAGGAACCCCTGTTAAAACAAAACCATTGAAAGAGGCAAAAACCTCAGATGTTAAAAAAAATATTGAGGTGGAAAAGGATAAAAAAATTAGACACACTACCCTAACCTATTCAACACCAAAAAAAGAGCCATCAAAAAATAAAATTGTCGATACAAATAAGTACTCAGAATCTAAAAAATCATATAAAACACCTTCTCAAATTATTCCGACCCATGTCAAGGAAACGAAGGTTTATAAAACAGAATTTATCACAAAAATCGAGTCAAGTCCTAAACCTAGTCCATCCCCAACAAAATTACGCCGCACAATTGTAACGGAACATATCAGAAAGCTTTCCCCCACTCTTCAGAGAAACCGTCCACAAAATTAGATGCAGACAAAACCGTCCATTTTTCTGAACGTATTCGAAGTCAGTCAGTTATTCCCACAACACACCAAGAATTAATAGACGAAAGACATAAGAGCACTAGCCCCAGTTCTTTACCGGGAAGCCCAATTAGAGTCAGATCAGTTAATGGTGGAACTAAATTAATTACCTCCGAGGTGTTTACTAGAACGCAGAATTACACTGGCTCTATTGAAGTAATATATAGACAGCCATATGAAAATATAAGAAGAGTTGCATCTGCTTTAAAAAACGAAACAGAAATGTCATTAATTGACACAACAGACTCAAGTCTGTCGGAATCTGTAGCCTTGCCCAGTTCTCCATCAGATCACGATGTTAGCTCCGATGCTAACGGTCGTTTTAAATCTATATCCCCCATCACATCACCTAAACAAAGAAAAAGCCTTGAATCAATCCATGAAACCGCGCATAGAATTTCAGATTTAATAGCTTGCGCGGATATCCCTGAAAAACAAATAACTACACAAGAAATATCTACTATCTCTTTACCTAGAAAATTAGTAATGTCACAATACGAGGAATTAAAGCAAGCTGATTATTATACTTCAGCAGATGTTTGCAAGAAAGCCATAAAACAAACAGAAACTTGCTCACAAAAGTCCGAAGATAGATTATCTCCTATTATAGATGTTGAAGTTGTATCTCCTCCTAGACGAAAGTACCAGTTTACATACGAAGAAGGAGATACAACACAAGGTAACACAATATCCGTGTTGCCTGAATCTAAAGCGATGTCCTCCCACAGCATGGCTTACCGAATAGAGACACGTAAAGAGGTATAATTCCTAAGTCGAGTAGAATCCGCTTTGAATAGTAAAAATGATGTATGCCCAAACTAGATAAATATATGTATTTGCATGCACTTTAGTTTAAGTAATAGTAATTAGCCACATCTATTCCAGCATTTTCAAAAAGGTAAGTGATGAATAGTTTACCGGGTTTAACAGGATCATAGTACACCCCCTTTTCTCCTTTAGTGTTGAACATAATTGATTGAAATTTGGGATATATTATATACATAATAAGCAACACTTTTTGATATACAAGTGATTTTTTTTCACTTCCGGTTTCGCCGGACACTAACTTTCGATTTTTAAATGGAATACCCTGCATATTATTGCATTTTTGAATTTTGCATAATTTTCTGAATCCAACGATCCCAAATAAGTGACATTTCAAACGTCAATATTTTTTTTATAATATAATTTTTAGTTTTCCATTTAAGTGTGCCATGAAGGTTCCGATTTATTCTAAATGACCCGTGTAATGCTAGAAAAATCGAAATCCCGTCAAAATACTAAATTACATGATTTATGAGCAAATAAAGTTCATCAAAATGGTTTTTGGGGAAAAACTCAATTTTTTCAAATGGAACCATATTGGTACCGTGGTACCATTTATTAGTACTATCAATAAGGAATTTATTCATATGTCGTATTAAAATGTGCGATAAATACAAACAAAATTACAGCTAAAAGAAAATAAGAGAGTAAAATTTTGTTCTAATTACCTTGTTATACATAAGGTAGCTCTGGAATACAAAAAATGAACACGAAACATTACAACAGTTGTTCAAAATACTGTTCATTGACGTAAATGCATTTCAGAACTCGCATAACTGTTTCTCGAAGAACGTTCGCTATATGCTGGGCCGTTATGCTATTAATTGCGCGTCTTACTCATAGCTCCAGGTCTTCACGGGTTGTAACGGCGGTTGCGTAGACAATTTTTTTTTTCTACAACCGAGCGAAAAGTGCAACTTTGCGCTTCCGATAGAAAGCGCAAAGTTGCACTTTTCCGAGGAGCGAGCGTGTTTTTTACTTTGTCGCTCGCCGAGCGACAGAGGAAACGCTTAGTTACCATGGAAACCATAATAAAGAAACGCCTAGTGTATCTGCGACTTTTGACACAAAAGTATGCATTGAGGGTATTTGATAGATGTCGACAATTTTGTGACCAGCGCGTGATTTTAAGATCGTTTTCGTACAATAAAAATGTCTTTACGTGAAAATATACAATGTGTAACGCAAATTTATGCTCACATTGTGAAATCTGAATTGTTAAATGTGAGGTTATCAATAATTATTAGTTTTTATCAAACAGAGCGACAATATATCACTTTGCGCTCTTAATACACAAATAGCTATTAAATGACCCCAAACAAAAAAATCAAGGGGTCTTTCAAATATTATTACCCTCCCGTAATAAATTTTGATTTTCTTGTGACCAATATTTTCTATTTTGTTGGTTAAATAATAACAAATTTGTAAATCTAGACTCGTCCGAAAATAAAATCATTCCCAAAAAATCATTGTTTGGCTGAACGTTATTCTACAAAATCCAATTGCAATATTTCATCCTACGTTCGTAATCATTTTCGTACAAGTGCTGGTGCAATTATTGTTATTTAAAAGATTCATAGTGGCATTTGTGCATATTTCGGCTTACTGTTTGGTGACTGATTTCCAATTCAAATCCAATTTGCCTTAAAGAAACAACTTCTACTCGAGCCAAAACTTTAATTTCCGTTCCATCATCAATAATGAAATTTTCTTCGGGATCATTGTTGGGCTCACTTCGGAATTGATTCTCAAGACGATTAAAATAATTTCTCGTTGGACATTGTCTATCAGGATCAGTGGCGGCTCGTGGTTAATTTTATAGGGGGGCACACATTTGACATTTTGAAATTGTATATTAAAATTAACTTACCAGAGAACCATTCACAATATTCTTTGTTCTCAAAATCGTGTGCTGCTTAAAAAATAAGCAAAAATTTGCAAAGGTGTCCTCCCACTTTAAGATCTAGTACATAAACAGTTATGAAACATTTTTGTAAAATGATGACCTCTAATTTTAATGTAAGTTTCTGAAATTGCCCTTATAATTTCAATAATATGATTGGTATTATTAGGGAAATTACTCGGGAAATTATCTAATTGGTGAATTTCTAAATCATTAAAAATATTTGAATTTTGAAACTTTTTTAAAACACTACACATAATTTTAATTTTTAGCTTCAAATCTATTTGAATATTTTTTTCAGTTTTAAAATGTCTTAAATGTTTTCTGTTTCCTTACATATTTGTATGACATCAGATGACGGATAAATAAGACCACACCGCGGTCTTTTACAAATATTAGTTCATGGAAATTTTCTCTGTTTATTGAAAATAAAGCGTTTATATATTCTTCACATTTTAACGATTTTAAAATTGATTTTACCACAAAGCCACTATACACCATAATATATTCGTTGTACTCCGACAATTCCAAAGAAAAATTAAAGTTATATTCAGTTTCAGATATATCATGGGCTCTAAATTTATTGCAAGTTAAATTTATTTTGTCTATTGCAGAACTACAATTTAAAATAGAAATATTTTCCAAAGGAATGCAATTTCCAGAGAATGTTTCTTTAATTTGCATATGAATCAACAATTTTTTATATGCAGATTTAAATTGGCGGCTAGTTGGATTATTATTCCATCCCCCATGCTGTCTGATATAACAGAAAAAAAGAGAGACTATTTAAAATAAGTTACTTTACACATAAGATTAAATATTCTTCCTAATAAAATATTAAGTACCTAAGTATTTTAATTTTTATTATGTAGTAAAATAAATATAATAAAATCCGTATGAAAATATTCGAGGTATTTTTTTAAATCAAATGTATTATAATAACATGCATAAAAATAAATATAATAAAATTCGTATAGGTATAGCTCTTTTAAAAAACAATGGCATTAAAATACCATTTTATACAAATGTCGACTTAGTTTTATGTTTGTAAACCACCGAGTTGTAAACTAAATAATTTGACACAATTTACTACTCCAGTCCTGCAAACATGCTGGAGCGCAGGTACACATGGCGTAGGCAGATTACTTAAAATTTAAATTAAATAACAAATAACTCGTAATTACTACTTACTGAAAAAAGGAAAAATTTTCATTTACACTGGTACCGGTGTCACTTCGGTTAGGACACACTTCAACAACACATTTACCCTTTACTACATACAAATATCTCATTAACAATAGATCTTTACAGCTCGATTGCATAAATCATACTGATCGCCATGCTAGGCACCGGCCAGGCTCCGCGGTGGCTTCATGCCTTGGTTCCTTGCAACAAGTCTATGTGGTCTGTAGGTGTACACATAAAGAAACCAGATAAGAGGGCTTCTTTCCGTATACTTATTTGGAACGCGCGATATTCCTGCCATCTGTTGTTCGTCTGGCAAGAGTAAGAAAGAATCGTACACTAAAAAAAGAAATCTGCAGGACAGCAATAGTTCTGGCACAAATAGTTTTCCTACTACTCAATAGATGACGCTGTACGAACCTGGTTGCATAAAAAGAGCGCGTATTTTAAATCTGATAATAAATATTGATGGATTTATGTAGCAAAAATTACTATACACTTTAACATTTATACTAGGAATGTCGACATTCAAATGGTTTTTAAGTAATCTACATACCAAAAGTCACCGAATGTATCGACATTTTTAGTGTAAATGTTAAATTTAATAGTAATTTCTGACTACATATATCCAACACCTGTAATGTATACCTTGAACAGGTTGCCCTATTTTTAAAATATTGATATACTTATACCTACCCATCTTTAGCATGAGGATACAAAAGGATATTCACATTATGATATCAGCTCAAGCAAGCATTAATTTTTCAAATACTTAATCACATTTTGTATGTATAATAGTCTAACCAAACAGTAATAAATATTGTGTATTAAAATGTAAAAAAATAAAAATACTTACCTACTTACGTTTTACTTTTAATGTCTCATAACTTATCGTCTTTTAGATTTATTGGATTCAATAAACCTTGTAACACATAAGTATAAGATCCTTTTTTACATGGGCCGACCTGACTTACGAACCACTAGATGATTTAGTCTAGTCACATTTGTTTACTCCACTATATGAATAATTCACTCAGTTGTTCAAGCCAGGTTGGCTTTTTTAAACGCACATTTAGTAGCATGTGTAATAATGAAAATAACTAAAAAAATAATAATATATTTAAATCTCATACGAGATAGTTACATGTGTTTCGAACTATTTGGTTCTCATCAGTACGATGTACTACTGAAAATACGCTATTCCTTTACTTTCATGAAATGATCTGACTTTTCGGTTCAATTGGACTATTTATATGTAGACATGTATTTTATAAAAATTTATTGCCAGCTAATAATTTAGAAACTAACGACACTTACTAGTGGTAGTACTAAACTGAAAAACTTCAGTAGAATCGTAGACACATGTATCTATCTCAAAGTATAAAACACAAACGTTCATAAAATATAAAAATTAAAAATAATTATAACAATAATAAATTAAAGAAAATGTGAATTTTACTAGGAAATTTATAGATGTGCCCAGCAGTACAATTTGCAATACTGATAAATTAAATTTAAAATTCTTAAAAAAAATAAATACTCTTATTGTAACATAAATAAATAACAGAAAAAACAAATAAGAAATTTCCATTTCTCTAAATAAATAAATTTAAACTCTCAACAAAGAAAATAAAAACCAACAGAAATAACAGATAAATAATAATTTAAAAAAAATATATTTCCTTGTAGCCCAATACATACATGTAAAAATAAATAAGGTGGAAAAAATATGCAAAATATAAATATACAATGTACCTACAAGTGCTTAATAATTTTCATTTTCTTCTGATTTGCATTTTTGCGAGCTTGGTTATGAAAATTACGTGTAATATCATCAAAATATTTATTCATTATTAAAAATAAAGAAGTATTCAACAACTCAGTTTTAATCTGCTGGGAATGGTTTGAACAGGAAAACCAAGAAAAATCTATTTTACTTAATACTGGTAACATTTTACTAGTTAAATGCTCAATATATCCAAAAGACTTTAACATTTCAATTACATTATCATGAATATTAATAACATAAATAACCAAATCCCTCGTAACATATTTAAGGCGTTGTATGTTATCAAATTCTTTAAACATTGTTAAAATATGTTGTGGCTCCAAATTGTCTGTTATTAATAAAGATTTACATTGAATACAATCTGTCAATTTAATTTTTTTAACTAAAAACCCACAAACATATGCAACAGCTTGAGTGTCAAACTGATTATCATTAATATCTGATTCTGTCACAACAATAACTTCCACATTTTCTATTTCGTTAGCATCAACATTGTTTTTATCTGAAGTATCATTGCTTTCATTACTTAAAAAGTCCTGTAGGTTTTCTAAAAGGGTGGCATCATCTTCTTCACAATTTGACCCTTTACTATGGTAATTGACTAAATTATTTACAATACATGTTTTTAAAGCTGAACTAAAATGTGAAGGGTTAGGATTACTGTTAGGTCCTCCACACTGCCGAATAGCACTGAATAGATTTTCTAAAGCATCCTGATTTAAATATCTGGTTCTTAAATATTGAAAACCTTGCTGCATACAACTTTCCCAAATTTTCTGCACCCCATTTATGGTAAAAATCCAACCAGATTTTACAGGTAGAACTGTTTTTAAGGTATTATCCTGAAGGGACTGAAATTGCCATGACTCTATTTTTTCCAACATATTAGACCAAAATGTCACATGAGGTGAATATCTGGTTACGGATGACTTTAGAGAACTGCCATTACTTGTCTTAATTAATCGGGAATTTAAACTATCAAATAAGTTGTCCATATCACTAACAAATTCTGCAGTATTAATAGCTTCAGAAGGAAGCCCACTAGTTGGATTACTAATCATGGACTCAATTGCAGAAGCCACGGAGGCACTCAATGTTCGTGCTGCAATATTTACTTTCATTTTAACCGTACTCTGATTTAATTTGAAATAATGATCCTGTAATTTCCGTAAACCTTGAAAACGTTTCATTTTATCAATTTCATAACATTTCATTATGTGGCTAAACTTGGCTTCTCTATTACTCGAAAATTTAATGACATAATTGTACAGGGCAGTTCGAGTATTTTTTAATAAATGAGGCACGTCAAAAATGGGAATAATTTCCTTATCATTAACTTTAAAACTATTTGTACTATTTGATTCTGTTATTAATTGTTTAATTGCAGATCTGTTAGTCGAGCCCTGATCACAAACTGTACACATGACTGTTAAACCACAAGACTGCAAAAAAGAAATTATTTCTACTAATAAAATTTTCAGTTCATTTGTTTTAATTACATCTTTGGTAAAATAATACGCAACTGGTTGCTTCCAATGCTTACCTATACCTTGAACTAAAAAAACCAAAGCATGATTCGCAAACTCTATTTAGAGAATTTATTTTTCTAACTCTTACTGATAATTTTTCAAACAATTTTTTATTTATTCCAGTTTCTAATGGTATTTTTGTTAAATACTTATTTATTGTAGATTTAGATGGTAAAATAAAAAACTTCTTTAAGAGCCGATAGCATCTTGGCCCTCGTTTGTAAAGAGCCAACGCAATGGCCTTATTTTGTGAATTATATACTGGTCTTTTTCTTTTGCAGTTTTTAATTTGCGATTCAATAAAAGTGACTCCAGCAGAATTAAGGCGTTGTAATAATTTGGAAAATAAATTTGAATTTACAATGTTAGGTAAATTAGACAAAGCAATTTTAGACTCTGATAATTTCTTCGTTAACTTAGAGATTCGTTGCCTTTGAAAGCGGTCAATGAAATAATATTTTTTCTCTTTAGGATCTAATTGAGATACCCTCCGAACGTTAAATGTTTTTAATAATGTCGGTGCATGTTTAGGTTTAAGTTTGGGTTTCTTTGGAGGTGAAGGTGAAACATCTACATTTAGTTGTGTATTACAATCTACTGATAAATCTTTACAAAATACATCGTTATTATTGTTACTATTATTTAATATGGCATAATCTGAATCTGATTCATCGGCTAGACAGTCTGCAACTCTTTTACGGTCTGATCTAGAATATGTGAATTTTACTTTAATATGAGAGGGTTCGAAATCATCAAGAAGAGATGTTGGGTTGTTACTATTGCTTTGAATACTCTCAACTTTTGAATAGTGTTCTATATGTTTAATTTCATGCATATTATTATTAAAATTACAATTCAAATTAGTGTTGACTTCTTCTGATGCTTCAGTCATAAACAATGTAGGCACAGCATTTTTATTTAAACTATTTTTTCTGCTGTTCTTAAAACATTTAAACTCAAAATGATCTTCACAGAAATAAGTGCGAACATTTGTTATTTCAAATTGAAGGTTACATAATTTTCGAACAGATTCTAACCATAATATTTGTCTTTCGTCTGAAGGAACTCGGAAAAAACATTTATTTCTATACGAAGGATTTGTTATGTTAGTATAATAAACATTATTACAATTTGGCGCGTGACAACTATATTTCTGTCTGCCTGAAGAATTCATTTTCAAGTATCTATTTGAATCAGGAAAAAAATGCAATTCGAAAAAATGAAAATCTTACCAAGATGTTTTACATTGATATATTAGACCACTCAAAAAACCAAAAGGAGGGCTTACCGGCTCTTCAATACCATACCATAACCTCACATCGCATACTACGTATCTAAAGTGTCAAGAAACACGTGGAAACTAAATAAAAACAGAAAAACCGTATACAAGGTTGCCAGATGAGATACATGAAAAATCTTATCTAAAAAATTTACTATATAAATTCATGTAAAATCGTGATTTTTTTAGATCTTAGGTGGTAGACAGCGGCAATAAAATTGATAAGTATTATAGGCATACTATAGACCATAAATGAATCTGGTTCCTTTATGCCATAGATTAAATCTGGTTTCTTCATAGCATACAACGAGCGTACGTGCAATCGTGTAATTTCCCGCTAAATAGTGAGTTCTGGCAACAGGGAGTGGATAAAAATGTTCGCTATTTATTACTATTTGACTGCGCCATCTCTGATATTTTAAATATATCAAATGGAAAAACTAAGGAGATATCTTTACCAAATCTTCGCTTCACAAGAAGAATTGTGCCAGACGAACACTCGATGGCGCTGCTGCATATGTTTCCCTTAGGCCATATTTAATAAATCTGTCTTATTTGTTTAGTCTATGGGTGTACACAAGTGAACTGTGCCCGCATTAGAGCATAAGGGGGGGGTCGTTGCCATAGCAATGCCGTAAACAAAATCTAGCCTGATGCAGAAACATGACGCGTTCTCCGTACACAACTCATCTTGTGCCCTTTGGGAAGTAGATATTGGCAAACTCAAGTTGTAAAGCAGCGATAGCGTCGGAAATTAGTTTTGGGGTTTATTATGTTGATAAAAATGTTAAAATGGATAAAAATAAATAGAAATTAGAAATTGACTAATTAACTAGCTAAGCTGAATTTGCTTTGGGGGCACGTGCTCCTGTGCCCCTTAGGAGCAGCCGCCACTGATCAGGATAGCGTTCGGTATAAAGGTGTCTAGCCGCAACGGCATTTTTTTTTATATTCCCCATAAATAAATAACATGTCCACTTTTTCATCTCTTATATAAATTTGCGGCATTTTGAACACAATTAACAAGACTTTTAAACAATTTTTAAAGACACAATAACGAGCCAAATATTTCATTGTTTTTAAGCCACCTTAATTGGTTACTTCTTAACTTTAATTAAAACAAAATTATATTTTCTTTTAGCTGTAATTTTGTTTGTATTTATCGCACATTTTAATACGATATATGAATAAATTCTTTATTAAGAGTACTAATAAATGGTACCATTATGGTTCCATTTGAAAAAATTGAGTTTTTCTCCAAAAACCATTTTGATGAACTTTATTTGCTCATAAATCTCGTAATTTAGTATTTTTGACGGGATTTCGATTTTTCTAGCATTACACGGGTCGTTTAGAATAAATCGGAACCATCATGGCACACTTAAATGGAAAACTAAAAATTATATTATAAAAAATATTGACGTTTGAAATGTCACTTATTTGGTATCGTTTTATTCAGAAAATTATACAGAATTCAAAAATGCAATAATATACAGGGTGTTCCATTTAAAAATCGAGTTAGTCACTTCCGGCGAAACCGGAAGTGAATAAAATTCACTTATGTCAAAAAGTGCCGCTTATCATGTACCTATAGGATATCCCGAATTTCAATCAATTATCTTCAAAACTAAAGGAGAAAAGGGGGTGTACCATAATCCTGTTACACCCGGTATAATTCTCCCCATCCTTATTTTCAATATTCACCATATTCACCATGGAATAAAGAAATAAGTGTTTCAGGTTTTAACTGTGTAATATCTCACAACTGTATAATAGTGGGGCGCAATTTAATTTCTATCTTTCAGCTCGTGGGCATTTTTTGGCCCACATTTTGAGTTGTGCTTTTGCATCTGTAAACTCTGAATCCAGTTATAAAATATCGTCGAATTTATAAGCGCATATAAAAAAATTTTCTATTTAATCACATCATTTGATAGATCTACTCATAAATTATAAAATTCCCCCCAAAATATTATAATATTCTACAGCTGAAAATTAGTTATTTTTGGAATTATTTTCAATTTACACATTATCTTATGGACTATTAGATCAAAAATAGTTTTTCTTAGTATGACGTCCGCCATCTTATCTAGATTACGATAGTTCTTAAAATAGATTTGTTGTGATACTAATGAATGTGATCTATCTAGAAAAAATAATATCTTAATTATTTGGGTATTACAGAAGCATCCTTTCAAACCTAACATGATACCAATAAACTACTTACAGTTTCCTGTCCTATATTTTACAATGTTATTCTTATCTGAATGTGTCCTAGTATAAAAGTTTTAGTTAGCCAATAAATTAAACATATAACCTCAAATATCCCAAGCACTACATTTGGTGGTCTCTACGTAGTAAGCTACCGTTAGCGGAACTTTAAAGGTTTCTGCAACTAACGACCGTTACGCAATGTGAACGAACCGTCTACCAAGCATTCACCAAAATGGGGAATAATTATTACGTAGCAATTACTATTCCGGAACCGTCCCTGTTACGTGTTGACAACTAGGTTATTACATAAACGGAACGTAGCCAAGTAGTAGAAATGACTTTTGGAACGGCTCTCTCTCTTTATTGGTACGAGAGCAAACTATAATTTGTTCTCTCTCTCGTTCGAATAGCAAAATATAATGTATTGCAATCGGACTTACCGATTGTGAGTTTAAAGTCAATATGTTCAAGTTAAATCGATTGATTGAAATATGTGTAGGTAATAAACCATGAAGTTTTGCATTCGCTCTGTGTAGAAATTAAAACAACTACTTATTTTCTCTAAAATGTTTACATGACACTTCGGTAAAAAAGACGCACTCTCTAGAAAATTGTTTTTTCGAAAAAAAAATTGCTCAAAAATTATGTGTACACTCGAAAATGCAAAATTTTTGATGGAAAACATTTTTTTGTTTATGTGCTATGAAGAAATACTGATCTACTGATGTTTGCACATAACCATATTTTATAAAAAAAAAAATGGTTCTCAGATTTATATTTTTATGATTTATGTTAATATGGCGTCATCATTCAATAATAGTTTACCAAAAAGTTGCACGTTTTAAGTTGGTATCACGTAACATCTCAATTAGTTCACTCAAAAAATTTAATTTAACAACTATCTAGATAAGATGGCACACGTTTCCTCTTGAATCTAATATTTTGGGAGATAACGTTGTGTAAAACGAAAATAATAATCGGAAAAATAATTATTTATCGGCAAAACCGAGCAAAACCGAGAAAATTAGAATTTTTACTTCTTTATTGCCATTTGGGCCTACGCATAAGTAAATTTCTTTCATTGAAATTAAAAAAAAGTGGAAATTCTACAGAGAATATTACGATTTATTGGTGAAATATTTTTTTAAGATTATCTCTATCACGAGTTGTGGTTAGTTAGGAAATTTTGATTTATGCCCTTATGAATCGATTTGTTTTCGATAGTAATTAAATATTTAAAATACTGTATGAACTACAAATATCTTCCAAATGTATTTTCGGGATTATTTATTCATAACATGATATTTCAGGATAATATTAAAGGGATACATGGTATTTTTTTGCTACATAAAATTAAAACTTTAATTTTGATATAGGAAATTCAAGAAATTCAATGAAAAGTGGCTGACGGTCTGAATCAAGGAAATATTTATTTTACGAATAGATAAGACCTACCGTTCCCTACAGCAGTATCAAGAATATAAGGCGAAAAGTAATTAAAATGTCTCTAGGTACAGATATACCAAAAATTGCTATAACAGCCGAATCTGAGGATGACGAGGATCATAATCTAATGGAAGCGTTGACAGATGTCGAGGCATTAGATGAGGATCAATTTGAAATTACGCAGCACCATAAAAATACTAAAAAGCATAAATTAAGAATCAAGTTAAATGAAAATATTTGTACAACAGATTTCGAAGATTTTGAAGCATCTGATAATGACGATGATAACATTAGATTTATTAAACATAAAGCACCCATATCGCTAGACGATTTGGATTTAGAAGGCGCAACATTTGAAGAAACGTTTAAAACGCAAGTGAGAACATCCAAAGGGAAAAGGAAATTGAAAACCCAAAATTCCACTGTGCAAATAGATGCAAAGGAATTGGATAATGAGCCCATTAGCATAGCTAATAATTTTACAGATGAGGAAAATTTCAGCACGGATAGTGAACTAGTCTCAGATGAAGTTCCGAAATCTAGTATAAATTTGGAATCATATAACTTCGACGATATGCATATATCAGAAATATTAAAAGACGCATCTTCAGAAGATACTCTAAACAGCAATAGTAAAAGCGGCTCTAATATGATACGGATTGAAAAAAAACAGTACTTAAGTACATTATCTATTTCACCAAATATATCAGATTTAACTGATGTGGAAGTTTTACATTCTGATGACGAGAACGATTGCAAGAAAACTAAATCCAGAAGAAGACGTCGAAGAGGTAGCCTAAAACAGTCAGTAACTGATGTGGAGGATTTAGAAATGTCTGAAGGTGAAACTACAAATAAGTCTTATTACAAAAAACCAAAAAAATCTAAGAGTGGTACACTTACTATTAGAAGTCAATCCCTCATCATTGATTCTGACGATGAGGAAAGCAACTATATACCTTTCCCCATTTGTAAAAAAATAGCCACACGTAAGGGAAATTTATTAAATATTCCTGACATTGACACGAGATTTATGACAGATACGGAGGAAATTGAGGATGAATTGGAACATATATTTACAGAACCTATTGAGAAAATGGATGATACTGCCTTAGAAGAAAAAATAAATGAGATGGCCACTTGTTATAGTCAGACACAAGATATACAGAAATTATTAAAATGTGGAATTGTATATATCGACAAAGGAGACGCATTGACAAACACACATACTTGTGAAACTAAGGATAACGACTCTGATGCAACCAACAGTAAAAGCAGCAGTCACTGCCAGAACATGATACCAAATTCTGCAAAATATTTAATAAGTAATAATATTAATGTACCAGTTTCTACTCAGGAAACGGTAACAGACTGCGAAATAATTGATAGTTCTCCCGATGAGGAACAAGTAATTAAGTCTTCTTCGTATGTAAATAGACAATCACTAGATTTAACAGAAGAAGAGGAATTTGAGGCTGAAAGTGATACCGACATAATTTACCAAATTCCTGATATAGAGATGCCGCCGTCAAACCGTACTTTAGTAATTTTGAGAGAAAATAATTCATTGCCTACGGTACACATTCTACCTCTAAAAGATGATTTGGCAGAAGAATTATTGACAAACGAATGTTCAAGAAATTCAACTGACGAGGAAAGTTTTTCTGAGGAAGAAGAGGCTGTAGAAACAGTGAAATATGTAGCTCCAGATTTGCCTCTTTTAGATGATGGTTTAATTACAGTTAGTGAAAATTTTCAACAAATTTCAATAAATGCCAGATGTGCAAATAAAAATTCTGAATCCGTTACTGACACAGAAGAATTTCTATTAGAAAAAAAAAGAAGAGAGCTCCAAAATTTAAGTATATGCACGAAAAATGTATTGCAATAAAAAATAAACTGGCATCAAAAGGTGCAGCAACATTAATCACTGATTCAGAAGACACATATTTTAGTGATAATTACACAGAGAATACTTTGGGAAATTTGTTAAATACATGTAATATGAATGATCCCCTTACTGATGTAGAAAATTTGGACGAATCATCAGATGAAGACAAAGAGTCCTATGGAGTAAGGCCATTATCTTGTACACAACATATACGAGAAATGGAAGATGAGACGATTGTGTTAAAGGAAGGATCAGGGTATTTTTCGAAACAGGATTGTCTGACAGTTAACAAATACACCAGAAGCACTGAAAACACTATTAGCAGCGACATTAATACTGACATAGAGGAAATGGTAGCTTTGGCAGATGAGGATGCTAGCAATTATTCACGTGCGGAAACTCCTACTCCTAATCAAATACACAAAGAACTTGATCAGATGAGCTCTAGCAATGTATGTGCTGAAGTTCTAAAAAAAGTTTGATTCAGATACTCTAAGTGAAGTAATGTATTTAAAAGGTGGTGGATATATGAAAAATAATACTGAGAGTGAGGATATTTTAAGTAGAGATTACACGTTAAATAAAATTGCGAATAGCAATGTATCAAAGTTTATGAACGAACTCCTTTACCTGTTAATTATTAAAGAAGCGGACACACCCTTAAATTTTCGTGATGGACTGGTATCATTTGGAACAAGAGAAGGTAATACTTTTAAGAAATTTAAATAGATCATAATAATAATAAGAGTTTTTACTACAACCTAAACTGATATTAGCCAATTTAATTTAATTAGGAAAACAACAAAGAATAGATTAGACAACATAGAAATTATAATTACATCAAACCGGCAATAGTTATTTGAAGAGACTGTGTGTATGTTTAAATTTACCTGTGGCTTATTATTGTAAAGAATAATAATTTGTGAAAAAATATCCATATGGAATCATTTTCGTGAAAATTTAAATTAAAAAATAATCTGCAAGAAATAGATATTTTTACAAATTATTATTTACAAAAAATACGCCAAAAGTGTCAGATTTGGACATAGGTGATATATTAGTGGTGAGCAATGAGCATGGAATGTCGACCACCTGGTATACAGGGTGTTTCAAGATTAACTGGACAAATTTAAATTCTGGATTCAGGACTTCAAAATAAGAAAAAGTTTCCTATGACGATATGTCCGAAACGCTTCGTTAAAAAGTTACTTCCCCTCCATAGATGGAAGCTAAAATTAGATTTTTAATTTTTTTCCCAAATTTGGCAAGAGATAAAAAAAAATTTGGTAGAGACTTCCTACTAGTAGGAACGCTTCTAAAGGATATTTTGTCAATCATCCCTTACTGATTAAATGCGTAAAATCAGCAACCCCCATTTTATTTTTTTCATCGAACTTTTTAATAGACTCGAATTTTATTATATAAAAAACGTGTCTCGAAAAGTTTGATTCATTTCGAAACTCTTCTATCTTTTATTTTTTTTCACCGAATTGACCGTTTTTTAATAAAAAAATAAAATAGTCTCCACACAGTTATTTGGAAAATTGCATTATTTAATAAAATGAAAAACGCCTAGTAGACTGCTGTCAAATAATTTTTATTTGTTCTGGGTACAAGTTAGGCATTATTTTTTTTTGCATATAGAGGTTTTCCATTTTATTAAATAGTGCAATTTCCCAAATAATCATGTGGATCAATACTTTTATTTGTTATTCAAAAACTGTCAGTTTGAGGAAAAAATAAAAGAGACAAAAGAGTATCCAAATGATTCAAGCTTTTCGGGAGACATTCTTATATGATAAAATTTGAGTCCATTAAAAAGTTTTAATAAAAAAATAAAATGGGGGTTGCTGATATCATCCATTTTTCCGATAAGAGATGATTGAAATAATATTCCTTAGGAGCGTTCATATTAGTAGAAAATCTCTACCAAATTTCATCTCATTATCTTCTTCCAAATTTGAGATAAAAATCAAAAACCGTTTCCATAGGAAACTTTTTTTGTTATTTTGAGGTCCTAAATTCACATTTTAAGTGTGTCCAGTTAATTGTGAAACACCCTGTATAACACCAAAATTTTAGAAAAAAAATTGTTGGAACACTAAGTAAGTAAATTTATTACATGCAATCAGTTTATAAATTTTTATAGAACTACAGATCTACAACAAATTGGAAACGTAATTAAAGGTAATTTATTAATGCTTTTACAATTGCATGTGAATTAACACCTCACACATCTTAAGCTTTTTCGTGTATGAGATCTAGCATGAAAATCAAGCAGTTTTTGGTAAGAATAATTCTTATTTTCCAATTTTATAGAAAATTATAAGACATGTCAAATTAAAATATAATTGAACTAGTTAAATTCTTATTAATTTATATTTTCTAGAATGGGATGCCTCAAGGAAGCCGGCCGACCCGGAGTCCAAAACACTAAAAGACGCAACACAGCAAGGTAAGACAATGACACTAAAGTAGAAAAAAATATTTAGGTATTATTATGTATACAAAATTTGTATTATTGATTAATCGATTGTAATTAAATTTGTAAATACAAAAAATAATATAAATTTTGTATTTATTATTTCATGGACCATTTTATAAATTCACTAATAATCATACAAATTTACTTGGTGTATTACGTTCCTCATGATATTTTGAAAATCATATTAATTTAATTAACTTTTGCATTAATAGAATGGTCCCAATAAATACAAAAAACAATTTTGGTTGTTTTTCTATAACAATTTAAATACTGATATTAAAAGTAAACGAATTATTATAATAAAATGATATGATTATTTTAATACAATTTCGTGATTTTCAGAATATAGATTCTTATTACCACTAATACCAAATATAATAAATATTAATTCTTCGCCTTAGTATTCTAAAAATCACGCATATACTCTTATAGAAAGAAAACCAAAATTTCCGGTATACATTTGTGACATATAAATAACATGCAGGTATTTTTAAAAATATCGTATCATTATATTAGGGGCACCTTCATCAATCACTGTCTCCATTTTATTAACAATTATAATTTTTATTTCTTTAACTATTTTTTTAAGCCAGAGGATGCTCTTTGTGCATTAACACACTACCTAATACACTAACACAATCATATCAACTATTACTGCTTTTAATGCAAAAAGGCGCTTGTTATTATTTTCTACTAAAGCTTACTGCTAGACAAGGAAAGGTATTTGTTTATATGCTTTTATACGAAACGTAACCAGGTGTGTGTAACATAGAAGGTAAAATATGTATATTATGAGCATGCGCATGAGAAGTTAGGGAAGCATATAAAAATCTGTATGTTCCTTTTGAGCATATTTGAGCTTAAAACAAATCTAACATTAATCAGTAAAACAGCAAAGTTTTCAGCACAGCTTCAGCAATCTTCCGGCAAATTAAAGTTAGTTATAAAATTTTCAGTTATCATTCATATATCATCGGCAAATTAACATGATAATTTTAAAAAATTTCATTGAATATTACTAACAAATAGTATATAAATATTCTTACTACAGTAAGGTCAATGCCTAGATAAAATGAAATTTTTTCGCCAGATACGCCCTCAACTGGTCCCCAGTTTATAACATACGAAAGTGTGCTGTTTACTCCAAAACGCAGTATGTCTCCTTCTTTGTCTGATTCCCAATATTTGCATAAAACTACCTCATATACACAAATCGACGCTATGCTTGAGAAAATGTTGTTTGAAGTAGAAAAACAGGAAAAACTGTTTAGTTTAGACCTCGACATTCTAGAACCAGAAGAACAATGTGTTAATACTTTGGAATTGTTACCAACTACAGATGCATTAATTGAGGTTCCTATTAAGAAGTCTGTTAAGAAACCTAAAATTTATGAGACTACTCAAGAAATTATTGTCAGTGATAATCCGGACGATGATACATATGAATATATTTCTTTTAAGAACAGTGCAAAATCTACAGAGAAATCAGACCACCAATATGATTTGATATACTTTCATGAAGACACTGACAAAACTAAGGAAAATTTAGATGACATCGCCAAGAACATAGATAATTTAGTTGTTACCGTAGAAGGAGAAGAGGCTAATTTGTTGCTGGATAACATATCAGAGGATGAGATTTTAGAAAAACCATATACGTATAAAATAGATTTCGAAAGAGCAACAACAGCTTCAAGTGAATCACTGAGCGATCATTACCCTGACAGTTGGAATGACCCAATTGAGACCAACAACGCTAGTGAAAATTTTATAGACGATGACTATGAACTCATAGAAAGTAGTCCAATTAGCTATGCTTATCAACTTCATGACAACCGAACTGGTAGTGATATTTGGTGGGAAGGTACTTATCGAAATCTTAGTATTGTTCCAGAGGAAGATGAAGAGAACTTAAGTTTGTTAAGCAGTTGTTATTCTAACAAACCTTACATCGCGAAGCCTTACACAACGCTCCTTAATCCTATCGAAATTGATTCAGATACTGATCTTGTTTCAAATAAAGCTTCTATGTTAAGCATAATGTCTAATAAAGAAACATCATATGAAGCTGATGATTCCACTGATGAGAGCTCTTCGACGATGTCAACAAGTTCAGATGAAGGCACTTACGAAACTTCTGAAAAAGTTGTCAAAGCAGAAGTAAAGTTATTAGTTAAAACTACAGAGAAGGGGAAAGAATCTATAGAAATTAGATCGGTAAGAGAATTTATGGACAATCCTGCCAAAAATAATACTCAGTTATTACAGCAGCATAATCAAAAACATAAAGAAAGAAGTCATACCTTACCTAGCAGATTTAGTGATAAATTTAGTAATATTGCTAATAAATTTTCTAGTCTCTTAGAAAAGAAAAAATCATCATCATATTCACTTTTACATGAATCAGATAAAACAGAAGCGAATGAAAAGGAGAGACGTAGTAAACCATCATTTACTTTACAAAGATTATTCGTGAGAAATCCTGAAGCTGAAAGTTCCATAAAACATGATGATGGCAACTTATTAAACACAAAAGAATTGTCAAAAAGTAAAACTGAACTTTTTTGCTACTTCAAACAAACATTTTCCTTTAGAGTACGATCCGGAATTGTTAATGAAGGAAGAATATTTTAATCAAGAAAGTAAAGTAGACCTTTATGCAAATATTCCCTTTTACCCATGTTACAACCAATTTTCATTAAAATCCACCCCTGAGAGTCCGTTAACAGAATTTATTTCGTTTCCTTTCAATGAAAGTTCACAAATACCCAAAGCATACTGCGATTGGTTATCCCAAAAAGAAGGCCCATGTAGAGGTAAAGTTAAAATTAATTCGTGTTACGTGCTGAACTCATACGCATGGGGTTTTGCGATTGTAGTTTTTTGACTAATCACTTGAATATGATCAAGCATTAGCCGAGGTAACATCTATGACTTGCTGCAGTAAGGATATTTTAAAGTGATATTAGAGTTAAGGTTTGGTAGATAGAATAGCTTGTTGGAAAGTGCATGTTCTTGCAGGAAAAACGACCTCGACCGCACATTATTTAGTTAGTAACGAAGATATATCGCTAGTCCAAATACCCGTTGACGCCGCTCTTATCGGTTTATCTGCCACAGAACATAATCTTATACGTTCAAATCCAATTTATGATCACACTAATGCTTTAATCGATTCTGAGTCACGTGCTGAACCATATAATCATCACACTGAAAAATACTATAAAATTGATAAATCAGATGATGATGAAAAACAAGATACCAGTCAAACTGGTTCAAGTAAAGATGAGAAGAGGAGAAAGAAGGGTATTTTCGGAACCATTAAAACATTTGTTGGTAAATCACTAGATCATTCAGATTCTGAATCTGAAAAATCACCCAAAAAGGACAAGAAGGCTAAGAAAGGTAAAAAGAAAACAAAGATTCCTGATATTGAACTTCCACAAGAGGTTCCTGTACGACCTCCTAGGAAGCCAAAGCTTCCAACACCGACCGAGGAACGTAAGTATGCAGATATACCATATTTTGAGGCATCTCCTTCCGACACATTTCCATCTCATAAACCACCCCAAGTTCCAACAAGAGAATCAACTTCTATTAAATCTTCCGAAAAAGACAATTCCTTTAAATTATCGGAAGTGTCATTAAATACAGTACCAATAACTGATTTGGACGATACGGATTCAGATGTGCCCGAAAGTATCAAGGATCAAGCTAAAGAAATTGTAACCGATGTTATTACAGATGGACAGAAAGCGGTTACCAAACAATTACAGAAATCGCCAAAAATTAAAAAACAAAAATTTGTTATTGTTGAAGAAAAAATTTTCAAAACATTTACACCAGCCTCTGTAGAAGAAGAAGAATTTACAATTATAATTGACCCAACAAAAAAAGGTTCACCGAAAAAAAACAAGAGAAACATTTACTCTTAATATAGACGAGAGCATAGACAAAATAGAAAAAGAGATTCTAGAGAAGTCCCCAATTTTACCAGACGAAAAATTGATCAAACCTATTGTTCAAATTGAAGCCCCCATCAGACCACCACGTATTAAGGATCACATATACGAAGATATTGAGGAACCTGTAATATCATATCCTCCAGATAATCTTGTATCAATACCAGAATACCATAAATTTTTATATTTAGACGATATAAAAGCTGCAACAAATGATTTGATACAAAACGAAATCGCATTTACTGGATGGGAAGATGACAAGTACAATGTATTTAATGTGTCTAAATTAGAAACAAAAGTAGAAACGAAAGAAAAAATAACAGATAGTCAAAAAATGAAAAGAAAACATGGTAAATTATTTGGGCTATTTGGAAAATTATCGAAAGATGCCGATGACTCTGATGAAGACATTAAAAAAGAAGTGGTTGAAAAACAGGATAAAGAGACATCTAAGGAACAAAAAATTAAAACTGAAGTGCAGAAATCTCCAAAACTGAAGAAAAGCAAAAGTAAGGAGAAACCAGAGAAAATAAAAATAGAGAGTGAACAGACAAGAGAAATTAACGAAGCACAAGTAGTGTCTCCTAAAAAAGGAAAAGTCAAGGACAAAGAAGATAAAGGGTTCCTAGGCTTATTCAGAAAAGGAAAAAAAGAGGAAACTGAAGTAAAGCCAGCCTTCTCTGAATCAGTCATTAAAGATATGATAGACTCTACAGCTTTCTTAAAAGAGGAAGTTGATAAATACCACGACGTTAAACCTTCAATCATAACTGGTATTATCAAAGAACAAGAAAATTTAACAAACGTTGATATAATATGTGAACACGATTTTCAAGACATACGAAATGAAAGAAAAGAAATTGAACCAACAAGATATACTTCTCACAGAAAACAAGATTTATCTAAAGAAACTCTTGCAGGTATGCAAGAATGTGAATCATTTATATTTAACGAGATTGACCGGTATCATGATGTTTACCCCTTAGGGACAGGAAACTCATCTACTAAATATCCTAACAGAAAAACAGATAGCGACGAGTCTAAAATAATTAAAATTAAATCTACTGAAAACGAATTATGTCAAGAGAAGACTTCTGAAGAAAAAGAGTTTGAGCTAGATACAGAGAAAACAAAACACGAGACAGTATTTCCAAAAAGTGTTAAGAAAGAGATGGAATTTATTGCAGAAGACGAAAAAATATCCGCGATAAAACAGAAGGAACAAAAGGATGATCGAGCAGGATTCTTTGGATTTTTCAAAAAGAAAAGTTCTGAGGAAAAGGAAATCGAGACGAAGGTAGACAAAGCAGAAGACAATTTAGTGTTTTCAGAAAATATTATTAGAGATATACAAGAAACTGATTCATTTCTAAAGGACGAAGTTAAAATGTATCATGATGTGCGCCCTATCATTCAAGAGATACTTCTAACAGAAGAAGTAACAACTTCAACAGAAAAGCAAAAAGGGGAAAATAAGAAAGAGAAAACAGGATTCTTTGGATTATTCAAGAAGAAGCCATCTGAAGAAAAAAGAAATCGAACAAAAAGAAGAAAAAGTAAACGAAGGACCAGTTTTGTCTGAGAGTACAATTAAAAACACCCAAGATACCGATTCTCTTCTAAAGGACGAAATTAAAACTTACCATGATGTACGTCCTATCATTCAAGAGACAGTTACAACAAGAGAAGAAAAAAATTAACTAAACCACCAAAAGGAGAACATAAAGATGATGGTACAGGATTCTTTGGATTGTTTAAAAAGAAAACTTCTAAAGAAAGGGAAACTGAGCCGAAAGTAGAAGCAGCACAACACAGACCAGTATTGTCAGAAAATATTATTCAGGAGATGCAGGATAGCGATTTGTTCCTTAAAGACGAAATTAAAAATTATCACGATGTACGTCCTAATAAACAAGAAAAAATAGAAGTAAAAGAGACAACCCCAAGTGCAAAACCAAAAGATGAACATAAGGATGATGGAAAAGGACTATTTGGATTACTCAAAAAGAAATCTTTTGAAGAAAAAGAATTTGAACCAAAGGTAGAAAAAATAAATGACAAACCAGTGTTATCAGAAACTGTTTTAAGAAATATCAATGAAACTGACTCATTTCTAAATGACGAAATTAAAACATATCACGATGTACGACCTATAGTTCAAGAAACAGTAATAATAAAGGAAGAAAACATTTCAACTGAAAAACCAAAAGAGGAGCATAAAGATGATGGAACACGATTCTTTGGATTATTCAAAAAGAAGATTCCTAGGAGAAAGGAAATCGAACAAACAGTAGAAGTAACAACAATAGAGGTAACAACAGATAGGCCAGTGTTGTCAGAAAGTACTATTCAGGAAATGAATGATAGTGATTCATTTCTCAAAGATGAAATTAAAATTTATCATGATGTACGTCCTATCATTCAAGAAATTACAATAAAAGAAGAGAAAACTTCAATCGAAAAACCAGTAGTTGAACAAGAAGATGATGGAGCAGGAATATTTGGATTATTCAAGAAGAAATCCTCTGAAGAAAAGGAAATCGAAACGAGCATAAAAAAAATAAAAGGCAAACCAGTGGTATCAGAAGCTGTTCTAAGAAATATAGATGAATCTGACTCTTTTCTAAAAGACGAAATTAAAGTTTATCACGATGTGCGACCTATCATTCAAGAGACAATACAGGAAGAAAACATGTTAAAACCAAAAGGAGAATATAAAAATGATGAATCAGGACTTCTTGCATTATTCAAAAAGAAAACTTCTAAAGAAAGAGAAATTGAACCAACAGTGGAGGTAACAACAGACAGGCCAGTGTTGACAGAGAGTACTATTCAGAAGATGAATGATAGTGACTCATTTCTTAAAGACGAAATCAAAATTTATCATGATGTACGTCCTATTATTCAAGAGAAAACTAAAGAAGAGAAAATCTCAACAGAAAAACCAAATCTAGAACATAAGGATGACGGAACAGGACTCTTTGGATTGTTCAAAAATAAATCTGAAGAAAAAGAAATTGATACAAAGGTAGAAAAATTAAAAGATACAGCAGTATTATCAGAGAGTACTATAAGAAATATGGATGACAGTGACTCGTTTCTAAAAGATGAAATTAAAGTTTATCACGATGTGCGTCCTATCGTTCAAGAGATAGTTACAACAGAGGAAGAAATTTTAACTGAAAAACTAAAAGGAGAACATAAGGATGACGGAACAGGATTCTTTGGATTGTTCAAAAAGAAAACTTCTAAGGAAAAGGAAATCGAACCGAAGGTAGGGGTAACAACAGACAGGCCACTTTTATCAGAAATTGCTATTCAAGAGATGAGTGATAGTGGCGCGTTTCTTAAAGACGAAATCAAAACTTATCACGATGTACGTCCTATAATTGAAGAAATTACAGTAAAAGAAGAGAAAAGTTCAACTGGAAAATCAAAAGTAGATCCTCAGAATGAAGGACAAAAACTATTTGGATTGTTCAAAAAGAAATCTTCTGATGAAAAAGATATTGAACCAAAGGCAGAGAAAATAAAAGACAGGCAAGTATTATCAGAGAGTACTGTAAGGAACATGGATGATAGTGATTCATTTCTAAATGAAGAAATTAAAGTTTATCACGATGTGCGTCCAATCGTTCAAGAGACAGTTATAACAAAGGAAGAAAATTCAACTGAAAAATCAGAAGGAGAGCATGAAGTGGATGGATCAGGATTCTTTGGATTATTCAAAAAGAAAACTTCTAAAGAAGCACAAATCGAACCGAAGGTAGAGGCAACAAAAGACAGGCCAATATTGTCAGAAACTACTATTCAGGAGATGAATGATAGTGATGCGTTTCTTAAAGATGAAACTAAAATTTATCACGATGTACATCCCATCGTTCAAGAAATTACAATTAAAGAGAAAACTTCAACTCAAAAATCAAATATAGAACTTAAAGATGAAGGAACCAAACTTGGATTGTTTAAAAAGAAATCTTCAGAAGAAAACGAAATTGAGCCAAAGGTAGAAAAATTAAAAGACAAACCAGTATTATCAGAGAGCACTATAAGGAATATGGATGACAGTGACTCATTTCTAAAAGACGAAATTAAAGTTTATCACGATGTGCGTCCTATCGTTCAAGAGATAGTTACAACAAAAGAAGAAATTTTAACTGAAAAACTAAAAGGAGAAGATAAGGATGATGGATCAGGATTCTTTGGATTGTTCAAAAAGAAAACTTCCAAGGAAAAGGAAATCGAACCGAAGGTAGGGGTAACAACAGAGAGGCCAGTTTTGTCAGAAACTGCTATTCAGGAGATGAGTGATAGTGACTCGTTTCTTAAAGACGAAATTAAAACTTATCACGATGTACGTCCTATAATTGAAGAAATCACAGTAAAAGAAGAGAAAACTTCAAATGGAAAATCAAAAGTGGATCCTCAGAATGAAGGACAAAAACTATTTGGATTGTTCAAAAAGAAATCTTCTGAGGAAAAAGATATCGAACCAAAGGCAGAGAAAATAAAAGACAGGCTAGTATTATCAGAGAGTACTGTAAGGAACATGGATGATAGTGACTCATTTCTAAATGACGAAATTAAAGTTTATCACGATGTGCGTCCTATCATTCAAGAGACAGTTACAACAAAGGAAGAAATTTCAACTTCAGGAGAGCATGAAGAGGATGGATCAGGATTCTTTGGATTATTCAAAAAGAAAACTTCTAAGGAAAAGCAAATCGAACCGAAGATAGAGGTAACAACAGACAAGCCAGTGTTGTCAGAAATTACTATTCGGGAGATGAATGATTGTGATGCGTTTCTTAAAGACGAAATTAAAATTTATTACGATGTACGTCCCATCGTTCAAGAAATTACAATTAAAGAAGAGAAAACGTCAACTGAAAAATCAAATGTAGAACTTAAGGATGGAGGAACAAGATTATTTGGATTGTTTAAAAAGAAATCTTCAGAAGAAAATGAACTTGAGCCAAAGATAGACAAATTGAAAGACAGACCAGTATTATCAGAGAGTACTAAAAGGAATATGGATGACAGTGACTCATTTCTAAAAGACGAAATTAAAGTTTATCACGATGTGCGTCCTATCGTTCAAGAGACAGTTACAACAAATGAAGAAATTTTAACTGACAAACCAAAAAAAGAGCACAAAGATGATGGATCAGGATTCTTTGGATTATTCAAAAAGAAAACTTCTAAAGAAAAACAAATCGAACCGAAGGCAGAAGTAACAAGAGACAGGCCAGTGTTGTCAGAAACTACTATTCAGGAGATGATTGACAGTGATTCATTTCTTAAAGACGAAATTAAAATTTATCACGATGTACGTCCCATCATTCAAGAAATTACAATAAAAAGAAGGGACAATTTCAACTGATAAAGTAAACGTAAAACCTAAGGAAGAAGGATCAAAACTATTTGGATTGTTCAAAAAGAAATCATCTGAAGAAAGAGAAATTAAGCCAAAGGTAGAAAAATTAAAAGACAGACCAGTATTATCAGAGAGTACTATAAAGAATATGAATGATTGTGATTCATTTCTAAAAGACGAAATTGAAATGTATCACGACGTTCGTTCTTTCGTCCAAGAGACAGTTAAAACAAACGAAGAAATTTCAACTAAAAAACCAAAAGAAGAGCATAAAGATGAAGGATTAGGATTCTTTGGATTATTCAAAAAGAAATCTTCTAAGAATAAGGAAATTGAAACAAAAGAAAATCCAGTGTTAGAAGAGAGTACCATTAAGGAGATGCACGATAGCGATCTGTTTCTTAAAGACGAAATTAAAAAGTATCACGATGTACGTCCTGTAATTGAAGAGAAAACTGCAATAAAAGAACAGATAAGCTCATCCGAAAAACCAATAGTAGAACAAAAGAATGTTGGAACAGGACTATTTGGATTGTTCAAAATGAAATCTGAAGAAAAAGAAACAGAACCGAAGGTAGAAAAAATAATAGGCAAACCAGTTTTATCAGAGGGTACTATAAGCAATATGCAAGAAAGTGATTCCTTTCTAAAACAAGAAATTAAAATTTATCACGATGTGCGTCTTATCGGTCAAGATACAGATTCGACAAAGGAAGAAAACATTGCAACTGAGATAACAAAAGGAGAACAAAAGGATGAAGGTACAGGATTTTTTGGATTGTTCAAAAAGAAATCTTCTGAAGAAAAGGAAATTGATACAAATGTGGAAAAAGTAAAACACGTACCATTATCAGAGAGTACAATAAAGAATATGCTAGAAAGTGATTCGTTTCTAAAAGATGAAATTAAAATTTATCATGACGTGCGTCCTCTCATTCAAGAGACTGCTACAACGGAAAAAGTACAAGCTTTATGTGAAAAGCCAAAAAGAGAAAGTAAGGATGATGGAAGGGGATTCTTTGGTTTATTTAAAAAGAAATCTGAAGAAAGAGAAATACATTCACATCTGCCACCAGAAAACTTAGCTAATAAGGAATCGCATCTAAAACAAAAAGAGGAAGTTAAAAGAGATATCTTTGGTATTAAAAAAAGTAAGAAAAAGAGTTTGAAAAAGAATGTAACAGAAAAACATCCTTTATCACCAGACACTATAAAAGATATAAGTGATGTGAAAACTCTTTTAAATGAAGATGTTAATAAATATCATGAAGTTCAAGCAACTATAGAAAAAGATTCATATTTAGAGAAAACAGAAGCAGTTGCCAAAGACGAAGAGAATGATAAAGATCCAAGTGGAAGTAGTAGCATCTTCAAGAAAATTAAGCACGAAGAAACGAAAGATGAATCTAAAACGGATACGGAAGTTAAAAATATTCATGAAACTACAAACTTTTTAAATACTGAGCTCGAAAAATACGAAGATGCTAAATTTATCCAAGAAAATGAATCGAGATTTGAAAAGCCCTATTTTATTGAAAAAGAAGAAACACCAGTGGAAATTAATCCAGATATTCCGGACACCGCCTCTAAAAAATTGGAAAAATCGGAACAAAAGTCAGGTAAAAGTGGCAAATTATTTGGTATTTTTGGTAAGAAGAAGTCACAAGATAAAGAAAGTTCTTTTGATATAGATAATAAAGAAGATAACGTGGAAACATATAAAAGAAAATCAAAATCTGAAGAAAAAGATTTGCAAAATTATGACCTTAAAGAGGCACAAGTTTCCATGCAGCAAGAAGTACTTACAAAACAGCCTATCTCAGAAGTTGAATCGAATAGCAAAGATTTCCTAAAGGGAGAAATTGACCGCTATCACGAAACTCAGAGTGAAATTGCTGAACTATCGTCACAAGAAACTGAAGACCAACCCAAAGAAAAGGTTGGTCGTTTCTTTGGTCTGTTTTCGAAGAAAAATAAACCACAAGAAAAAGACATGAAGGATAAAGTTGTGGAAAAAGAAATTACTAAAAACCTACCAGACAGTGACAACTTTATCCAGAATGAAATTAACAAATATGAAGATGTTTATTCTTATAAAAAATTACCAACGGAGGTAACAGAAACGATATTAGAATCAAGTAAAATATCCCATACAAATACACCATCAGAAATAGAAGCTGCTGTGCATAAATATGTAAAATCCTCGCCTGTCCCTGCTGAGGAACTTAAAAAAAGTACAGATAGAAATAAAAGATGAGATAGTGGATACAGAAAAATATCTTGCCAGAGATCCTGAAATAGAAGACAGAACATTAAAAACTGAAACAATTTTTACAAACACTGTTCAATTAGATCCAAGTATATTGACAGATTTACATAATTTAGAGCAAGAAATTGAAAGTAAAATTGAGAAAGTTCGTGGCGAAACTAAAATACATGATAGTCCTATTCGGGAAGGCACAGAAGCAATAACTGAAACAAAATTACAATTTATAGGGGGAATTCCTTCTTCAATAAAAAAAGATTTATCTGATAAAGCAAACGATATACAAGAAGGTGCTGATGAAGTCTGTGAAATTTTGTCTGAACCATTATCTCATGATACGAAAGATACAAAATATTTCTTAGAAGAAAAATTAAAACAATATGAAGACGGATCTCTGTTAGAAAATAAAGAAACTGTTGAAAAGGACAAAGAGAAAAAAGGATTATTTAGGATTTTTTGGTAAAAAAAAATCTCAAGACAGAGAACGATCTGAGGAAAAATGTATTATTAAGCCTGAGGAACAAACAAATGTAGAAAGTTTTAAAATAAAAAAAAGAAGATTGTAAAAAATCTGGAACTACATTTAAAATATTTGGCAAAAAACAATTATCAGAAGAAAAATTGAAAAACGAAGTTGAAAATATTGATTATCCAGAATTAGAATACAAAAAATCCGAATCACATGAAAAGCAAACAGGGGGGTGCCAATGAAAGAAGAATCTAAACCAACTTTACAACCTGAAATTGCACTACAGCATAATATGCAGGACACTCAACGGTTTCTATCCGTTGAATTAGAAAATTATGAAGACGGAAAGCCAGAAATTGTAACAGATTTAGATGAAGATTCGGAAAGGGTAAAATCAACTGGTTTGTTTGGGATATTCAGTAAAAAAGAGAAATCAGAGAGCCCCAAGATAACCAAAAGAAAATTTAAAAAACCTAAGAAATCTTCAGAGGAAATTGGGATTATAGAAAAACTTGGGCGCAAACTGACAGGTACTTCTATGGACTCCAAAGAATATAAAGTCGATATCGCTGAGCAATTTGATGAGAATGTCTCATATAACATAGATCAAAGTAAGAAAGTGATGGAAGATGCTGTAAAAGAACCAGAAGATATTACAAAGGAAAATTTAGAATCCACACAAAAGTTTTTAGATATCAACTCGGATATCAATAAACAAGATAATAAATACAAACAAATATCATTTACAGGTATAAACGATAATTTGGAAGAGGATGAAAAATTATTACCCGAAGTTAAAAAAATTAGTATAGATAAAATGGTAAAAGACGAAATAAGAAAAGTAGAAGATAAAGCTGAGGAGGCCGTTAATGTGGAAGCAATAAATGTTGCTGAAAAAAGAGAAGACATAGAAAATGAGAGTGATATATTTTTTGCACAGATAGATGATAAAATAAAAGAAACATCTGAAGACATTAATAGAACTTTAAGTGAAACCACAGACAGAGCTGAAGAAAAAACGAAGGACTTCAATTTCATGGTTACAGAAATTGAAAAAGGTGCCACAGAAAAAATTGATGTCATTAAACCAACAGCTGAGGTTACAAACGATAGAAAAGATATATTTGAAAAATCTGTAAAAAAAATCTGGTAGATTCTTCAGCAAACTTGGAGAAAAGATTAATAACAAGAGTGAAACTGTTAAAGATACTACCAAAAATACAAATGGGGAAATGGAAAGAATTGATTTAGATAAAAAAGAACATAAGGATAAAATTGATGACTTGAAGAAGGAAGCGAGCGTAATTGATGTAAAGGTCAATATTTCAGATAATAGTAAGCACATGAAAGGTACTGAAGTTGCAATCGATTCTAAAGATAAAAAAGATAAAAAGTCTAAAAAGTCATTCTTCTCAAAATTAGGAGAAAAAATAAAAATAAAAGGTGAAGACTTGCAAGACAGCAGCACAGACGAGTTACAAAAAAATATAACAGATGTAAAAACCCAAACTGAAGAAGCTACTGCAAATATTTTTGGTGATACAGCCAGTGAAAATGGCAAAGGAATTGAAACTTGTTTGAATGACACTAAAACTGAAAAAGAAACACAAAGAATTCCTGTAAAACCATCAGATGGAGTAAGAAATGATCAACAAATTTTTAAGGACGAATCTTCAAGTTTCGTTAGTGAAATAATGAAAAGTTTCGATGATACATTAGAACACGTTAAAGAGGAAGGCAAGGAGCTGAAAGGAAGTGTCGAACATGCAGGAGTTGAAAACCTTGAAAACGTATCAGGCATAACAAAACAAACCGGTACATTTTTGCAACAGGTAGATGAAAAGTTTAGTGCAACAATAAAACTTACAGAAGAAATGTCGAAAGAATCTAAACAGAAGACAAAGGAAACTTTTCATGAAACTGACAACTTTTTACAAAAAGAAAAGGAGTATATAGAGCAAGACCTTGCACTATCCACTCCAGTCTTAAGTAAAAAAATGGCGGAAATATCAGATGCTACCAAAAGTATCTCAAAAAAAGATAAAGTAACTGATCAAGCAAGTGAACTAAATGAGGCATCTAATAAATCAAACATAGTATTGGAAAATACCGAAAACGATATAAGAAACACGACTGATGATAAATTGTCTGTATTAAAATTACCTAAAGATAATATTGTTCAAATAAAGCAGGGTGGTGCCAAATATCTCGAGGAAAATGTAAAATATTCATTTGTACTTGGAACAAACGAACCGGGTGAATTATTTTATCAACTAAACGACTTTATATCTGAAGAAACTAAAGTAGAAGAAAAGTTAAATGAATATGGCGATAGCGCAGGAAAAATTAATGAAAAATTAGAAGAACGAATTGCTATTGCAGTGCAAAATGTGGATGACGTTGCTGAAGCATCTTTAAATAAACGACAAGAAGTGAAAAATTCGACAATTGAAACATACGATATCACAAAGAATACCGTAAAAGATGTTGGAGATAAATATAAAATGAAAGACTCTGAAGAAAAAGTACTTGATTACCTAGAAACCTCTAAAATAGAGGGAGTTGGCAGTGAAACTACAGATGATAACAATGAAGAAAAAATTGCAAAACCAGAAACGTTACAATTAAGTAAATCTAGCTTCAAAAGAAACGATGATATAGGGGATGGCTCTGAGAAAACGGCTAAAAAAGGTAAACGCTTTTTGGGTAAATTAGGAAAAAAACTTAGTGGTAAAGGAGAAGAGTTAAAAGAACAATCACTTGAAGAAACCTCTAAATTAGAAGAAACAAAACTGGACTCGGATAAAAAACACAAGAAGAGTGCAAGATTCTTTGGTAAACTAGGAGACAAAATAATTGGAAAATCAGAAGAAAGTAAACAAGATGAAAAGAAAGAATCCGCCAGAGAATCATCAGTTGAGCCTACCATAGAAAAAGTAGAGGGTCAAGTTTCTAATGCCAAAACAATAATTGAAACTGAATCAGATAAAGGACGAGTAGAAAAGCCCAAGGTTATTTTCGTAGAAGATATTAGACAAAATGTTCAAGATGTTAAGCAAAGAACACTGGATTTTATAGAAACCGAATGTCTCAATATTGACGATAGCAAAATGACTCGTACAACATCAGATTATGATAATAAAATAAAGGAATCAAAATACGAACCACGTAAAATATCAGAGGCTAATATTGACTTGTCCAATTTGCCAGCAAATGTCGACGAATATTCTAAGAGGTCAGACAAAATTGCCTCTTCATATGTTACTTCTCCAACTTTGGCCAGACGTACAGTCTCTCAGCGTTTCCCAAAGGGAGAGAGACCAGAAGTTATAGAAGTTAGAAATTTTAACAATGATGATTTCAGTGACGAAGAGTGGTACGTAGTAACCGAACCTGATGAAATTGAGGAAGCGTACTCTGAAACGATTCATTCAGAAATACAAAGCAGAAAACCATTATTTCATTTAGAATCTGAAGATGACGATAACTTGGAAATATTAAATATGAAGCATGAAATAGAAAGGCAAGATAGTGCAAAATCGAATGTATTGGAAACACTCACGGAACTCAAAATAGACAGCTTAATAAGTGATTTGACAAAAAATTTAAATGAACCTTTAGAAATAAAGAAACCTTTACAATCTGAAATTAAAAGAGAAGAAAAACGGTTAGAGGATCGCAAAAAAAGAATGTCAAGTTGAAGTAGATTTAATAGAAAAAAAATTAAGTGACTTAGATAAAGCATTAGATTCATTAGAGCAAATTGATTTACAAACAGAAACCGAAGCTAACAGAGATAACTTTAAGATTGAGAAAAAACTGCGTCGAGTTGAACGAAAATTTGAAAGAATGGCATCCGAAGTAATCGATAAGGATGTAAAAGATGGAAAAGAAATACAAATGACAAGCCCAGAAGTTGAGGAAAAGCAAGAAACTGAGTATCGTACATTAGTATCACAACTAAGTACAGAAGAAATATCAGATTTCCAAAAAGAGTATAGCCACTTATGGGATGAACATACTTTCTCAAAGAGTGATGACTGGGATTCAAAAACGCCAGACAGCCAAGCAGATGCTCAAGAACTTCCTCAAGGTAGATGTTAGATGTTTGCTTTAAAAAGCCTTTCCCATCACAAATTCATAATTTACACCTAAGTAGATTCAATATATCACGATGTGTAGTCAAATAAAATATAAGAAATAAAAGCATGTACCCTAACTACTTTTTATGAATATCATGTAACCTTTTCCTTGCAAACATATCGGGACCTAAATAATCTCGAAAAAGTAAAATTCATTGGTATTAATTCCCGTAGGTGAGATTGTTTATATGGGCCCTGTCAATTTAAATAAAGATAACTTAGTAAACAAAGCCGGTGTAGAGGTTGATGTTATACCTATAATGAGAAGTCCTTGCCCTTCCCCTAAGCCAAAAAAGAAAACCAAGCGACCCAAATCTGAAATGGGATTCTACAAAGATAAATATATAAGGGAAGACGACCGTGGTAGCCTACCCGATCTCAAATCAACGCCCATTAAAGGTTCGCTGTTTAACACAGTAATGCAAATGAATCCAAATTCATTCCTAAGTAATGAATCATTGGTTAGTTCGATTATAAGTGGCGACCATGGAATGACTAGATCATTAGGTAGTGCAGATTCACTTCCTAAAGGTGCAATCATAAATGCTGTTGTGAACTGGCTGCAGAGATCGAGTCCATTTAGTTCAACAGATAATATTGACCATCAAAGTGTCACAACAAGTATTCCTGATACTATGGACACAAGCATGTCAATATTTGATGAAGACGACTTGCTGGAAAATTCTGGCGTATTTTCAGAGGAAAAATCATATTCTAAACTTGAACCAATAGTACCCAATATATTAATATCTGGAGAAAATTTAAGACCTACATACAATAATGTGAAACAAAATATATTGAAAACAACGGATACGCATCTAGGTAAATAGTGTTAAAAGAGCACTAGTTAGGATTTGTAGACCCAAACATTGACGGGGCCCGATATGTTTGAATTTTATTTGCATGGTTGATTTACACATACTTTTACATCGAAATACCACTCTTGCACAAGCAAACTTTGGCTTTTATTATTTCCTTTTGGGTTGTTTTATTTTTAATTTTGTAGATATCATTTGATGTGTTTCTATCAGTCTCATTCGATACGGTAAGTGTTAGAAAGTTTAGAGAAACTTACCCACTCCTTATAAACATGCCTGTATGTCAACATAGCTTTTTCTACCAATAAAGAATTATTATTAACTGTTATAGTACTGCTAGACCCTGCTAACATTTAACCACATCTTTTTAGAAATCAGCTGCGAACAACTAACAGAAGCAGCTTTCCCACTAACACCGGCTGAGACTAAACATTTACCGCAACCTAAACCTCGATCCGCAAAATCACCCGAAACTCCAATACATACTACTCAACATAGTGATGACATAAAATTAGAAAAACCCGTTTCACCAGTACGTGACGACTTGTTAGATGAATATGATTTACATGAAAGTTACTCGGATAAAAGGAAATTTTGGGAAAGTGTCACCAAGGATGCAGCGCCGAAAAAGCTAAACTTACAAGAAGTTACGTCAGAAAAGGAAAGTGTTAAAAAACGTGCATCAGTTCAAGAATTCAATGTTCCACCAGTACCTAAACCTCGCACTATACTGCAGACATCTCAAAGTTTAGTAGAAACTGAACATGAAATTAAAGAAGCTTTCTTAACAACACGGTCAAGTTTACAGGCCTCACAAAGTTTAATAGACACCGAAAAAGATGAATTGAGAAAATCTGTTAAAGATAGAGCTATGTCCTTTGAATCCACTACAAGTGAAACAAGTGGAATAATGCAAACTGATCATTCTAAGATATCAGAAAGAGATATTTCTCCCATTGATGACAAAATAATGACTGAATATCAAGCTTCATTCCAACCTCCAAAAGAACGAAAGCTAAGTGCATGGAAAGAAGAGAAACATGAAGAGATAAATCTTATGGCTGATTTACAAAAAAATAGATAGTATAGAATCGGATGTAGCCCAAAAAGGAAGCAGTCAGTTTATTGAAAATAGCGGTTATATTTCAGACAGCGAAGATGTAGAACATTATATTTCAGATTCAGAAATAGAAGACAGAGTTCCACAAATCAGAGACAGATTAATGAGTGTATTTATTCCTTCAGCTTCATCTACGCGTACGTCAATTTACGAGCGATCAGCATCGTTACCAACTGAGGATATGTATGAAGTTTCAGCAAGGAATATAAAACTTCGTAAAGAGTACTACGAAGAACAAATTAGAAAGGAAATGATTGAAGAACAGTTGACTAGTGAGATAGAAGAAGAGCCATCCCCTGAGAAAAAAACCTTATTAAGTTCCACTGAAGATGAACATACAGACGCAGATGCTAAAAGTATTGTGGAAGAAATTGGTGAGGATATTACTGAAGAAGAAATAAATACTGTTAGTAAATTGACAAAACTATTTGAGCCAATTGAAGTAAAAGAAAAAAAAGATACTGCTACAATGAAAGAAGAAAAAATTAGTTCCGTCAAATCACTAGCTAGATCATTTGAGGAAAAAAGGAGTACAGAAACGAAAACTGTTAAAGACACTTTCCCCGAGGAATATTCTGACAAATATATGGAAGAACGTGAAAAACATGAAAAAGTAGAAATAATAAAAGAGAAAGCATCTGTAAAAGACTTAGCTAAAGGGTATGAAAAACAACTTGGCAACGTAGTTGCAGGGCAAAGAATTGGTCAATCGTCTACAGAACTAAAAGGATTTATATTAGATAAACAAGCTATTGACGATTTTAAATACAGTAATACAGTAGAATCCCCAGGAGATATTGTTGATTTCATGGAAATAACTAAATCGGCCACACCAACGCAAGACAAAAATGTTTACAAAGCGGAAGGACAATTTTCAGATTCGCCTTTAACACACTCCGAAATACATAAAACTTTTGAGTCACAACAAAGTGTTTCATCAGATAAAAGTACAGAGTTGGCAGATGAACAAAATTTCAAAGATGACAGCCATTCCACAAAACCCGATTCTATGGAAGTTCTAGTTGACAAAAGTGAAATAGAGGATACTGAAAAACTAGCTGAATTAGATCAAGATTTCGAGGCCAAATCTTTTGATTCGATTGATGCAGAAAGTTCTCCTAAAGCTTCTAACTTTGATGATGAAGCAATACCTGAAATAACAGTCACTTTATCTGGTACGCAAAGAAGAATAAGCGAGGAAAGCGATGAATATGTTGAAAAGCCAGAAGGTCCAGATTCATGTTCTCCTATTGCCGAAAAATCAGAAGCAGAATCTCCAATAAAACTCCCTGAAGAACATATTCAAGACACTGTATGGGAAGTTTCAGTAGAGTCGCATCCACATGCTGAGTTTGACGAGAAGGTTGAAGATATTATAGAACAAAAACCTTCTTCTAAGTTAATTCAAGAATTTATAGCAACTGAAAAATTTATTGAAGGAAAATTAACTTTACAAGGAACTGATACCGCAACTGAAAGACAAGATGGACCTACAGAATTAAAACAAACAACATCTAAAGATGATCAGCAATTAATGTCAGAAAAAGTAGCTGTAACATCTCAATCCTTTAGTGAGGAAAAAACTACGGTAGAGGAGTTCATTAAAAAGGAACAAACATTAAGAGATGAATTAAGTAAGGGAGACCATATAACTGAAATAAAGAGTAATATAAGTCCTATCGTAATTAAAGATGGTAAAATTGATTCAGAGAGAAAAGAATATAGTACATTAATGAAAGAAAAAGAAATCATAGGGAAAGGTCCTTCTTCTAAATCAGCTAAAGTAATTTTCGAAGGGGAGGTTCTAAAATATAAAACGGTAGCTGATGAGGAAATAGACAAACCAAAAGTAGACGAGAATATAATTCATATGCGCGATAAATCTGTCTTAAGCGAATTCATTGCAAAAGAAAAAATTCATTCCGACAAGAATATAATTTCTGATTTTGAGAAAATACAAGAAATTTCAGAAATCCACCCCAAAAAAGAAGAGAAGCAGATTGATAAAGGTGTAACTGAGAAGTCACAAATTGAAGAGAAAACAATCACAGAGGAGGAAAGTCATAAAGTTACCAACTTATCTGATCATATTTTAAAAAGAATTCTAACAGAGGAACAAAAATTTGCAGAAAAAATACCGTTGGAAGGTTATCGAATGAAAACAGCTGGAGAGGAAAGTAAATCACAGATGGATAAAATTAGGGAAATTAATTTCAGAGAAAATAAAACAGATATCGAAAAAGATGATTTTAAAAAAAATGATTGATCAACAGGAAGAAATTTCGGAACAACTTGAAGCAAAGTTAAAGCAACAATTTACTGAAGAATTAAAATATCACGAAAAGATATCTGAATCACAATCACATGATGACGGAAAACTTGAAAAATTACAACAACCAGCTGAAAGCGAAATTGGTGAAGAATTAAGAAGTGACAAAGTTGAGAAAGATGATGATTTTAGCAGTAGTGTTCGCGATGTATCAGATTTGATATCAGAAATACATCAGGACCATTCGGATTCAAATGAATCAGATCGAATAAAATCTGAAAGTCACAGCGATATTGAAAGAATAATATTGGATAGTCTTCATCAACAAAAAGTTCATCCTGATGAGGCAAAAAGAATTGCAAGTGCATTAATAGAAGAAATTGAAGCGGAAATACAAAAGCGTGATTCCATTCCAGTAGAACGACCAGTGCAAACGTTAGAGAATGCACAAGTGTCGGAATTTCTAAAAAAATTTGGCTGAATCTAAAGGTTTGGATGAAAGAGAAGTTGAACTTGTAGAATCAGTATTGGCACGGAGGCAACGAGGTTTGGCTAAACTTACTCGAGGAGATACACAAGCTTCCAGTATGGAAATTACTGATGAAGATTTGAGATACAGTGGTACTGATACAGATTACTCTCACATCTTAGAACAACAGATGGACCAACTAGAAGCTGAAAAAGTAGCTGAAGTGCATCTAGATTATGATCGTTTTGATCAAGAACAAGCGAAAAGATTTCAAGATAAATCTGGATTTGTAGATAATATTAACGAGGAACATAGTGAAGAAACTATAACATCACATGACTTTGAAAGTTATGAAGATTCAAAGATTAGAAGCATAAAAAAAGATGTATCAATAAAGTCAAGTGACACGGTGAAAGGTGAAAAATCTGTATCTGAATTGAAAGAAATAATTTTTGAGGACGATGAAACGATCTCAGAATCTGTTACTGAAGAGTCTGAAAAATTAACAACTCATATTGATACAGCCGTCAAAGAGGTTTCACAACTAAAATCAAATGATGAAGATATAACTGAAAGTAAAGAAGGTCTTGTTGAGGCTGACATTGTTCATACATCAAAGACTGTTACTGATAAAACTGAATTAAAAGGGAAAGATTTGTTACAAGAAAAATCATCTGCAATAGCATTTGGTGAAGATGCCTCAGTTATAACAGCAAAATTTGAAGCAAATTTACAATCAAGAGAAATAAGTGACAATTCAATTAAAGAGACTAAAACAAAAACTGAGGAATCCTATGATGAAATAAGCAAAAAAGAACAAGAGATAAGTAAAGAAGAAATTGTTCAATATATAAAAGATGATGATGGTTCCGAAACTGAAACAAAACTTGCTATAGACAAAAAGCATTCAGTATTTAGTAGTAAAGTATCTTATACTGACCGACTTCATGAAGAAACCACAGTAACCTCTAGTAAAATACTTGGTGGTGTTGAATGCTTAGAAGAGCTTATATCTACTGGTAAATTGCAAATGGATAAAGAAAAATATAATGAAATAAAACCCGAACACAATGAAATAATCATAACAACACATGAAGTTGTAAAAAGAACCTCTAGTAGTGATTCAAAATCTAGCACAGAAGCAAAGTCACCTGAGGATCAGTTTTCCACAGCATCATCGGGAAAACGAGAAGAATCAGACACTGGAAAGATGCCTGAAAAAGACAAAGTAATATTTAGAAAGACTAAATCTGATGCTGATACTAGCAGCAGCAGTTCAAATTTGAAACCAGATAGAAAGTCAGGAATTGAATTTGAAGCATACTCCAGTTCTGGGGAAAGCCATTACCATAGTTTTGAAATGGATAGCGGGAAAAGCAGGCCGTGCTCATCGGATGTAGAAGGATTAGTGGCTGCAGGATCTTCAGAGTATGAGAGTGCCTTAACATCACAAGAATATTCAACCAGATCACACATTACCTCAACAGAATACCAAACTGCAGTTAGCAGCATGAGTTCAAAAGAGAGCATGAAAAGTTTGGACAGCGAGAGTTCGGGAAATTTGGCAAGTGTTGAGGTTTCCGAACATTCTGAGACACTAGTGCCATCCACAAGTGATTTAGATGATATACTGGATTCAGTAGATCAACAACTATTTGACGACATTGATCAACCTTCCGGTTGGACCAGTCACGGGGTTCCTATAAGACAAAGTACTGAAATAAGTGATTCGGAACTCCTCTCGTACACTGTAGGAGAGTCAGTTGATGTTTCTGAAGAAGAATCATCAGATGTTAAAGTAATTGATATTCAATCGAAAATGAAGAGATCGCATGAAATGACTTTCCAACCAGAACCTAAAATTTTCCTCCCTGAGTCACCTCAAGGTGATTTTGAGGAAAGATTAGGTACTAGCTTGGATGAAGGAAGTGTTCTTAGTGTCAGCGTCTCTAGTACTTCAAGTACCGGTGCCCAAAGAACAGTAATTGAATTATCTAGAGCAGATTCTGAACGTTTTGAAGGCAGCATGACTGTTTCTGGTACTTCTGAGCATCTCAGTTTAGAAGATGTTGAAAATATGCCTCGAGGTAGTCGAGAGAGTTTAATATGTACTCCAACGTCACATGTTACGAGTGATATATCGACATCAACACCACAAGTACAATCTGATTTACCAATAGAATCAGTTACAATAACTACATCAATCATTGACGAAAACGGCATACAAAGTGTAAGCACTCAAGTAACATCTGAAACACAATCCCCTGTGGAGGAAGCCTTATCGTCAATTGTAGCTAAACCTGAAGAGCCAAAGAAAAAGGGTCATAGGCGTTCAGAAAGTACTAGCTTTATGGGATCCATAATAAATGTCCCAAGTGCCACCCGCTCCGAAGTCGAGAGGAGAATTCATTCAGAATTAGCAGAAAGTGACAAATATACCACAAAATTAAGTTTCAAGGAGACAAGTAGCGATGAAAAGAAGGATATTGATGAGAGTGAGAAAGAAGAAAGCTATGAAACTGAAGCGGATCAAGGATTTCATCGAGACTTAAGAGAAGGCCGTTATTTAGATACTGAATCAGATAATGAACCTGATAATTTGGATTTATCAAGATCACATTCTAAATTTAGTAAATCAGAGTCAGAATGTGATCGTCCAACTTCTACAAGTTTCTCAGAAGAAAGACTCAATTCAGAACTTGCTGATTTAGTGAAATCATCCGACATCACAGAAGAAACGGACCCTCTTGGGCGACCAGTATCTCCTGAACCATGCGATGAAACAAAAGATGATACTCCTGAATTCAGTTCTGAAGCTCAAGCAAGTGTTGGAGAACTCGAACAAGAATATTCCTCAGCCATCTCAAGATCCCAGGAAATACAAATTTCTGAGAGTAGACGTTCAATCTCAAGTATGTCTGATATTTACTTACCTAAAGAACCCTTAGAAAAAAGAGATTCCCATGGAAAGTCGAGTAGTACCTCTAGCGAAAAATCTAGTTTCGAGGAAGCAGAAGCAGAGGCAGCATTTAGCATGGTTGCCCATGTTTCTCCGGCACATAAAATGAAACAAATATGTCCTATTCTAGAAGATGAAGATGCAGAGAAGCATGAATTAGAAACTAGGGAAAGAGTTAAAAAGGAATGCGAAGAAAGGCGAATGCAAGTGATAAAGGACGCGAGCCCTGGATTTGTCCCTGATATTAAAATAACTCAGCACATGACACCTTTAGTAGACAGAAATTTCCGCTACCCTGATTTGGAGTTTGAAGCCAAAGAAGAAGAAAAAGAACATGAGGTTCAAATTGGTGCAGACACTCCACAAACACCTGCATCTAATTCAAGTAAGAGTTCAGAGGAAACCGATCAAGGCCGAGAATATGTTTTAGATGAGACTGTTTCCTCCATTCCGGAGGAACCAGAAGGTCTTGGTGAAGAAAAATTTACGACAGAGTCTAAAAGTGAAATTGGTACCGTGATTGAAGCAACTATGAAAGAAGGTTCTGAAAAAGGTACCGATTCACCGAGTAGTGATTCTTTCGAAATGTTAGAAAAACCAGATTTAATCGATGATTTTGTTGTAATAGAAGAGGTGGGTAAAGAGGCTGAGGAATTTGATGCAGAAGGTAAAAGTGTAAAGATAGGTCATATACCTAAAAAGGCAAAAAAACACGATGAAGAAGTTGAGCAATACTTAGCTCACTCCGCTCCTACTCCTTTAACAAGAATGACTGATATAAAATACTATCCTGATGGAACTTCATCAAGTGAGGAATTAGGATTTGATTTTGAAGATAGTCCACCTCAAGTGGAGCAAAAGGACGCTGGAGTTTCCACTAAAAGTGGGACCACAGATTATGGCCATGAATATGATAAGGAGCTGGAAGCAAATAGAAAATGGATAGAACAACAGTTTCAAGGCGATCAAGCAGCTATGATGGCTGCAGGTTACGGATACGAAATGGAGTTTGAAAGAGGACCACTTGAAGATATAAAAGAGGAGGATATAAATGACTTTGCAGCCTCTAGTTACGGATCTCAACGAGAATCTGGAGGAAGCGTAAAGGATTCCTACTCTAGCACTCCAGAATATGACGTTCTAGCTGGCAGAAAATATTTTACAAGGTCTGCTGAACATGATGACGTCTCAATGTCAAGTTTACAAGAGTTTGAAAACTTGGAACAAGCAATGTCTCTTGAAATGAGAAAATTCCACCAAGGTTCACAGGATTCGTCAAGCAATGGCAGTTTTAAAACTAGATATTATACTAGCAAAGGCGGACAAGGAGACGATATTTCTGTTAGTTCCTTGAAGGAGTTTGAAGGATTAGAAAAAGCTTGCATAGCTGCACATAAAATAGAAGTTAAAGTTAAAGAGGAAGAAGCCATGCTAACACAAATTGAGGAAGGACAAGAAAGTATTGCCTCTGAATCAGAGAGTTGTGAAACTGGTTCTGGTACAGAAAAAAAAATTGTTACGGACACTGATGATGATGAAGATTATGAAAAGCGAATGTTTGAAATAGACGAAATTATTAAGCAAGCCCAAACAAACGTGGAGAGGTTTATTGACCTCAAGGAAATGGAAAAAACTGAATCTTTGGGTAGAGGAGATTCAATTGAGGAAGTATCAAAAGTTCCAGATTTAGACTTAGATACGCCACTAGTTAAATCTACGATAAAAGTTCAGTGGAAGGAAAGTGATGATATAATGATAAATTCTACCGATTCATTAGACTTAAAAATGGAGAAACCAAGTCATCACGATAGTACTGATAGCTTGGATCAAAAAACTGGTGGTGACATAATGACAGCTAGTACGGATTCAATAGAGTTCCAGGCCCAAAAATCAACAAAAGAAAACATAATGACAGATAGTATTGAAATTAAAGGCGACGAAAAAAGTTACATGGTATCTAGTGATTCTTTAGAACTTGGAGCTGCAACAAGTTCTGGAAATAATGTATTGTTAAGTGATTCTATTGATGAAGATGGTTCTAGAATAGGTGGATATGATCAAAGTAGCTCAAGTACAGGTAAGGATTTTAGTTCTTCTGCAAAGGAGGATGATATAATTATGGATCAAGATGTTAGAGGAGACTTTATGTTACAAAGCACAGAAAGTTTAGATCCAACGAGCTCAACTGCTACACATGCAACTTATCAATACGATACAGATTCTGTCTACTCTGGTAGCTTCACAAGCGGTGGATCTAACACCATGGTTTCGTCAACTAATTCAATCGATCAAAGCCGCTTGGCAACAAATGTTGACATCGCAGCTGCTGTCCGAAAAGTTTGGTTTGATGAGGACTCAACTGGTCCAAAAACAATAGAATATACAGACGACTCTTCTAAACCATACGTTACAGAAGTAATTGAACCATGTGAAGACGATTATTACTCACATACTATTCATCGTCGAGTAGAACTACCACCCGAAGTGCGAAAGATGACTTTTACTGGAAGCGATGCCGATGAACAAATGAGACAATTTATTCAAGATTTCAATGAAGGCGAAGATATCCAAGAAACAGAAGAAATTGATGAAGATGGAAATGTTCATATCAAGAAAGTTGTTCAAAGGCGATTTATTGTAAAAAGTGATGGAACTGGTGGAGGTGAACGGGGTGAACGGCCAATGTCTGGAGCAGAAATAGAAGATTATTTCAAACAACTTAACCAACCAGAATTTGTTCATGAACAAGGAGTAATTACAAAAACATTCAGTGAAGGCCAAGGAATTATTGCAAGGACAATTACTGATGGACAAGGCAGCAAAACAACCATCACTCAACAATTTGACATTCCTCAAACCCAACTAACTACAATAACAAGATCTGTGACAGGTTTGTCTCTTCTATTAACCCAAAAGTATACTAAACTCCTTTCCTATTGTTACTTTCAGTTATATATTTCAGTTTCTGTAGTACAAAACATCACAATTTTAGTTTTGGTAAGTTATTTTTTTAGTTTGCATGGTGTTCAGTTATGCATGCTTCCCTTGGGTAAGTACATTTTAAAATGCCTAAAATCATAAAAACCTTTTTCAACTAAATTATAACTCTCTCTTGTATTTATAGGAGGAGACGAAGCCACTTCCTCGACCACACAGCAACCCTCAACTTCAGTAAGAGGTTAGTTATTTGATTACAGAATATAATATTAAGTTCTCTTCCGTACTATATACACTACAAAGGTAAAAACGGGATAGTTCTGAATATTTAAATAATAAACTAATAACCACTTCAACGTTATATCTCATACCTAATAATCAAATCAAAATTTTAACGACGCTTCAGCAGCTCAAACTTATTTAAAATTAATAATAAATAATGTAGATTATAATAATGTAACTAAAAAAACAGTTCAGTTATTTATTTGTATATTTGTGACTAGTTTTGCTCCATTAATTTTGGAATTGTATGAAAAATATTTTAGAGACAGTTTCAATGATATTGATTTCTACCTGGAAAATTCTATTTACTTGAGTGGTTTTAGGGTTATATGTAATTTAATAAACTATGAACGGGTTATATGTAATTTAGTAAACTATGAACGATTGTTACAATAATAACCCTAATGTAGTCAATGAAGACAGTTATTTTTTCTAAAGGTATTTATAGTACTCTAATCTGTACAGAATACTTGTTTCAACAAAATTTGGGATAGGGAGGACGTAGACTAGCTTCACTAGGATTAAACCAGATAACGTATTACTAACAATCGAAAATTTTAGATATATTTGTTAATAACCTTTAGTCTAACAAGTAGGAATCTAATTAAACCAAATAATAGTTTTCTAAATAGTAGTAGTATTTGATGGTTTTGTTTGGTGTAGCACAAGTAACCCGTAGAAGACCGCTTCGTTACGAGATTAGTATCGAAGACCAAACGGAAGTGGACCCTAGGGAACATGATTGGCGCTTTAATTTACCCAAACATGGTAGATAGGTTATAGTTATATATGTTACACAATCCTATACATATTTACACCTTCCTTTGTGTACTTACATGTTTTTAGCAACCTTACTTTGTTATTTGTTGTTCAATACAGAGTGTCTAAGTTATTTGCATTTAATGTTATTTTCACTCTTAGCTGTTAGTTTCCGTTATTTGAAATTCACAGATGTTTTTCTAATTTAAAAAAAGATTTTATTTGTTATTTGTCAATAAGAAATACTTATTGATTTATACAAAAATAAGTATATTATGCAATTCTTACTTAAATTTATTAAGTTAAACAATAGCAATAATATAGTTTCGTAAGGGCTGAATAAAATAAATTGTAATAGAATTATTACGGCAGATCTTAAGAAATATCATTCTGAAATTTTGCACAGTGGTAAAAGTTGTTTGGGAAGTGGAGTTTGATCCCTACGAGTTAATATGCGAGTAGCCAACAATGGGATTACAAATCTTGTCTCGTATAAGTAACCATCAGGGGCAGGAAATATTTTCCATTTTCTAGTACCAGCACTTACAAAAACAACATACATATAAATAAACACACTACACAAAAATGCATGTGGTGTGTTTATTTACATATCTGCAATATATGCAACCAGTATCATAACCAGCATCGGGGCAGAAAGGAACAAGAACTCTGCGGGTAATCGGAACTCTCATATGTAATCTTATAGGTAGCTTGGCAGTTTATCTGGCAGTATCCTCAGTTCAGTTATCTTAACAACAGGAAAGCGTGCGGTCGTGGTGGTTCACATATTCTGTGTACTCCATGCAATCGACGTTACGTATTTCATACACACAGTGATTGTGAAAGACCTTTAAATTCGGCTATCCATCGACAAAATATTGCCAGTATAGTTACAAAGGAGGAATTTTTTTATGAAATGTGTGTCATGTTCTGTGCATGTAGTTTTCCATTACCTAGTAGCCATACATTGCGTAAAGCAAATCTACCAAGTGTGTATAAAATTGCTTTGGGCAATATTATAGAGGACGTAAGAAAGAATTTTTATGGGTGACAGTGGTTGAAACAACTGACGTTCAGTATAATAAGATTGTTAATGTTATACTAAGAATTCTGAGTGTTTAAACTGATTTGTCTGTATGAGACAGCAAAAGTCTGGCTATAAGCAAATTAAAAATGTTATACGTAGGAATACAAAACAATGTGTAAAATTCGTGAAAATTATCTGCGCGCTTTGTCAGTGCCTGCCCATGAGAATTATTTAGAATTTGCACCATTAACCTCGGCAGATATGGAATGTTAATTTTCCTTGTACAAAGCATATTACGTACAGATCAAATCGCTCAAATCTAACAGCCACGAATACAGAACAAATATTAGTTGTAGTTATGACCATGTCTAACGCGATGGAAGACCTCATTCATTCTGAATAATAAATACATTGTATCAAGCGGTATGCATTTCATTATTCATTTTATACTTTGCTTTTATTTGTCTACGTATGTCCTTCTGTCAACAATATGAGGCAATAATAGCTACCGGTCCTGGACTCCAGGCTAGTTTCTTAATCCTGGTAATTATACTTAAACTTAAAACTTGATTAGCATCTCAAATATATTCAGATTAATATATTTGCAAAGATTAAGATACGAACATAAATCAATGAAAAGGCTATAGTTATATTAAAAATGAATTTATTACTTTTTCTTAAAAAATATAATCAATTTTATATTACTCATTGAAAAATCTCTCGCAGCACTAACAAGTATATTTCCATTGATATCCAGTTCTAGTCTAGTCTATAAAAACGTATGCTACTGTTAAAACAAATTCATCGGGTGTACGAGGGATTAAGAGTGTACCAGCTCATTTGAAGACACGCTAATATTTGAAAAAAGCTTATATATGATCACCTGAGTTGTCATCCGCATCCTCTGTGTTCAAAGCCTCGTTGACATATTAAAAAATCATCTCTTGATCCGTTGTAAACCCCTACACTCAAAGACCGTACGACAAAGTGCAAGGAAATTTATCCTAATTAATACAACTTGTCGGTGTATAGTTATTTAACAAAAAATCGTTAATATTGCATTATTTTCTCAAACATAGTGAGAGATAAGTGTGTCCCTCTGGTGGTCAGTGCTACTATCCGTCAGACATCATTGATGTCTTAGTGACTGATAGCAGCCTGCAAAGCAGGTACCAAGAGCTGTGACCTCTAACCTAGTTGGCTAAACTCTATACTGTATAAGACTTATAGGAAACAACTACTCAGCGGACAGAAGCCCCGACTTGAATTGAATTAAACGTGAAAGTTTGGTAGCTAAAAACATTTATCAATTCCTCACTAGACACAGACAGGTTTCGAGGGATACGATTATCTCTCACTATGCCTGTCTTGCTTAGTCTGCTTTAGGCTAGCCTGGGTTGCTATTATTATTTGTATTTTCCATTACTTATGGCATACTGACGAGAACATAACAGGTTCGAAACCGGTCTATGTCTAGTGAGGAATTGATAAATGCTTTTAGCTACCAAACAAGACTTGCAGGTTTAATTCAATGCAGGTTGGGGCTTTTGTTCGCTGAGTAGTTGTTTCGTGTAGGTCTTATTCAGTATATAGTTTAGCCCACTAGGGTTAGAGGCCACAGCTCCTGGTACCTGTGTTGTAGGTGGCTATCAGTCACTAAGACATCAATGATGTCAGACGGGTAGTAGCACTGACCACCAGAGGGATACACTTATCTCTCACTATGTCTTGCTTAATCTGCTGTAGGCTAGACTGGTTTGCTATTATTATTTGTCTTTTCCATTATTTATGGCATACTGATGAGAACATAACAAGTTCGAATTCGGTCTATGTCTAGTGTGGAATTGCCAAATGATTTTAACTACCAAACAGACTTGCAGGTTTAATTCAATGCAGATCGGAGCTTTTGTCCGCTGAGTAGTTGCCTCCTGTAAGTCTTATTGAGCATTTTCTCAAAGTGAAAAAATGTAGTGAAAACCCAGTTTTAATGAAAATCACTGAATAGCCCTACAAGTATTTTGAAATCATTTAAATAATTTATAGATTTGTTACGGAAGAAACTAAAATAGAAGGAACTTTTGCTTCGACCCAATATTCCTTCTTCCGCTTTCTACATATAGCACACAACGTCCTAGGGACGTCCATTCTAAGTCCATTTTATGTACAGACGTCCATGGACATAAAATGGATATCCAAAGGACGTCCGTATCCGACCATTAAGTGTACAAACTTCCAAGGACATAAAATGAATGTCCGATGGACGTCCATGTTTGGACATTTAATATACCAACTTCAAAGGACATAAAATGGACGTCTGACGGACGTTGCTGTTTGAACACATTTTGAAATTGTGTAGAAAATGTTCATTTTGCGAATAGATGAACACTCACGTTTTATAGATTTTTTTCAGGGATAGCGTGATTTGATTGATTTAACTAAGTAAATTCTTTTCAAATTATTTCCACTAGGTAGTGATATTCTGGTTCTAGTTCCTAAAAAAATATTTTTAGGTTTGTTATGTTTCCCTGTGAGTTGGTATATGGGCGTGTCCTATGTATTCATACAATAAATTCAAAAATTAAATCTATTACATAAAAAGTGAAAAAGTAAAAACATCTATAAATCATATCTGGATTATAAAGATAACATAATAACAGTATTGTATTGTATTAAAGTATTAAACATACTTCGTGTGTTATGCACGTAAAATGAATAATATTAATATATGATGTGAAAGCTACAAATGCAATTCAAAAATTCGCGCGAGTGGAAACGTACATGTTCCATGTTGCCAAGTGGAAAAATAATCAATTCTTGACAATTGATTTCAACATTCAACAGATAATATCTAAACAACTAAATAAAATCGTGTGTATCAGGTATTATCGCCATTTACTATTATTTTTTTTATACAAAGAGATGTTACAGTTACAATTATTATCATCTTATGAACAAAAAATGATGCCGTGCAGGGAAATGAAGGTATTTGATTTGGCAACAATGCTAAGTAAGCGTCCTACTGGAAAAAGTGATACATGATTTTGGCAGTTTATTTGCTAGATTTTGCTTCGCTTTTGGTGTAGTTTGTATAGTTATTTTGATTTTGTGAAATATAATATAAAATATTACCGTAAATATATTCTTTAACGCTGGGTTAACTCGATATCTAAAAGACTACTAAATTACTAACGTTTTGAAGTCGACAGCATAATAGTCGTAGAAGTTGACAACAATACAAATCTAAATGTGATTTATTCTGGGGCATTAATATGTTATTTGTAGCATTCTCTTAATATTTCTTGGGGCTTGCTACCCACGAATAATTCTAAGCTTGATTATCTAAAAAATACAATAACCCACTGTGATACTGCAAAAAATAAGTCTTTTGTCTGGTTCTAGTTGCCAAAAAAACACCCTCTAAATAATTCTATGATGTAGTCACAAGCGCGGAGGCTTATTTTTCCAATGTCATAACTGGATAACTATTTTTTTTTTAGATAATCGATAAGTTTGGAAAAATGGTTTATGTGATAGTGAGACCCAAGAAAGAAAAATAAACTAATATGGGTATTATGGGGTATTAAAAAGTTATTTAAATAATGTCCCATTATAGACGTCCTTCGGATGTTCCGTATGGACGTCCGAATATGGTTCAAAGTTGTGACATTTGGGCATCCCAAGGACGTCCATAAGATGTCCTTTGGACTAAAAAGGATGTCCATGGGACGTCCTGAATTATCTATAATGTCCGCTGAGGACGTCCATCGGATGTCCATAGGACTACGTTGTGCTATTATGGTAAGGAATTCTGTATCAAATGAACTTCCCATTGAGGTTACTTGCTGATTTAGTCGTAAGACAGAGGCACACTGTGCAAAGTTTGAAAGAATTATAGAATAATTCGTACTACTTACTATAAGTTATCTCTTATATCCGATCTTATTTATAGTATCATTTAAATGTTCCTCAATAATACATGTTATATATTTCAGAGAAGAATAGCAAAATAATAATTCCACTAGACAAACAAAACAATCAATAATTATAAAATTATGGCTATATAGTTTCACATAAGAAAAAATGTATACACATATCGAGGACACTCTGTATTAGTTGTATGTAATAACACTGTTTCTGTCTCTTTGTGGTATATTTATTATTATTGAATAACTACGTTAAGTATCACGAAAAAATATATTTTTACAAATATTTTCAGTTTTCTGATTATTATGGCTTTTGGCATAACAATAATGAAAACAAAATCGAATGAAATTTTTATCAGTATACGTGTCGACCAACATTACAATTTATAAATAAAATGTGAATCAAATAAAAATTACAAGACACATTTTTGGGTTTAATAATTTTTTTACATAAAGTAATGTATAAATTCAATAAAATCGTTACCATGCAAGTAACAACAAATCGCCCAGCGTAAAAGTCAATTTTCAAATACATTTCTGTATTTTTTCAAGTATAAAAAAATATTTTTAATTTTTTTAAATTGCTACCCGTATTTTTTTAGCGTCAAACTATAGTAAGTATGTTACATACAAATTTTCTTGAAAAAAAAAATTATTTAAATGTTTATGAAATTCAATTAAATTCTTACAAAAATCGTTCTGAAATGTTAAATTTTATGGGCTGTTAAATTTTTCGACAAAAAAAAAATTTAAAATATGTGCATTTTTATTAATTTGTTAGTTTTTTTAGTCCATTGTACTTCGCTATTTTCGCAATTTTTTGTTCTCTAAACCAATTTCAGCCAAGATCTAATTTGCTAATCCAAATAAAGTATATTTTTCGGTTTAATTATATATTTACATACTAAAGAACAGAAAGATATATATTTTGTTAAATTTCAGTTTCCTATACTTTATAATTCAATATTATCTACTGTTGTGTCCCTTTTTTTAAATAATTTATCTAAGATATGTAATTATCATGAAGTATAACTTGACAGAAAATAAAGACAAGGAAGATATAGTATTTCTAAAGGAAGTTGGGTAAAGGGGTTTATCCATTAAATGAGTAAATCCCTTTGTCGGACGTTTATATTCCCTTGTCGGCATTTTTATATTCAGAAATACTATCTTTATATTTAGAAATACTATGTTAAGATTCGAAATTGTTTGTGCTAATTTCATAGCCACTGGCTACTCATAACTAATAAATATACCACAATCTTTGTACATACATATTTACACGATTTAATTTGTATAGATAGATATTTCAGGTTAATGTATGCGAATGTATATGTATATATGTTTATACACCATTCTTTTCTCATCATTTTTGTACAGTAAAACAGACCCTCGTCCACAATCCCCGACACTGTAATTTTATTTTATTTTCCCATTTTCTTTCATAGCGGATATGTTATTTTTAGTTATTTCTATTTCAGATTTGGATACCTATTACATTTTGCAGTGCACTTACTAGATTAATGTTTAAGCATGTATATTTTCCTTTTAAAAGATTTTTATTTTACCGTTACTTATTTTTCAGCTGAAGGAGAGGAGGCTGAGAAAGAAGAAACTGGATCAGAGAGGTATTTATATACAACTTTTAAAATTAATGTCACGTTCAAAAACGATTTTCCAATTTTACCTCGCATTTTATATTATTTTCGTTAATCAGACTAATGGTCTCCTTACGACTTTTCTTGATTTGTAATTTGTTTAATATTATTTATATACTTATGCGAGTACATAAAGATACGGTAAGGATACTTGCCTCTCACCTTGGAGTCCCGGATTCTATCCCTGGTCGAGGAAGTAGGATTTTTTCTAAACTAGAAATGAATCCCAGCACATTCGGATATTGGGTGTGTGTGTCCATTGTCTCTAAACATGAAACCCTCTCCCGCACAAGATATCTTGAGGTGCCTTCAGGGTACAGGGTTGTATTTAAACTGACCATATTTTAGTGAAAATGCGGGACACTCGACAAATAACAAATAAAGTGTATCTAAAAAATTTTTTTTATACATCATAAATTATGATCCATTTGATGGATTTGCGCGATTTGAGGATCGTGTAGCTCGGCCGCGCGTGTTGTGGCGCCAGTGTTGCCAGTTACCGTAAATAACAGATAATATTAACGTAATACAGCTGCATTGATAGATCTCACTTATCTGGAAAACTTCGATTTCGTAGAGATCATAGGTTGAAAGCGGAACTTTTCGGGACAAATGATCCAAAGCGGAACATTTTTAGGGACATGAGAAAAAGCGGTATACGTAATAAGAAAGCGGACCTGTCCCGCCAAAATCGAGACGAATGGTGTTAGTTTAGTTGCATTACCTGTGGTGTTTAAATTTATTTTAAACAATTAAAAGTCAAAAGTTATTTGTTTAAAAATGCCACTGATTTTTAGATTGCCCAAAAAAATATGTACACATAATTTAAGTGATTTCGAATATCCAACTCTGCTTTTCGGCACAGAACATTCATTAATTTTGTTTGCCTTAGAAAAAGAAATGTTAAAATACTTGTATAATTTTACAGCTACGTAGAGATATTTCAAAATCTTATGAGCTTTGACCTTCATATGCGCAGAGGCATAACTCCACTTATACCGTGGAATAAGCTCCGGTTTTTGCGCATTTCACGGCTCATAAGATTTTGAAACACCTCTATGTAACTTTAATACTTTCAACAAACAGATTGTACATGACCAATCGTTTGGACAAACTTCTGATCTCTTCTACTCTTCTGATGGAATTTATGTTTCCAATAGCATCATTTGTCAAAAACCCCTAGAAGAAACAGCTGAGTGAGGTCAGGAGATATAGGTGACCATTGTACAAGAGCCACTCGTAATAAGAGCTTTTTTTCAAATTAATTTTATGAATATGTATTTATATTGGTTTTATTTTTTTTCTCTTGACCGTTAATATCAAATAATATTTGATATAGTTTTTTGGAGATTTCGTTCAGCCATGTTAAAATATCTCAGTTTCGTTAAATCAGACAATCAAATAACATCAAACATGTAACACGAAAAACAAACACCTAATAATTAATAGTGTAAGTAAATAATGTAATGTAAAATAACCATAACTGTGTTTTTAAAATATTATATTAATTGTAGTTCTCTGATGAAACGTTAGAAAAGAAATAAAATTAGTTATATCTGATCAAAGTCTCCAAAAAACTATATCAGAGATTATTGTTTTTACAGAAATTCGATATACAGGGCGTCCAAATCATATGTGTACAACGGAAGATCAAAGATTCTTTGGCTCACAATAGATCGATTTAACCTAACTTACCTACATCTGAAATTGCTTCGTTAAGCCATTAGAGGGCTTCAAAATTAGCAAAAATATATATATTTTTAAATAACATGAAAATGCGTCAGTCGACTTTGACCATTTTTGAGGTATGAGTTTTATGATGTTGTATAAATGGTCTAAACTAGAGTTTGTCAGTTTTTAAAAATCGGGTTTAAATACTGTTTTTTTGATAAATCTGTAAAATCGAAAACAGGTTTTTATTTAAAAACCTGTTGTAGATACTAAAATTAATGTGTAAAAATGAATTAATTATTTAATTAAAAACGTTAACATTTTGATTTGAAACGATGCAATTTTGGATATAGCTCATTTAGGTTAAATCGATCAATTTTGAGCCAAAGAATCTCTGATCTTACGTTGTACCGTATTATTCGGACACCCGTATATCAGAAAAGTGATGATATATGTATATTACTGGATATATGTCACGAACCCTGAGTGGTATTATTATTACCATAATTTTTTAATGATTGTAATTTTAGGTGAATCATTGTTTCATTTACTTCTTCTGATTAGCCGCCATTAGTGTCCTCACAGAATTTGTTCAAAGGGCACCAAGGAGAGACCCTTGTTTTCATTTAAAATTACAATTATAACGAATTGCAAATCTTATACATATAAAAAACATTCCACTACTTTAACAGCTTTTATTGTTCGTCGATTTAGTGAACGTTGATATAATTTTGTATATACAGGGTGATTCAACTTTAAATACGGAATTTTCAGGAGTCGATAGACCAGTGAAAAATAAGTGTAATTCTCCTTATAACAGTTTTTCGGAAAGTGCATTTTACGCAACAACTTCTACATCCGTGGATTTTCGACAATACATTTATAATTCTTGGCGTTCCCAATGCTTTTACCGGGTGCCCCATTATATTTTGACCCTTTTTAAACCTATATAACTTTTAAACTAGTTGAGATAATGAAATACGGTTTCCGCCAGTCTTCTTATTTTGATAAGTTTTTTCCTAAGTATCCGTCTTTTTTTACTCACTCCGGATTTAACCGGAAATTTCATATCGTATTTTCGGGGATAGGGCAACTTTGTTATTTCAAATGGAACACTCTGTATATTTTCTCACAGTTGAAAAGCCCATTGTTTCCCTTTTCCGAAAATTCCAATTCGTCGTGAATATTATACAGAGTGATGGTTTTATAAGTGTTTAAAGTTAATACTGCGTTTTATCGAAATGCTACGAAAAAAAATAATGATTCAAGAAGTAGACTATGGAAATAAAAGACATCACTTGTAAACATCAAATTCAATTGCTAATATTGAAAATGTACATATTAAACTCGATATAACAAAGTGTAACAGGATATTTATTAAACAAATAAAAAATAAACAAAATAATACACATTAGTTATAAAAGATGTTCAAAATGCTGCCCATCAACTTGGATACATTTATTTATTCGCTTTACAAAATTATCATAGCTGCTACTTAACTATTCGGGGGTAATGTTGTTAAAGACATTTCGAATGTTTTCTATAAGTTGTTCTAAATTTTGTGGCATAGGGCTATAACACCCCTTTTTTTCACACCTTCATATGAAAAAATATGGGACTGTGAGTTCTGGGGATCGGGGGCATGCTGTAGGACCGTGATTTTGTATCTTTTATTTTATGACAGTACTGATAAGGATTTTTGCACATAAGTATGTATCTAAGGAATCGTTTTCAACCAAAGTTTGCTGACTGCACGACTCGACGAAGCTGTTAAAAGGAACTAATTGGTCACGTGGTTTTCAATCCTTTATGAAGATTCGTTGCTATTATAGTATATCCAAAGTCAGTTGAAGCGCTATAAAAACGCCGGCAAAGGAATTTAAACTCCCGACAAAGGAATTTAAACTCCCGACAAAGGGATTTAATTATTTAATGGATAAAATCCCTTGTCGGCGTTTTTATAGTGTTTCAACTGACTTTGGAAATACTATATAAGGAAGCATTTTTTAGCAAACTAGATATTAATAATTCATTTACAAGGGAACATTTCAGGAAGCAGATGGTGGTTTTTTAACACCAATTTTTTCATTTGTACTTTTCTAGGAAATATACAGAAAAAAAGGTATACTTGTTTAAAGATCAATTAGTTGCGACCGATTTGAGTATTACTGTCTTTTTAAGTACTCTCAAAACATTTAAAACAACTTAGATTTTTGAAAACTGATGACCTGGCTAAAGATTATTGAAATGACGAGACCACGAATGCGGCCATCTTGCCGCTTTAACAAAAATTAAGTTAATTACCATAAGATTGTCTGCATATTTTAAAATTTGTATTTCTTTTTCCAGAGGAGTTACTGATCAACAACAACTGTCAGATGAGATGAAAGAATTACTCAAGGAATTAGAGAAGGAAAGTCAGCAATAAAAATAAATCAAAACTAATGAAAAATTATAATTACCTATGCAACATATCCCTATCTTCGTAAAAATTCCAAACATGACAATTGTTTACCATAAGAGTATAACTCAATTGTGACACAGCTAAAATGCAGCTTGGTGCAAACTATTTAACTAAACTATTGCTGTTTTATAAATACTGAGTTTTATAGTTATATGGCTCAAAAATAAAAATATTTTTCGAAATCTAATTGTGGGGCTTGTCCAACAAATTATTTTGTTCCAAATATGGTCCATAGAGCAAGCACCTCCTGCCGAAGTATTATTAAAATTTGCTATTTTCATGAAATTTTAAAACTCATTTTTACAAGATAAGTAGATACAATTATTGTTATTTTCAATATGCAATTTATATTTCTAATCATATTTTTGCCATTTATATTTGTATAAAATGGATGTAAAGAATACTTAAAAATCTATGGTAATTAATAATTACTTTTGCTTGCTAGCGATTTTAGAAACATATGCAAAAAATACATTTTCAAGTATTCTTGTATTTATAGGTAAAAGTACTTACTGCAGTGAAAGATTGTTTATGATAAGTAAGTAACAATAACTTACAATAATTATTTAAGATATTTATGCTAAATTATTTGTTTTTGTTATAGCTGTTATTTTTATATATATACATATATGCTTTATTGTAAGTTAAGGTTACACGAATTTTTGTATAAAAAGAACGACCGCAGGATAAGATGAATTAATAATTAGTGTTTCCTAGCTTTATGGATAAACTTTATGCTATTATTATTATTTCAATTTCCTATATACAAGTTGTGGTCAGTAAGAGAAATAGGTTAGTGGTTTTTCCTATTTCCTTAAGATTAAGGAAACTGGAACAATAATAAAGCCATTCACTATTATTATTTTAAATCAATGTGAAATAAATATGTAACCTGTGTATCAAAAATACTACAAATAATAAAGCTTTCAATATAACGTATTGCTTCATTTCTTAATAATCATAGTAATCCATTATTACTAATATAATAAATGTTAAAGAAAAAAGTTTATAAATATGCATGTATGAGTACTAGCTGTGAGAGGTGCGGAACTTATTCCACTTAACCGTATTATGTCAAAAAGTAAGAAAACAAGGAGAGTGACAAATTGAATATGAGATTAAAATTATTATAAAAAGAAAAAATCTACATCAAAAAATAAACACAGACAAATATACTCTTCGCCATAAGACTAATGAGTGCATAATGTTATATTTATAATTTGAAAATTAATTGTGTTGAGTTATTCTAAACTCTGCATAGAAAGTTAAAGATATTGGAAAAGTCACACTTGAATACGTCCCTGCACCATTTTTTTTTCTGTGTGCAAGTTTCTGCATTGTTTTTAGATGTCCAGAATAAAAAAGTTAGCTCACTTTTCCATCGCATTCTAGTTTTTTCTAATTTTCGAATAGATACAACAATTAATTTTCATTCTCTAGTTAATTGCCTCCAAGTTTGTTTGAAATGTATTCCGTGGAGATTTTGAACAAACATGGAAGCAATGTGTCGTTTATCACAACCTGATGCCAATAGGCCCATTGGCATGCTCCAAGCTGGCTTGCGTCAAGTTGATATTACTACAGAACTAGGAGTAAGCCAGAACATCATTAGTAGGTTTTGGAATCTGTCTTTGGAAAGTGATTTTGTTTGTACAAGAATGGCCAAGAAGTGGTCGACTCTGGTCTACAACACCAGGACAAGATCATTTATTCTCGACTTAAAATAAGATTGAATTCTACCCTTAAGTAAGAAACACCTTACGTGTTGCACTTGGAGTTACAGTAAGTGTCCAATCAGTACACAATAGATTCTGAGAGTTTGGTCTTGAAAGTCACAGAATTAACCACAATCCTCTTCCACCGCGTTCTCCTGACTTGAATCCCATTGAACATGTATGGGATATTTTAGGTAGGAAGAGGAAAATAGTTCAATTTAGACAAATTAAAAATAAATATACAAATAGTAACAAAACTGTTACCAAGTATATTTTGTAATATAATTTTTAGTTTTCCATTTAACTGTGCCATGAGGGTTCCGATTTATTCTAAATGACCCGTGTAATGCTAGAAAAATCAAAATCCCGTCAAAAATACTAAATTACGTGATTTGAGCAAATCAAGTTCCTCAAAATGGTTTTTGGGACAAAACTCAATTTTTTCAAATGGAACCATATTGGTATCGTGGTATCATTCATTAGTACTATTAATAAGAAATTTATTCATATTAAAATGTGCGATAAATACAAACAAAGTTACAACTATAAAAAAATACAATTTTGTTCTAATTACCTTGTTATACATAAGGTGGCTTTGGAATACAACAAATAATCACAAAACATTACAATAGTTGTTCAAAATGCTGTCCATTAACGTCAATGCACTTCTGAACTTGCATAGCTGTTTCTCGAAGAACGTTCGACAATTGCTGGGCCGTTATGCTATTAATTGCGCGTCTTACTCGTAGCACCAGGTCTTCACGGGTTGTAACGGCGGTTGCGTAGACAATATTTTTTAAACGACCCCCAAACAAAGAAATCAAGGGGTGTTAATTCAGGTAACCTTGGAGGCCACCTCACAGGACCATCCGTCGAAATCTCCAAATCTCCGTTGAAGATAATCAATTACTATCCTTGAATTATGGGAAGGAGCGCCATCTTGTTCGAAATACATTCCCTGTCGTAAATGGAAAGATAATTCAGCTAAACTGTCCTCAATTTCATTTTGCAGAAATCTCAAGTATCTATTTATATTCCAAGCCAAACATTGAAACCGAACCGCACTTGAAAGTTACCCTCCCGTAATAAATTTAGATTTTCTTGTGACCAATATTTTGTATTTTGTCGGTTAAAGAATCCCACATTTGTAAACCTAGACTCGTCCGAACATAAAATCATTCCCAAAAAATCATTGTTTGGCTGCACTTCTGCAAAATCCAATTGCAATAGTCCACCCTACGTTCGTAATCATTGACTATCAGGATATTGTTCGGCATAAAGGTGTACTACGCAATCTGTAACCTGAGAAATATATCATTATGCATTCAAGCGATATTAGTTATTTTATTATGCACATGTGTACTGTCGACTTTGCTATGGAATCATATTCTGGAGATCTTATATTGTGTCAGGTTATTTATAAACTAAGATTATTTCGTACAATAGGCTGCTCTTACAGAACATTGTTAACGGCTGCGCTGTTTAGCACATTAAAAATGGCATTCAATTACGTATGGTGACTTTACGGATGCCACGAAGGAATCGGTATTTGCTCCAAATGTCACGTAACGGCTTTGGCCACCTCCAGAGATCCTCCACCACACGTCACAAAGAAGTTGAACACCCCAACGCTTCTTACGTTAGTTTAGATTAATATGAAGCAACATTAAATGTTCAGATGTTAAAACACTTAAATAATTTAAATATGACTCGCTTGGAAACGAACGAAGAGGTATTTTTAGTATTTTAGGTTGATAAGTAAAGGGGAACAAAATAACACATAGTGAAGATATAACAATTTGGATTACACTTTATTTAATCGTCGTTAAAACAAATACAAGTAGATAAAATATACTTACAACTAAGGTCCCACAACTAGACTGCACCCCGACCAGGCCACCCGCCTGGGCGGGAGACGTGTCACCCCAAAGACACCCTTTTTACCCAGACCAATCCCCAGAAGCAACTGACTAGCATTTCTACTTTAATTTTTAGAATCGCCTTCACTTTTCCTTAGTTAGCATAAGGAAACTTACTTTGGCTGTTCAGGTCATTGTTATAATTTCTGTTGTATCATCACCTTTGTTTATGAAATGCTCTAGTTTATAATCTGTGTTAAACTAAATATATTTAATAAAATGCATGTACGGTATGTTTTATAAAAAGATCATGAAACTTATTTTCTCTTATTGTATATCCTTTTGTGTGACAATATTTCTATTATCTTTGTTTGTTTACTTATGAAAATAAATCGAACTTCTTTTCAAATATTGTTTATAATCAAAATATGAACACCAGACAACTGGAATATATACCGATTCACAAAATGACTCTTTTGAAAAAGGCTCTTAATACATGGGTGTCAAAGCTTACAATAAATTGTCAAAGGAAATAAAACATTCAAAAAACCAAAATATATTTAAATCTAAATTAAAAGAATTCTTCACCACTATATCCCTGTACAGTCTGAATAAATTTATCTCAAACTAATTTTAATCATATCGTATTTTAATTACATCGTATGTTGCTTAGTGTCAATTATTAATGTCTTAACACATTGACTGCCCAATAAAATATATATAGTTGAACCTGGTGCCACATACTTTTTTGTAATTATTTTCATTTGGTGTAAGTAGTAACTATTCAGAAGATAATTTTATAGCATCTTTTAATATTTTTTTTTTGCAAAAAAAAAAACAAGAACGCCCCAGGGGCGGTCAGGGCACACGGCAAGGTGATTATTACTTGGTTATGTGCCTGAGACCGCCCCTGAGGCGTTTCACTTAAAAAATGTTAAATAGGTTAATTTTTATTATATATAAAATATACTTGTAGACAAAAAACGCTTTGGTACACAAAGTATACAGGAAAGTAAAAAACAATATTCTCTAAACACCTATTCTTAGACTGAAATATAAAACTAAAAATAACTTTTTGGTGCGCTACAGTCAAGATAAACTAAAAACTAAGAAAGAGTACAAGTAAAAAAAACATTATTTTTTGAGTGATATAGCTTAAAACAAGTGAGATTCACCGCTGCGGTGAAGATGCCATATAGATTTTCAAAAGACGGACAAAGTACATCGGATCGGTTCCAGAATGATTCCAATCGATTCCGTGGGTCCGATTACCTCGAAATCGATACCCTACAAGCCTGGATCGCGCAAGGGTAACTTCGGGTGACTTCGGATATCTTCGGACCGAGTTCGGTTTTTTCGGTTAAAAGTGCGGCCTGGGTACGTGTCAACTCCCTCGGAAATTGAATTTGTTTTTCGGTTCCTGCAATCGTTGTTAAACTTGCCTAAAACGCATTCGGGAATGATCGGAGCGGTTCGGGAATGCTCGGAATCGGTTCCTCGTATTCGGTTTTATTAAAAATGATACCCCGCAAGCCCCGTTTGCCTTCGGGTATCTTCGGGTGACTTCGGAAAGGTTCTGGTCCAGTTCGTGTTTTGCGGTTAAAACTGTAGCCTCGGTGGCTGTTAACACCCTTAAAACTCGTTTGCCTTTTTTAATTTCTTAAAACGATATTAAAAGTGCTTATAACGCCTTCGGGAATGATCGGAGTGGTTCGTAAATAGTCGGAATCGGTTCCTTGTGATCCATTTTATTGAGTCTTATGCTAATATGCCTATATTTGTACCAATTCGGTCAATATTTGGGGCATTTATTGCATTTCCAAAAAGAAAAACAAAATTCTTAATTTTCTTTTGCCCCACTTCCCGTTTTCGGAACCGGCTTAAAGTCAACAGGCATATGTATACCGTAAAGGTCTACCCCTGTTGCAAATTTCAAGTCGATCGGTCAATATTTTGAACAGATATCGCATTTCAAAAAAAAAAAAAAAAAATAAAAAAAATGGCTTTTAGGCCGTTTTGCCCCACTTCGCGTTTTCGAAACCGGCTCCAAAACAATAGGCATATGTAGCCCTTAGAGGTCCACCCCTGTTCCAAATTTGAAGTCGATCGGTTAATATTTAGGACAGTTATCGCATTTCAAAAGAAGGTAAAAAAAATTGGTTGTTAGGCCGTTTTTGCCCCACTTGCCGTTTTCGGAACTGGCTCAAAATCAATAGACATATGTAGACCATGGAGGTCTACCTCTGGTAAAAATTTGAAATCGATCGGTCAATATTTGGGACAGTTATCGCATTTCAAAGAAAAGTTTCCGGACTACCGGAGTTCCGGACAGACGGAAAGTTTCTGAAAATCTCGAGAATCGGATAGATCCCAAATTTGAGGTCGATCCGATCAGCTGTTCTCGAGATACGGGGGCCCAAATTCGCCGAGCATAAATGTATATATAGATTTTTTTTAAGAAAATCTATATAACAAGGCGTTAGACAAAGTCCAGGTTGATTTTGACATAAAGGACAATAATAAATGGAATCCTTTTTCACATTTGAATTTTCCCAACAAACTTGGCACCTTCTTCTTTTCACACGACCACCACCTTCATTTTTAGGGCACAGTTCTGGGAGGTGGCTAATTTTTATTTTTGGTATCGGTTCTGGTGGTGGGGGCCCAAACAGATTTTCTATTACACATAGTCTATACTCATAAAAGGCTTTTTTATTGTTGGGATTTTGTTGATTGTATAGGTAATAAGAATTTAGTAACATTATTTGGAATAAGTGAATTGTCAATTTTTTGTACCAAATCAACGTTTTATATTCGTAGGAATAATACGATAACATCTGATCGCAATGATCAATACCAGCCATAAATTTGTTATATTCATTGATCAAATAGGGCTTCAATTTTTCTTGCCGACGCTGGGTAGTAACATTTTGCATTTCTGCATTATGTTCGCTGGAAATCGCCAAAATTTCGCGCCGATCTTTCCATTTCACGATGCATATGCCTTTAGAATTATATTGAACAATTAGTTCTCCCTTTTTTTTCAAATGCTTTTTTACTATTTCTGGAGGATTGACTTTTCTATTCGACCGTAAAGTTCCTGTTGTATAAGTTTTATTTTGAGGTAGTTGATTACTCAGTGATACGCTGTTATAGTAATTATCCATATAAAGCGAATGGCCATTATTTAGATAGTCTTTCATAAGAGCAAATACGACCTTTTCTGTATGTCCAGTTCCTGATATCTCAGGATTAGCTGATCCTGTATACACCATTAGCTTCAGCACAATACCATTTGGTTCACACAGTTGATAAAGTTTAATTCCAAATTTGTGTCTTTTATCTTTTACGTACTGGCGAAATTCTAGTCGGCCTCGCCACAAAACCATGGACTCATCTATGGATAATTCTCTTGATGGGTAATAAAGTTCTTTCATTTATCATTGAAAAAATTTACAAGAGGTTTAATTTTTTCCATATTGAGTCGGAGGCTCCTGGCTATCCGTATCTTCAAACTGCAAGGCTCTTACAATTATTAAAAACCGATTTCGGTTCATAAAGCACTGTAAATTAAACTCATGGTATGTTTTCCAGTAATCGTTCAGTCTATTTAATTTTATTGTTCTCATGTGAAACAATAATCCCAAAAACTTTCTCATTTCTGTTGGTGTCACATCAATTCACCGGGCAATTCTTGGCTCTTCTCCATCGCTTAGTACGATAAGGTTAATTGCATGTTTGTTTGCTCGTGTACAGAGCATATCAAAAAACTCTTCCGTCGCTAACCGATTTAAATAGTCAATATGTTTTGTAGAATTGTTCATATCTACAAGCAAACCTGACTGCTTTCTAAAATGAAATATTTGAGGTAGGACCTCAGCATTACTCCAATCCGACGACTGTGCATTATTTGGATTGTTTTCAGAACGTTAAGCTTGTGATGAAGATGCTATAGAAGGCGGACGACGAAGTAGTGGAGGCTGAGGTCGCAAATCCATCTGCTCTTCTTCAGAATCGCTCGGGCTAGTATAGTCTGGGTCATCCTCGCTATCGTTTGCGTAAAGATCTTCCTCACTATCGGACTCTTCTTCAAAAATATTTAATAACTCTTCATCAGTTAACGGTTTTTTAGGGTCACATCTAACTTTTTTAGATGATCCTGGCTCGTCTGCCATAATCTATAAACGTAAAACAAATAGTATTGCAAAAATTTTGCTGCATGCCCGTCAACGCCTCTGGGGTGGACAACATTTTATTAGTTGGAAAATTGTTTGTTTTATCACTTTACCAAGGAAAAACTATTATCTATATAAAGAAGAAATATACGCAGATAAAAAAAAGTAAGTTAAAACTTACCTTATCCAAAAAAAAAAACTAAAAAGCTCAAAAAAAATCAGCCACAGAATAATTTTAGACGATGTTTTAAAACTAACACATATATATGACACATTCGACCACTATGAGACACCAAAACAAACTTGCGTTCGTATCCAAATGACCCAACAAATATATTTACCATTATATCTGCTATGCGTAAGAACGCCTGTCGGCGTTATGGCCAAATTTCAGTGACCGCCGCAGAGGCGTTCTGGGCAATGAATGTGTTAAGTATTTATGTTGATATCATTTATTTGTAAATTTGCGAAACCTGTATTCTTATTAGTATCTTACAGGTAATAAAAAAATTACATCAAGGATCGTGTCAAAATGACTTTTGACTTTTTTTGTAAAATTATTAGTTTTCGAGTAATTGGCAGTCAAAACCCGCGATAGTTACATACTAAGGGAAGCGCTGCAAGTGGAGCGCCAGATTTGCGAGAGTATAATATATATTATTCCACCGAAAAGTTAATAAATTTTTTTTACAAGATTTTATAAGGGACATTTTTGTATAGAGGTATTTTTGTCGATAAGTGAACAATTTTACAGAAAAACGAACTAAATCAAATATAGGCATGGTTTTCGCAATTTTAAAGGATCGGATGGTGCAACTACGATAGGGTAAAAACTTTTCTTTATTATGATTCTGATGCATTTCCTAATATTTCTGCCAAGTTTCAAAAATTTATGAATTTTGTCAGATATAAAATTTCATTTTAATCGATTATCCGATAAACATTGTGTTTCTAAAATAGGGTTCCAAAATTATACAGTGTGTAGTACTCAAGTCAAAAAGTTCTTATAAACAAGTGTCATAAACCACACCCCTAAGTTGTAGAGGCCCTTAAAAAGGGTACCGATGAAATTATTTTACTTCCTCACCCCTCAAAGAGAGGAAGTTACGTATTCGTGAAAAATATTTTGAAAATTTTAATGCATTTCTGGACGAATCTCGACGATTTATGACGATACACAAAATTTCACAGAAAAAATTTTCTGTCTGTGTATCTGGGTGTGTGTGTGTGTGTTTGTGTATGTCTCTGTCTGTGTGTGTGTGTCTGTCTGTGTGGTTCGCGATAGCAGCTACAGTTTTTGAGATAAAGCTTTCAAATTTAGTACACACATTCTAGAGGTCAAGGAAGAGATTGAGTTCATTGATGAGCTAAATCGGTCCCAATGTCTAAAAAAAATATTAGTAACATTCCACCAATGTGACTTTTTGAAACGTCAAAATGTGACTTTTTTGAAACGTCAAAAAGTTTGACTTTTTGAAACGTCAAAGTGATTTTTTTGAAAAGTCAAAATATGACTTTTGAAATGTAAAAAAATGTGACTTTTTGAAAAATCAAAAATTGGTTTTATTATAAACTCCACCACACGTCGAGTTTTACTACGGTGAGGAAGTTCTGATCCCCAAGTAATTAGCAACGGTTTTTTTTTTTATTATTTGAGGAACAGTGAAAGATAAATAAACAACGTTTTTGGCATTCCCTTTTTCATGCTGAAAAAGATGTGAAGGTTAATTTTTGGTTAATTTAAATCATAGGCATGCCTTTTAGGGGAGGGAGCAATGGTGTTTCACCTTTCAATTAATTTTTAATTTTCGGACATTTTTACTTAAAAAATGCTCTCTTTATTTAAGTCGATATCGGCAACAGTTGTCGAGTAAATTGTGTTTGACATTTATCATGACGCATGGCGGTAAAAAAAATTAAGTAGCTAATCTAAAACGTCAGACGCCAATGATTTTAATAATCAAAAATAAACTATAGTATTTTTCGTAAATTCTGTAAAGTAAAGGAATGCGGATTCAATGGCGTGCGAGCGTAGGAAATAATAATACAATAATAAAGATGAAATAATTTGATTAAGAATACCTATGCACTGATATTGATGATTATTAATATTTTCTCTTATAAATCGATACATTTCATTTTAGGTATGAAAAATAATCATTAGGGAAAGTTATGTTGTAATTAAATACATTTATTTATATGATCTGAATTTTATAAACATTAAACAATATATTATTTATTGTTTACAAATATAAGTTTTGATTAAAGTACTAACTAAAAAAAAATCACAGATGGATTATTTGTGATTTTCCTTATAAAAAATTATATTTATAGCAAACAAATAAAAACAATGAAAATCTTTCTTACTCGCTGGTCTGTCTTACTCCAGAGGTTTCCTCCCGCTTCTCGAAAGTATTTCCCGCATGTTATGCGCATTACACTATTTTTATAGGAATAATAAGATAAGTGGATGGTCTAAGATCAATTGCATTTCGATTTCCGTATGTGTAGGTACCTACATATGTACTATCGGGATATTCGTGACGCATATAGGTGATTATTGCTTTATCGAAAGTGAAATACGGAAATTTGTAAATCTTTTTTTATACATTATTGTGAATATTGTGATATAGTGAGTGTTGGGCAATGGAAGAACCACGAAAAAATCCATGTCCATCAGTTACTGCCGGATGTCAAAAAAACGTAAGAATTCAAAAAAAACCTGGCATAATGAGAAAAAGATGATTTTAAATGTTTTTAAAGACCAATGAAGACCAAAGGTGATTTAGTAAGTAAATGTAGTGGGTATACAGGTATTGGCAAAAGTACAGTATACAAAATTCTAAAATAGGACAATGTGAAAGGAAAAGTTGAGCCACTTAAAAAGAGATCTGGTAGGAGGCAGTTAACCATCGATCATGATGCTAAAAACGGCAATCGTCGAAAAGTTCTAATGAGGTATCATATTTTTTGCTATGAATACCATAGGTACATATTTTAGAGAATTAAATTTAATTATTCTGCGATGATTACTAAATACCGTAATTCAAATTTCATTTAAACAAAATTTTTAAATGTTACAAAATATTTAATGCAAAATATGTATCTAAATCACAAATATACAATTTTAAAAACAAATTCATTTTCAGATCTATCTATATGTCCAATGTTACGTTACGCCCCTGACTGCACCGCTCCACTCGATTTCATGCCAATTTACTTTATTTTCTACCTGTTCACCAAGAAGCGCAAATCGTCCAACGGTCTTAACATTCGTCTCGTATACGTTATCAACTATTTTAATTATATAGTCCACTGAAGCGATTTCCCACAAGGTTTTTATTTTTATACAAGGCGCCTTGATCACTCAAACGAAAAAGATGGGTGTATATAAATTGCTTGAGACGAGTGTACAGATTTTATATTTTGCATATGTCCCACTGTATTTAAATAAATGTTCTTTTAGTTTGCTAAATAGCCGACAAATTTTTTGTACTCCTCTACAGAATTTATAAAAACACTATAGCGCAATTTACTCACCATGAAAAACTAAATGAATGCCAAAAATTGTGTAAATTTATCTTTTACCTCTTAAAATTACAAAAAAAGGTCTCTAACTCCCTAGGGGTGCATTTTATCCCACATGTTTATAACAACTTCTTGACTTATTTTGATGAGTACCTACTACATGCTGTAGAAGTTTCGAACTGTTTTTTGAAATATCCTGTATATTCTCTTTCATTCTTCCGGAACTCCTCAGGGGACTAGTAAACCCGAACATATTTATAAAAATATTTAAATTACATAATTATCAAAATATGAACATTTGTCACACATATATTTTGACATTTTAAATCAATACATTAATAATAATTGTAACTTTGCTAATCACAATGACATTTATATTTTGAATTATGTAATTTAAACATTCCTATAAATAATATATTGTTGTATTGTGTTTACCAGTCCCCTGAGGAGTTCCAGAAGAATGAAAAACGATGTATATCGGACTAGAAGCTTTCGATTTTTATATTGTAACACATTTCTTAAGTGTAATTTTTTTTTTTGGTAAGTATACTTTTTGTATCTATATTTTGTTACTCTATTACTAAGAATACTGTTACTTCATCCGGTGCAATCATGCTTCTAGATTGCGTAGTTGTTTTAATAGTTTCTCCGATAAAATGTATTGGAGGTGTTGTGTTTGATTTATTATCTACCACAAACTTTTTGTATTTGCACATTGAAATGAGAATGACAGTATAAAATATAAAAAACTATAAGTATTTATTATTGTTATCATGTTAAGTTTGAAAGGATGCTTGTGTATTAGCCGAAATTATTTTATTATTTTCTCTAGAAATACCTAAATTCGAAGCAAAATAAATGTCAGATTTTTAAAAATTTTAAGACAGTTGAGTGCTGTTTAATGCTGTTTAATGATGAAGAGTATGCTAAGATATTCATTCATTACTATTATGGATTCTGTGACGGAAATGCTAAGGCAACAGTTCATGAGTATCAAACACGCTTTCCAACTAGAAGATTCTCGCGTTTTCATCAGAACATATCAGGGTTTTCGTATTTTTTGGTTTGCGTGTGATTAATGAACAGAACAGAAATCATAGAAATAATAATCGGAATCGCATTCTTTGAGCTTTTAATAATAACCCAATGCTGAGCTCTCGCAGAGCGGCATAGCAATTGCAAATACCGAAATCGCAAATATTACGAACGTGACGAGATAACCACAGACATGCTTATCATCTACAGTCCGTGCAACATTTACATCCTGGAAATGGTGAAAATCGTTTGAATTTTTGGCAGTGACTTTTAAATTTAGTGGAAGGAAATCCTGATTTTTTTGCGTAAAATTTTATGGACCGATAAATCGACAGTCACTAGAGCATTAGTAGTGTATTACCATAATCTTCATGTTTGGGCCTCCGAAAATCTTGATGTTATTCAATCCGATCATTTCAAGATAGTGTAAATATTTAGCTGGGTGTTTTTAAGAATCAACATTTGTAGTCCACATTTGCTACTCCCGAGATTAATTTCTGAATAATTCGTTGACCTCCTTACCTACCTAGACCGAGAATTTTCTCACGGATTTACGATGCGAAAGTTGGATATAAATGGATCGTACTCTATCGCATTTTGGAAGAGTTGTAAGACAATTTTTAAATACAAATTATCCACAGTGTTGGAGTGGTCGATTGGGGATAAATGATATGCATCACGAAATGCCATTAGATGTTGGACCAGTGGCCCAGCCACCCAGGTCACTGGATTTCAACCCACTGGGCTTTTCGATATTAAAAAGAAAAGATTTATGCTGCCCCAGGATTACGCAAGCTTTTAATAAGATGCGGCAAAATCCATTCCAAATTTCTGCCGTTGTTCATTCATTGATTGGACGGTGTTGGAAATGCATTAAGGTAGTAGATTGAAGTTTGAGCAGTTTCTTTGATATTTTTTATCTTTTTCTTGTTGATTAAGCCTACTGGAGATACCACTTTAAAAAACGCATCGTATCCTCTACTTCTCATAGTGGTGTAGAAATGAGTATTTTCCTCAGACAATATTTGTGACATTTGCTCTTGTCATTTGTTTTGCAAACTTAGCTCTCAGAGCCATATGCAAGATTTTTGCGGAGGGTGTTTAATACAAACATGATATATATTTTTTTAATTATGTTTCATAGAGCCCATGGAGAAATAATATGCCAAATGACCAAATTTATGTTTTAACAATGATTCAATCAGGCACACAGCCACCGCGTTTATGTTCTATTATTCCCACTCCAACCATTCCCGCAGCCATTCATGCACTTATGATTTCGATGTAACCGCGATATTCGGATATTCGACAACGGACAGGAAGTCGGCATATATATGGTTGAATAAGCAATATAAACATATTCCACACTTAAATGTAAAACAAATATAATTTACAAGAATTTACTAATATAAAATTAGTGTTGATAAATTCGAAAAATCTAAATACACTGAGAAAAGCCCCAGCAAAGGATTCTTTGCTATGATTTTTTTAGCTACCGTAGCAATAATGTTATGTAGATTAGAAATATCTGTTCACTATATCAGAAAAAATCACTGTACTGCGTGTTTTTATTAGCCCTTATAAAGTACTTTTCATCCTATATTATTTGCTTTACTATGCACTAAAGTATTAAAAAGAAAAAAATATAAAGAAAAGTTTACTGTGACAGACAATAATTTTTCCTGAATAGCAAAGTTTTGTGCTGAGTTACGCCATCGCAACACCAATCGGGTAACTTTGATCCAGGCGTGAACATCGAAAGTTGGGTTTGTTGCTTCTTTGCTGCCATTTTTCGCTAGGATTTAAAAGGTAAACCTTGTGGCGTCGTGCATTCAAATAGTGTGTTTTAATTATGTTATTACACGAAGTGAAATTGAAAGACTTGATGACTTACAGACAACATAATCTAACCATGATTTTTTGTGTTATAAATAAACCGCAGATAACTTTGGTAAGTCGTTCTTTTGCTACTAGTTTTTTAAACCGCGACGTCAATTCAATCTTTCTACTAACAAAATTAATGGCCGATCTCAACTTACATAAAGACCTCAGATTACGCAGATGCATGTGTTGCTTAGCGAGATTAACTTTTTTGTTTACAAAACGATCTTGTTCTCTCCTTTGCATTTTTTTTAGTGGTGTATGATTAATGATTATTGATTATAATTAAAAATAATTCTACTTTAAAACAAAAAATTTGATGTCTCATCTACTGTTTTCTAATCTATTCTGTCATTGTTTTACGCTGGATTCATTAGTTTGACAGTTTTTTTCTCAATATACCTACAATATGTCCACGAATGGAATTTTTTCAGGAAACAGTCAATCTATATAAAAATGTTTGCTTCATCAGAAAATATGACTCACGTTGACAACATTTAAGTTAGAGTTTTTAATAATAAACTATATTTTTTATATCCCGGGGGATATGGCACTAAACCTTCTTTGTTTTATTTTGAACCCCAATAAATCTATCTTGTTATATTTTTTATTTTGGCGTGAAATGTTAAATCAAAAAGTTGTTTCAAACATAATATGGGCGATCAAAATTCAAGATTTCAAATAAATATTATATTGTTTTTTGTAAATTGAAAACTAAATCAGATTCAAGTTTTTAAACATGTATTTTGTCTTTTATGGCTATACCTTTTTTTCAAGAGAATTTTTTAAATGATTGTCGTTGCCACTTATCTTATATATAAGTAGTCATCAATAAAAAAATTATGTTAATTTTCTTTTATTCCAAAATACCTACTCACTATCTGGAGTAGCGGAGTGATGATTGATAACTGGCGGTTTAAGAATATGATACAAATGAAAACGCTCTTATTACCTCTAGTATTTTAAATATTCAACGAAATATTTTTATTTATATAGGTGGGATGCTTACTAAATATTAAAGAAATTTTTTTTATTGTATGTTTTACTCTAAAAATTAGAGAAGTTTACTCTTACTCTAATTTCATGTTTTTGTAATTTTTGAGCACCCTTTATAAAAACTAAAATTTCTCAACGTAAATGAAATTTTTTCAAAGAAGCAAATTTTTTTTATAAAGAATGACTTTTCTTAGAAAAGTTAAAAATATTAGTAAGTACCTATTTTGTCCTTTCGTAAGCCCCATCCATCCGGGAATATATCGTAACTGGTTTGTTTTTATTGGCATAAGTAAATCTACTTAAGGTACATATTTTCTACGATAGATATAGAAGCAGTGACAACTGCAATTTAGGAACTTATTTCTATTTGGTGACAATCAGCCGATCTTATAATAAAATAGTTAAACCGAGCTAAATTCAAAATAAAAATACTAAACTAATTCAAAATTCATGATAAAGGAAACAGAAAAAATTCTCATAAAATTCCTTTATTAATGTGACCGGTTTCGTGAACAAATTAATTACTTCACATCATCAGACACAGGACTACAATAGAAAATGAGTGGTGGTTACATACATACATAAATAAATGTTAATAAGTTAGTAGAACTTAAAAAACAGGAATACAGAAGACAATTATTTCAATATTTTTTAAAATTAGTAAAAACTTATTAATAAAAAAATGTTTGATAAAATTTGTACCAGAAAGATTGAAATTATTTAAATTAATCAGGATTACGTTAGTTTAAATTATAATATAGAAAATGTAAAATTTAAATAATTGAAATGTGTAAAAAGGAAATTCGTTTTTATATAATACTTACATTTTTATAAATATAAAACCAGGGTAGTCAAATTAGAATTAAAATAGTTTTGCAACATGTCAAATTATAAGTAAATGTAAGATATAAATTTTGTTAGTATCTAATTAACTTTTTTTAATAAAATTTCTAAGATCTATATATCTTATTTATTAACAATTTGTTTAGAATAAAACTTTTTTTAATTTCAATAATGACACCTTTGTACAAAAGACCGGTCTAGCAATGGGAAGTCCTTTATCTCCTACTTTAGCAGATATATTTATGCATTACTTAGAATCAACTCACATTTTAAAGAACAACCCATACACCCAGTATATAAAATATTATTACCGTTATGTTGATGATATCCTAATTCTTTGGTCAGGTCCCCCAAACCGATTACCAATTTTTTTAAATTACGTCAACTCTATTCACACAACAATTAAATTCACACTAGAAATACAAAACAATAACCGTTCACTAAATTTTTTAGATTTAAACATTACATTAGAAGATAACAAACATTATTTTAATATCTATAGAAAACCTACACACACTGGTGTAGTTATTGATAATACTTCCCTGCATCCCTTTTCACATAAGGTGGCAGCTTTTAACTGTTATATTAATAGATTATTAAAAGTACCTTTATCTCTAAATAATTACAATCAGGAACTTTCGGTTATTAAACAAATAGCGGCTACTCATAACTATAACACTACTCTAATTGATACCTTACTAACAAAAACATTAAATAAATATGTCCAAAATACAGTGTACATAAATACATACAGAGAAGTTCCATCTGAAATTCCATACCGTTCTCTTACGTTCATAGGCCCTGTTTCATATAAAATTTCTAACTGCTTTAAAAACATTTTTCACATCTCCTTTGAATCAACTAACTCTATAGAAAAGTTGTTTGTCAATGGTAAAGATCAAATAGATCCACTAGATAGATGTGGGGTTTATAAACTTTCGTGTAACACATGCAACGGCACATATATTGGTTGCACATATAGAAATTTTAAAACACGGTTAAAAGAACACGTCCGGTGTATTAGCTCTTCTTCAGGTTTTTCCCATTTTGCCAAACATCTTGCAGATAGCAACCATACATTTGATAATACTCTTAAAATATTACATTTAGGTAAAAGAGGAAATTTGATTAATAACCTTGAAAGTTTAGAAATCCTGATTCAAGGGATCCCAACACATTATCTCTGAACTCACAGATCCAATTTCAATCTTCATTGACTTTCTCTGTGGTTGTCTAATTTATTTTATATTATTGTAATTTTTTCTACTGAAATCTGTTCCACGTGCTCGACATTATAACCTCAATTTCTTAGAAGTTAATTTTTCCACCACGTTCAAATATAATTTCACCGCTATCACCATCTGCAGTTGAAATATAATTAACTCCACTATTGTGAAAAAAGAAACCTGGTGCACACATAGTTTTCTAACTTAATTTTAATTTTATTGTACGTTAGTTCTCAGAGAGTCCGTTAGAGGGCACTATTTTTAATCTATTTTCTTTTTTAAAAAATATTTATCCCTTATTAGATTTTAACTATTGTAGTATATGTATGTGTTTAAAAGAAGCACGTTAAATTTTAGAAATTTTATTAAAAAAGTTAATTAGATACTAACAAAATTTATATCTTACATTTACTTATAATTTGACATGTTGCAAAACTATTTTAATTCTAATTTGACTACCCTGGTTTTATATTTATAAAAATGTAAGTATTATATAAAAACGAATTTCCCTCTTTACACATTTCAATTATTTAAATTTTACATTTTCTATATTATAATTTAAACTAACGTAATCCTGATTAATTTAAATAATTTCAATCTTTCTGGTACAAATTTTATCAAACATTTTTTTATTAAGTTTTTACTAATTTTAAAAAATATTGAAATAATTGTCTTCTGTATTCCTGTTTTTTAAGTTTTACTAACTTATTAACATTTATTTATGTATGTATGTAACCACCATTCATTTTCTATTGTAGTCCTGTGTCTGATGAAGTGAAGTAATTAATTTGTTCACGAAACCGGTCACATTAATAAAGGAATTTTATGAGAATTTTTCTGTTTCCTTTATCATGAATAATTACTCATATGGGATCAACCTATCTACGTTAATTTAAAATTATTGAAAATCAACAAAAACAAAAGAAAGGAAATACTGGATGTAAAAAAATTAGATAAAAAATGTTTTGAAATGTGTTTTGACTAGTTCTGTTGAAAATCTTGAATGTAATGTTTCCTGGAGGTCAGATGTAGCTGTAAATGCTTCTTCTACCTGTGAAAATACTAGCTTATTCGCAAAAATCAGACAAATGAATGATTAGCAAAATTACAAAATTTACCAATATAAGTGATGATAGAAAATATAGGCATATTTTTTTCCTTTCTTGACCGTTAATAACAATTAGTATTGATATTTTTTTTGTGGGGATTTCGGTCAGGTATAACTAATTTAATTTTTTTTCTAACGTTTCGGTTTATTACACCATCATCAGAGAACCTATTAATTATTAGGAATTTGTTTTAAAATTTTATTACATGTTGTTTGGTTGTCTGTTTTAACGCAACTCAAGTTTCGTTAAAACAGACAACCAAACATGTAATACAATTTTAAAACAAATTCATAATAATTAATAGTTTATCTGATGATGGTGTAATAAACCGAAGCGTTAGAAAAAAAATTAAATTAGTTATACCTGACCGAAATCCCCACAAAAAAACTATCAATACTAAGAAAATATAGGCAAAAGTGTTAACTTGGACCAATCGAGGTTTTCGCCACATCTGAATTTTTATGCATTTGTTTGATTTTTGCAAATAGCTGATGAGATTTCAAAGCAGTTTTAAAAATTGCCAGGGCAAAAAGACGACTGATTTTAAATTCAGTTTATTTTCTTTTTTCTTTTTTTTTTTGGCAAATGGTTCCTTTAGTTTCAAGAAGATATAGGATGAATGCAATATAAGTATTCTATTAACGTTTTATATGTTTCCTAAGTTTTTTACTTTTAAAGAGAGGTCTGTTAATTTATTATCAGAATAAATGTTTTTTTTTTTAATTGGCTTTATTCATTATGCAAATCCTTGACCATTATTATCAGTGCAATCAAGGATAAACCAGTTTTTCGCTTGCAGTTACATGTTTAGGAAATTTTATTTTCATTATTCATTTATATCGTCTTGTTTTTAAAAAAATACATTTTCTTAAAAAAAGAAAATTCTTCCCAGTGGGGGACATACAAAATTCACCGATGGTGAAAGTGATGACAGACAAAGTGTCAACTGGTAGTAGTTGATGAAGTTTTTGCAATACGTGATTTGCTGGTATCTAAGGTAACCCCTCACTGGGTTTATTTGTTTGATTTGCTCAAATATATAAAAATCTTTAAAACCTAATTTAAATTACAAACAAAAATTCGTACACCTGTAGTAAAATATTGGTCTGTCAGTCTGAGAGTTTGAGATCACTAATAGTAGATTTTTTTAATTAGACAAGAATGTGCATTTTTATGTTATTTTAGGAATAAATATTTTTTTGCTGAAAACTATACAAGAGGTGGCTCATAAATGTTTATGAAATTTTCTCGGATACAAATATATTTTAATAGTTTTGTTATAAAGTAACTTTATCATCAATTAGTATTAATTTGTAATAGCCAGTTTTCATAATTATGATATACAAGCAGTTTTTTTAATAAAAAAATATTTCTTCTCGAAATATGTAAAAATTTAGAAAAAAATGAATATATTCTGAAAGACATTTTTTAGAGAGAAGCATTTTGTGCCATCGTGCATGATAGCATAAAAAATTGCTCTAGAAGAAATGCATATTTTCCTAAACTTTGAAATTTTTTTGAGGAAAAATATCTTTCATAAAAAATTACGTGTATGATAATTAAGAAAACTGGCAAAGCCAAACACAAATTGATAAAAATTAAATAACTTTATAACAAAATTATTTTTGTAAAACAAGAAATATATATGTATTTCTATCCAAGAAAATTTCCTAAATAGACAAATATTTTGAGATACATATGCGCCTCCCTGTCTATTTTTCAGCAACAAATGTTTATTCCCACAACAGATATATTTTTTAATAATGGTAAAATGACCTTTCTTTTCTAATTAAGCAATTCTACTGTACTGATCTAAAACTTTTTGACATGACAGATTCTCTTTTCTCGGACAGGCTAATTTTTTACTAAATTAGGAAAGTATATATGCTGCAATAAAAAAGTAATTAACTACAGTAGTAGAAAAACTTTGTTATGGTAGCAAAACTCTTTGCCACAATGCCCGGGAAATTATGGAGCTGTAATAAAAAATTTTGCTGTAAGTTAAAAGAATTAACTCTATCGTGGCCAGATCTTTGCTTTAGCTAATAATTACCTTTACTGCCTCACTAATATCTAAAGCTGGCCGAGGTCACTTGGCCGACAGAGCCGTCATATGACTCATATGTCATACATCATATCATAATACTTGAATAAGTAAAATAAATGGAAATAAATTTTAACAATAATGTTATACCACTTTTACATGCAGCTCAAGTGAGCAGGAAATTGGGCAGGGAAGTGGGCAGCGCGAGTATGTAAACACGTCGCTCGCGCTGCCACTGCTCATGCCATTGCCGCTGCCGCTCGCTTCCTTCACTGGCGGTATTTTGAACGGAAGTCAAAGGACTGGCAACACGAGCGGCGCGGACTGTTTACATGCTGCCCGCTGTCCTGTCCTTTCCTAATATAATTTTGCAAATTCAAAACATAGAGCGCTGTCGCCGCGGCAGTTTCTACGTCCTCCATATTGCTGAAGAATTAAAAGGCGGTACGCGAATAATGATAATCGGTTCGTTTGTTATGTTTTTAAAAAATGATTTATTTAATAAAACACAAAAAGTAACCGAAAAATAAATGAACAGAGTTTTACTGTACTTGAAGAGACCTGGAACTAGACTCTGTTCGTTTATTTTTCGGTTACTTTTGTGTTTTATTAAATAAATCATTTTTTAAAAACATAACAAACGAACCGATTATCATTATTGGCGCAGTCGGTAGGATTATAGTAATCCTCTGCATAATATACTAATTTATTAAATTTATCTTTTATTGTAATTGTGTAGTTTATAATGTGATTTAAATCAATAGGATGGTAAAATGTGTATTTTTGTAAGGTAACTTTAGCTCTGCCAAATGAAAAGGGAAGTATGGGGTTATCTATAGTATTTACTTGAATATCCTGTGAACAGGTATATTTAATCAGTAGCATGAGAAGGACCGGCCACAGCATCATCTGTAACAACAGGTTTTTGTGTTAGTTTTCTTTCTGGTTTAATTTTTGATTTATGATATGTACGATTTCTTAAAGTTTTTATTTTATTATCTAAATCTTCCATTGGGATTAATTTCTTATATCTGGGTAGTAACTTATTTCTTTGATCGCTTTGTAAATATACAGGGCGTTCAATATCGATTGGTTGAGGATCTTGTCTGTTTGTATTTGTTTTGTCTAAATTTTGTTTAGCTTTTTCATTATTTTCTTTCACAGTATTATTTAATATTTCCATGTTATGGACATGTTTATTTAAATAATCACTTATGATTCGTTCGTCTGATAAGTCAAAGGGATCCGTTAAATTTTGATTTCCTTTCATGACTTGAAAAGGTGTGAATTTCGTTACTGAATGAATAGTATTATTGTATCCGATGAGGGCATATTTTATTTGTGTTTTTATGTCCTTATTTGGTTGTTCTAGATATAATGCTCTTAATTGCTCTAGTATTGTAGAGTGAAATCGTTCTACTGGACTATTACTATTAGGATTATATGCTGTTGTGAAATGTATAGTTATTTTATGTTTTTGACAAAATTGCTCGATTAATTGATTTTTAAATTCAGGTCCATTATCGCATGTGATAATTTTTGGTAAGCCAAAGTGAGATATAAAATTTAATAAATTATCTAATATATCGATTGCATTAAGTGTGGTTGAATATGCTTGAGCAAAGCGAGAAAAGCTGTCTAAAATGGTTAAGAAAGGTTGATTTTTTTGCTTTGAAAGTATCAATATAGATATGTTCGAATGGATAAGTTCCACAAGGGGTTGGTTTAAACTTTAATACATGTGGATGTCGTTCATATTTTGTTTGTTGACAAATTTCACAAGTGTTAATATAATTCGTTATGTCGTTGTTAATCTCTGGCCAATAATGCGTTTTTAAAATTGATTTTGTTGTCTCGTTTATACCTTTATGATTTGTTTTACCTTCATGGTGGTATTTTATTCTAGTCATTTGTTCTTCCTTGGTTTCTATATCTTGTAAGATATTAGGGCACTCGATTAATTTTAAACTTGAGTTTTTAAAATACTTTTGAATGGTATTAATTATTATTTCTTTGTACTTATTTCTGAAATGTAAAGCGTATAACGTTTTAGGTGCTAAATATTCTTTTATTGTTTTAGTTAAGTTTTGTTGTAAATTTCGATTAGGTAAAGAAATGTAAATTCGAGTTTTCTCGTTATTATGTAGTTTTACAGAATTTATACAAGGGCGTGTAATATTATCTGTTACAAAGAAGATAATTTGGTGTTTATAATAATTTAATGGTTTTTCTGAAATTTTTATTTCTAGTACAGGATTTTCATGTGATGAATGTACAATTATATCGTCATTGTCTCTGTTAGGTGATGCAGGTCTCAATTGAATATCTTGGATGATATTAATACGAGGTGATGATTGTGGGTTTGAATTTATTAGAGGTTGAATATTTGCTGGATTAAAATCTGGAATGTCTGTATATAGATCTGGTGAAAAATCATTGTCTAATTTATTTTGATCTAAGTTGTCAAAATTTCCTTTAATTGAATCATTTTCTAATGCTTGAATTTCAATGCGAGATAGAGCGTCGGCATTGGTGTTTTGTTTACCTTTTTTTGTATACTATATTGTAATCGTACTCCTCGAGTTTTAATCTCCATCGAACTAATCGCGAATTTGGTTCTTTTAGGTTAAAGAGCCATTGGAGGGGCTTATGATCGGTAACAATAGTGAATTTACGTCCAAAAAGATACGGGCGATAGAATTTGACAAAATTCACTATACTTAATAGTTCTAATTCAATCACAGAATAGTTCTGTTCTGCGGGGTTTAAAGTTCGACTTCCGTAAGCTATAGGTAAATCTTTTCCTATTACTCCCTGACTGAGTATTCCACTAATCGCTACTGTTGACGCATCTGTAGTTAAAATGAATGGCTTAGAAAAATCAGGATACTGTAATATTGGATCGTTAGTTAGGATAGATTTGCATTTTTCGAAAGCTGATTTAAATTCAGGTGTATGAACTATTTTTTTCATTTTTCTTAAGACATTGTGTTAAGGGTTTAGTAATGTGTGCAAAATTTTTTATAAAGCGGCGATAGTAACCAACAAGGCCTAGAAAAGATTTTATTTCTTTAGCTGTCCTTGATATTGGAAATTTTTTTTATTGCTATAATTTTGTTAGGATTCGGTTTAATACCTTCTGGCGTAATTACATGTCCTAAAAATTCGACGTTTCTTTTTAGAAATTCAGATTTGTCTAACTGTATCTTTAACTGTGATTCACGTAATTTGGAAAATACTTTATTTAAATTAGAAATATGTTCTTGAAGCGAAGTTGAGAAAATAATAATGTCATCCATGTATACTAGACAGATTTTACCTTGTAAATCTCTAAGAACATTGTCCATAACTCGTTGAAAAGTAGCTGGAGCATTTTTTTAAACCAAACGGCATGCGAACATATTCGTAGTGTCCGTTTTCTACGTTAAAAGCTGTTTTTGGAATGGAGTCTTTATACATTTCAATCTGATGAAACCCAGACGCGAGATCGAGGGTAGAAAAGTAATTGCATTTACCGAGTTTATCTAAAATGTCGTCAATATTAGGTATTGGATATTTATCATTAACGGTTTTTTCGTTAACTTTACGATAGTCAACGACTATCCTCCATTTTTGTTTTCCACTGGCGTCTAATTTTTTGGGGACAATCCAAATAGGACTGGACCAGGGGGGATGATGATGGTCTAATAATTCCGTCGTTCAACATTTTAGTAATTTGTCTTTGTACTTCAGGTTTGTGTACGTGAGGGAATCTATATGATTTTGTATGTACTGGAATTTCGTCTACTGTTTTAATCTCGTGTTTAATTTGGTTTGTGAATGTTAATTTTGTATCTTCGATATAAAATATATCTTTAAATTTATTACATATTTTTAGAATCTCGTAACGTTCTTCGGAGTTCATGTGATCGGTTCTTATTAAGTTGCCAATATTTGTTTTTAAAGAATTTTGTTCTTTATTCGGAATTTCAAAATTATTAATGTCAAAATTATAAATTTCGAAATGTTTGTTAACAGGGTAACATATTAAAGGTTCATGTAGAGTCATTGAAACTGTTTTATTATTGTAATTATAAATTTCAAGACATGCGCGTCCATTTTTCGCGTTTGTTACTGTTTCGGGGATATACAATAAATTTTCATCATTGTTAATAGTACATTCAGGTATTATAATTTCTCCATAATCGATATTAACTGGATAATTTTTTATTAGTGTTTCATAAGGTGGTACTTCAAATGTAAAAGAAGTTTCGTGCGGTTGCCTGTAATAAAATGGTACTTCAATTTCGTCATTAATTAATCTTTGATTAGGAATATCAATTGATAGGTTCATTTTTATTAAATCATTTAATCCTAAAATTCCATCAAAATATTCATGAAAGTCAAAAAGTAAAAATTCGATTTGATGATCGTTATAAAAATCAGGAAAAGCAGGTATAGTTGCTCGATATCTGATTTCTTTTTCACCTAGTGATGTTTTTAAACTAGAGGGGTTATGATAAATAAGTTCTGGATAATAAATTTCGGCAATAGATGGTTTTAGTATTGATGTGAAAGCTCCTGTATCAATTAATAATTTTATTGGCGGATTAAATATTTGAACGTATGGTAAAGAGTTTACAATAGGTGAATTCATTTCTACTAAGTTTGATTGTTCGAAAGCGGGCTCTCGTGACAATTTTGATTTTGTTGTGTATGATTTATTTGGTCATTTTGATTAGCAGTATAATCAAATTCATCTCCATTAATAGTGTAGTCAAATTGCTCATAATTAATAGCATGGTCAAATTGTTCATGATTAGCAGTATAATCAAATGGTGGGTCTGGACAGGCTAAATGGTTTACGTCCTCAATATCTGAATATTGATATTGATATTGACCTTGATTGTCGTAATTTAAATAATCAACATCATCGTCATTATTACTTGTAAAATTATGCATTTCTTTAGGCATGAAATTTGACGATCCACTTGGCTGGAAATAATTGTTTGGTCTATTAAATTGACTTGTCCTACTAACTTGTGTGGGTATTCTTGATTGAGTTGACATAGGTTCTGGGACATATTGATTTTGATTTAAATTTTGGTTAGGTCTAAAAACATTTTGTTGTTTTCCGAAAACTTGTTGATTTGTAGGAAATTTGCGATTAATTTGTCTTGGTTGTATGGCTATTGGTTGACTAGGAAATACTGGTCTAGTCGACATTTGTCTTTGAAATTGCGAAGGAAAATTATTTCGATTTTGGTTATAATTATTATTATAATTACTACCATAATTATTTTTATAATTATTATTATAATTAGCTTTAGGTATGAATGGCAAAGTTTGTTTAAACTGAGGCATTTGTAAATATGGGTAAGGTGCTTTTGAATTTAATGTAGGTTTATTTTGCAAAGTAGTAGTTAAATTTTTGGTACGTCTAAAATTTTCATCGTCAATTGTATATGACATGGCTGTTTCAAGACAGTCTGGTTTTTGTAAACTTATTTTATCTTGAAGTCTTTCAGGTAAATTACGTAAATAAGTTTTTAAAGATAATGAATCATATTGTTTAAGATAAATTAATTTTGTTACCATGGGCATTTCAGCTTCTGATAAACTGTTAACTTTAAAAGCGACTTTACTGCGAGCTAATTGTATTCTTTGCGCAAATTCGACAGGTTGTTCATTTTTAAAAGGTGTCAATGTCAATAAATTTTGTTCTAGACAGTCTAAACTTCTATGGTCACCAAAACTTGATCTTAAAGCATTTTTTATCTGTTCCCAGGATCTTAATTCTAATCTTGAGCTTATTAGTATTTGAGCTCTTTCTGTGAGTTTTCCTAAAATAACTCTCAATAGGTATTGATTTAAAACATTGTCATTTGAGCGATAAAGTTCTATAAATTGGTCACAAGATGTGATAAAAATTTCAAGTGTATTTTCGTTTCCATTATAATTGCTAATTGTGTTTGCATAAGCTTGTAATATGGCAAAATTTGGATGAGAAATGCCTTCACTAGAAGTGGATTGATTTGCAGGCATTTTTGATATTTTTAAAGATGTTTCTAATAATTCTGATAAAGAATCTATGGTGAAACGATTTTAATATTGTCTTTTATATTTGTGTTTTACTAACGCAAGAATGATATATAATAAAGTTATATTTTATAAAAGTAGAATAGTTTTGTGACTTGGAAAATTACTTTACTTTACACCAACTCTGTATAAACAACGAGGGATCGGAGACTACTTATAAATAAGCAGGCGATGCTCTATCGAACATACAGTGTGTAATTTATTAAAAATTAAAATAGTTACAATACTATTCTTTTAAATAATATGTGTATATTATAATACGGCGAACAAATGGTTCTTAGTATCCAAGAAATATATACATGTGATAAGAAATTTGCAATATAATTATTTTGTATGCAGATGTACAAAATGCAATATTTAGGTCAGTCTTCAATGGATTGATTATATTATCAAGTTAAAATAAAATAACAATAGGGTTCATACAAATATAAGGTATTTGAATAGGTCTTTGTTTTTTTTAACAAGCAACTAATTGTACGATACAATAGTGCAGTTAAATAAAATAATTCTTAGAATTAAAATTAAAATTATAAAAATTATAGGATAATGTGATGGGAATTTTTAGAGAAATATTTTAATTATTATTCTTCAATTTAAATTCTTAATTATGTTCAGGGTCTCTTCGGTAGAGTCTGAACGCAAAATTGTCGGCTTAAAATCTGACTGTTGACCTGACTTTCTGCGATAGATTTGAAAGGTCCTACCTTGAAAAATCCAACAATTCTCGTGTCTTCAATAGACTGGTGATCTCGATGATCGGCGATCCTTACGGTGATGGTTACCGGAGTCCTAGTTCCTTCCTCTTCTGACAGGTTACTCAATTCACCCGTGGATGAGCCTACTATGTTCAGCCCAGTGTCTTCTTGAAATTCTTCTGCGATAGAGGAGTCCCAAAAGGTTGCACAATGCACAGAACACCAAACAAAACGGCAGGTCACGTAAAATGTTCGTTTTTCGTCTAAAACTTTGAAAAGTACGTTGGTAATTTCACGATGAAATTGTTCTCGATGAACTGACCAACTGACAAAAATCCGACCCGACTGCGCCAATAATGATAATCGGTTCGTTTGTTATGTTTTTAAAAAAATGATTTATTTAATAAAACACAAAAGTAACCGAAAAATAAATGAACAGAGTTTTACTGTATTTGAAGAGACCTGGAACTAGACTGAAGTTCTGGGAGGCGACGGATGGATTTATAGCCTCCAGTATCTTGGGCTGACTTGGCACTACGTCGGCATAATGGCTCATATAATTCGCGTACCAGCTGTATGTAAACAGTCACTTGCTTCAAGGCTGCTATAGGGCAGGACAGCGGGCAGCACGAGTAGCAGCGGCAGTGGCTGCATGTAAAGGGGGTATTACATTTTATAAAAATTTGTATAAAACTCACTCTTTTAAGCAGATTTATGAAGTAGTTTTGTTGTTGTCATCACAAAGTGGAGAAGATCTATAGTATAATACCATCAGGTATGTTTCTACAGCTGTCTCCGTCAGCGATGTTCGCTTTGGTGAAAAAATATATTTGTATTTTTAAAATGACCGTTCGACATCTACGGATGTAATACAGGCATAAGTAAAACAATCTGTAAACTCACTTAACGAAGTTGTAGATGCACCATCACAAATTTGTCTTAATTTGCTAAAATCAGAATCTTTCTGTAATACACTCTCGAATTTTTCACTAACGCGATTATTTTTTGCGTCATTTATAGCCTGTAGCTGTGTATTTACGTCGTCCACTACTTGCAGCGATTCCACTAACGACAACGAATTATTTTGCAATTTTTCTATTGCGTCGTGTAGTCCTCTATAATTGTTATTAATAGTTTTTAAATCTGTTTCAAGGGAAACCTCTTGAAAGCTTGTCTGGCATTCCTTAATAGCTGCAGCCTCGTTAGGGTTGAACTGTAGTATCACAGCATTTATTTGTTGAAAATATTCAGCATAATAAAAAGCCGCTTTCAACTACGTTCCCCAACGTGTAAGAATCGGCTCTGGTTGTTCAGGGATACCAGGATACTGTCTGTGAAATGCTCGAAGCCGTTTAGGAGATTTGAGAAATACTTTTTTGTATTTGCTATTAATGCATCTACCTCTGGAAAACATTTTCGAATCGTTTCTGCCACAAGATGTAACGCATGCACTTTACACGATTTGAGAAATACTTTTTTTGTATTTGCTATTAATGCATCTACCTCTGGAAAACATTTTCGAATCGTTTCTGCCACAAGATGTAACGCATGCACTTTACACGTAACATGTAAAACCTACAATTGTCTCTTTGAAGAGAACGGCCTACCATGCGCATTGTCGCAGCACCATCAGTCACAAACATCAATACTTGACTTGTTGAAAGTTCAAATTTTTCGAATGTCTCCAACACCACACGCGTAATTATTTCGCCAGTACACGCAGTTAGTCTTTTACTAGCTAGTAAAAGTGGAAATGTTCGTTTAAGAGGGTCCAGTATACGTACTATAATATTTAAAATAGAATTTTTTTTACAATCTGTCGTCTCGTCAATACATAACCAGAACCGTGTATTTTTTTAATACACATTTAATCCTATTTACAATGTCTTCACAAACAGCTGGAATATATCTACGTAACGATGTACGACTTGGTAAGTTCACCTGGGGATTGTATTTATTCCAAAACTCCCGAAATGGTTGTTTATCCAGTATGTGTAGCGGAATATTACAGGCTATTAACATTAACAATAAATCAAACATAAACTGAATTGTCAAAGGCATGCCATTTTTTTTTATTTTGATGTTGCACGGTATTGATATGACGACGACAATCTGTTTTGTGCCAGCACATTAAGTTTTGATTGCAAACTTTACAAATTATTTTGCATCCGTCATAGAATAAATCCGGAAATTCACCGATAAATTTATTCACTGTGTCCGCGTACGGTCGTTTTTTACCCTTTGGCGCGTTTGACATTATGTATAATTTATAGATACAACCTCACGCATTAACCTTTCAAATAAGACTGCAGCGTAAATCACTTCTAAATCGGCACGTGTGACGCTAGCGCAAGACCGTGGCTGTACTCCAGCCACCTTGACTAATATCACTTTACTATAACAGTAAAGTTTATTTTCGGTGGCTAAATAAAAAATATTTCATAAAGTAACTTTACTGTCGCAGTAAAGTAACTTTAGCAAAACAAATTTTATTACCCTAGTAAAATTCTTGGCTGGTGCCTATTCAAATAGAGTTTTTTGCTGTTGTAGCTTGATTTTTGGCAGTCACTGCAAAAAACTTCCCTCAGTGTAGGAAGAAATTTTCAATTTTGATAAAAACTGTTTGATCAACCTTATTGAATTTCGGAGGGGGTGTTTAACACCCAAAACATACCCCTGGGTATGGTCTTGCCAACTTTTCTAATGCTCGATTTTAAGACGATGATCTGAAACGTCTGCACAAGATTTTACCTACAAATAAATTGGAACCGGCTTTAAATTTTACAGAAACACTATTTTTTTTCAGAATTCCATAGGCAATTTAGTATTATAGCATTTTATTATACATACATATATTTCATAATCATTTAAAATAATTTTTTCTCAAGAAAAGTTATGTACCTAACACACCACAATTTTTGATGCTACATTTAAAAAAATGTGTTCTTTGAAATGATACTATCAGAAATGGGAGTTACTATTTAAAAATACAATGAGATTGTAAGTATCTTTTACAAAAACTTTTAAAAACATTCAACGAGGACGAAAAATAAGAGAAATGTATTTAAAAATCGACCTGTCCGAGGGACTTTTTGTTAATTATTGCTTTGTAACAATTTTATTGAATTTGTACATTACGGACGCACTGAAGATAATAATACTCAGTTAATATAATAATACGATACGAAAATGCACAATTAAAATTCATAAGTGTCAAATAATTAATTAGAAATAATATTCAAAAGAAATTACCTACCTTAGGCAGATAAGTAAACACCTGATAAGTAAATACCTGAAAGACCACCTACATAATATGTAGATACATATTATTTAATATCAATTCATCACAAGTGATAATATTTTACACAGACAATCAGTAAAATACAACACATCATTACTTGCTCCCCAGAAGATATATGTAAAACAGTGACACATTAATTTAATTTCTTACACACAATAGATATTCGATTAGTAAGGTCAGAGACAACCCGAGACGCGCAAGTACGTGCTAAAATTTAATCCGCAGTATTAAATTGGTCGATTGTAATGGAAGGTGAAAGTAGATGGCGTAAGAAGCAAACGCCCGCGAAAATTCAAAACCCCCTTTTTATTATTTTATTGATATTATTTATAAGCTTTATTTCTGTAGCAGTTGGTGATCGTTTGTGGACCAGAAGTAGTCGATTAATTGTTTTTAAATACTTCTATTCGCTGGAAGTTAAAAACTAACCGAGTGACTATTTCTGATGATCCACAAACGATCACCAACTGCTGCAGAAACAAAGCTATTTTAAAGTTAGAATACAAAACTAGATGTCAATCAATTTTTATATTAAACTAATCAAAAGGTTAACTGTAACCTTGTTGAACCACAACATAAGATTTAAAAGAAATATGTTTTTGTATTGGATAATTAATATAACACTCAAAACACAAGTAGGTAGGTAATATTTTGTAAAAAATTTATTAAAATCAGAAAAATACAAAAAAGCAAATTTAGGACATTTTGTCAATATATTACAGAAAATATCAAGAAAGCATGATAGTTATTTATGCAACAAGACCGGAAAGTGATTCTTAACAGGGCGAGCTGGCAATTTCCATTGCAAATGCCATGGCGAGCCCAGTAAAGTCACTTTCTGGGTGTGTTGTGTACAATATTTTTTCTGCAATGGTTCCTGCTAGTCTCAAAAAACTTTTTTAACTTTAATAAAATATAAAATCAACTGACAGACATCAGACACTTACTTTCAATGAAGACTGGAATAATCATTTTTAAGTGTTATCGCATACTTTTTGTCAACAGAAAATGACATAAGGAATCGGTAAAGACTTTACAAATCCTTATGTCACTTTGCCGGGCTAGACCTGTAAATATGTATTTTCTTATTAAAAAAAATTGGTCACAGTTAAATTTCTAGAAGGTTGCAGAAAAAGAATATTATTTAATTATAATTAAATTTAAAATATTTATTAGGCTTGACTTGCAGAGAGTATCTTAAAATGTTATTAAGTGCCAGATAAAAAAATCATGTATTGTGTGGCACCCAACGTGGCTCTATAAAAATTAAGGTTCTAATTATGCGAAAGTATCTTCAGTTTTCTCTTTGTCTCACGAGCACCATTTTCTTATGATTCTTTTATTCATTTTGCCTCACGAGCATCTTTTTTATTTTGCTCTGTGCCTCATTGTGCCTCTTACACCACCAAGGAATCCCAATTCTAATAATTTCCCGGTCGTTTTCGAACAGTGACATTCTGATCTGATACAGAAGTGCTGGAAATCTCCTCCAAAAATTCACTAGCTGCCTTCACTATGCTAGGAAATTCCTCCGCCAACTCATAAGGTATATTCTTTGAAGTTGAGGTCTCGCTTGAGGCTAGATCTGAAGTAAAATGAGATAGATATTAGCGACCATGTTTATTGGTACAAATCTATATTTCTTTATTTTGAATAAATTAAATAATAGTAAAAAGTCTGCGATAATTCTACCAAGCTAATTAGTAACAACCATGGATTGATATCTAAGGACCCCTCACCACTAACATTTTGTAAAACACATATTACCTGCTTGTACTTGGTATGTTGTCAACTGACGACATGGAAAAAGTGTGGGGACTGCATTGCGGGTCAACCTATGACTACTTAGGTCGACATAACGCTCAGCAGTAAAATGACGGGAGCATATCCTATAATTTTGAAGAGTTTCTTCAGTGTAATGTATACCCATATTCTCTTGCCAAATGTTTGACCTGTAAATATAAAAAATTGTGCTGTTAGAAGTGTTATTAATTTAGTGCAGGCCTTAATTTACCTTTCCAACCTTGAAGGAAAATAATGAAGTTTTGCCACATCGTCTTCCGAAGAACCACACACATACACAATCTAATTCGTGACTCTGTAGCCATCTCAAACAAAAAATAACCTACAACCAATTTCAAAGTTTATTATGAGGAATGAAATAAGTAAAGGATACAGTTAGCACATTTTCTAATACTGTTTACCCTTTCTGATTAATATATAGGCAGATATAGGTTAGATATAGCGGATAAAATTATTTATAAATTTATAACTTACCAGTTATATGAAATTGGTAGTCTTTAAGAAGAGAAATAGTCTTTAACACACAAATATCACAAAATACAACGAGAAATAATCAAAATCACGACAAAATAACAAACACTTCTTTCGTCACTTCAAGTTGACAGATAAATACCACAGAAAAAGCGCGGGATAGAACAGAAATGATAGCAGTGCAAGTGCTACCCTCTGCTTTCACCTTCCATTTTATCGGAATAGGACAGCTATATTTGACTATTCTTATATTAAATAAAGATAGCGAATAAATGTTAAAATCGGACAAAATTTTCTATCCACTTGCGGGTTGTCTCTGGTAAGGTGCACGCAGTGAAGTTTACTTGTTTACTTTTTTGAACTGTCATGCCGTGTCTCTGTGCGCACATGGGCATGGTAAACTTTTATTTGCCGTATTTTTTACGTTCGACCGGTATTATTCAACATCTGGGATAGTGACGTCATAGGAATTGTAGAAACATTTTAATAAATGTATTTAAATATATTTAGAAAATAAATGAATATTTAAAATCAAATATTATATCAACTTACAGTTCACTTATTTGTAAAAATTGCAAAATAATTAGTTTAATTGTAATAAATACCTGTTTTTAGTGTAAGTACATGAAGAAAATGGATGGCATGGGTACGAATGGGTGGCATGATAGAAAACCATGATTATGAATTAGAAAATTTAGAAACAATAGAAAGATTTGAAAACGAATTGAATAAGAAGTTTTACAAGACAATATGGTAATTATTTAGTATACGATAAGATGCTTAAATTTTCCTGAAAATTTTTCTACCCCACCAAAATAAGGTACGCTGAACACGAATATGAAGTTTGTTTTCGCCGGAAACAAGCCGTTATGGAGAAATAAAATAAAAAAATTTGCACTTTCACAGACATCTGTCACTTCTTACACTGGATATATCTAACGATTTGCATTATTTCCCTCACCCCAATAACGCTCTGAATGGTTTGGAGTATAGTATAAGCCATTTTTTATAATAAGAGCATTTTTTTCCTTAGAAAAACAGCTTTGTATTTAGGATAACGCCATTACACGATAAAAATGTCGCGTTTCAGATAGTGTCTAAAGTGCCTCGCAAACAATTTCCCACTATATTTTTAACAGTTTCGTAATGACAGGCGATTGGGCGACAAGGTAAAATTTGTTTCATTAGCTTTTATTTATTTATTTATTGCAATTTTTATTTATTTCCTGAATTCTTATTTTCGGTGATTTTCAGGACACGCCCCTGTGAGATACCACAAAACCAATTATACCGACACACTACACATCATCAAATGTTCATTGCACATTGTCATATCCTGTGCAAACATTCCTATAATAAGATTGCATTCTTCAATAACATTAAGAATTATTCCTTGCCCTAAAAATTTTGGGTGGAAAAGGGTGTTTTAAATAGGGTGCCTTTTACATACGATTATGGTTACGATAAAAGGGGTTGGTTTAGCGAATAATTTTAATATGACGAAAGGATGGTTTCATTATAAGGGGTTATTGTAACCATAATCCAATGTAAAAGGCACCCTATTTAAAACTTACCCTTTTCCACCCAAAATTTATAGGGCAAGGAATAATTCTTAATGTTATTGAAGAATGCAATATTATTAATTTATTTAAGGGTAGTTAGGGATGTTCGTACAAGATATGACAATGTGCAATGAGCATCTGATGATATGTAGATTTGTGCAATAATACAACCTAACTCAACCTAATACATGTTCCTCTCCTTTCCTGGCAAAGATAATTGCTCATACCTTATCGTTGGTCCTTGCTGAACAATAACATATTTAAAGATATAATCCATTTCTTTAATTACGTTATCGACTACATGAGCAACTTACCCTAAAAATGATCCGATCTGGTTCTAAACTGAACGCTAGTTATACAATGTCGTATCTTTAGACACAACAGAATAGAATCACACCTAACTTCGTGACTATGAATGATTTTACAGCATTTTCCATGCATTTTCGTATTTAAAATATGGTTTTTAATGTGTAAAACATTATATTTCTGTACAAGATGAAAGTAACATCGTCTTCTAAGCATTAAAATAGTGAAATTAGTAACAGGAAGTATTAAATATATCACAATAAAAAGTGACAGATGTGAGTGAAAACGCATTTTTTTTCTTATGAACGGCTTGTCTCCGGCGAAAAAAAACTTCATATTCGTGTGCAGCGTATCTCATTTTGGGGGGTAGAAAAATTTTCAGGAAAATTTAAGCATCTTATCGTATACTAAATAATTACCGAAAATATTATGTATGTAAGTAAAATTTCTACGAAAATTCGATCTCAAAACTACCTCCAAAAACATTGACAACACAATTATTCTGAAGGATTAATTGTGGAAAATATCGCAGGTTTTTAATATTCTGCTGAATTAAATAGTATTAAATTTGGAAAACTATAAACTTAAAAAAAAAATACTAACTGAAATATTCTATTTCCTTCTTTATGATACAACAGAGCTTTCAGTATTTTGTTAAAAATCCAGCAATTCCAGAATAATTCGGTTTGCGAATATAAGCATTGCGTCCCGACTAAATTATTATAAATATTAAAGTGTGGTTTACCAGAACATCTGTCATATACTGTGGATATTATTTATATAATGATCCTTGGTCTTTGCGCGTATTTCTGATCGAAGAGTTGACTCCAATTCACGCCCGGTTTTCATGGAGTTAAATAAACATTTTTTGTTGTAAATATAAGATTTTTTTTTATTTACAGTTCGCATATATTTAAAGATACGAACAAAAAAACCGCTGCCAATTATTTGGGGATCAGAACATTCTCATCGTAGTAAAACTCGACGTGTGGTGGAGTTTATAATAAAAGTAATTTTTGACGTTTCAAAAAAAGTCACATTTTGACGTTTCAAAAAAGTCACTTTGACGTTTCAAAAAGTCACATTGGTGGAATGTCACTAATATTTTTTTTAGACATTGGGACCGATTTTGCTCATCAACGAACTGTGCACCATATTTGAGAGCTTTATCTCAAAAACTGTAGCTGCTATCGCGAACCACACAGTCAGACACACAGACAGAAGATTTTTTTTGTCTGAAATTTTGTGTATCGTAATAATTCGTCGGAATTCGTTCAGAAATGAAAAAAAAATTCAGAATTTTTTTCATGAATACCTCATTTTGAGGGGTGAGGAAGTAATAATAATTAATATTCTAAACTACATGCTTTTTAAAGGGTAATTTTACCACTTATTTTTTGCATATTCATACACAAAATCAGTGGCCTATTAAAAAATTTTTTTTAGAACTTTTTAAAATTAGTTAAACTTGTCGCTTTTCATAATAAAACTGTAAAGTCTTCTGGGCGTAATGAGCTCATTTACAGAATATGTTTCCTTTTTGAACAGAAAAATACTCGGATTGGTAGATAGATTTACTATCCATATATCTTATGTAAATAAGTCGTAATTTGTTTGATATTTGTATAATTAGTAGAAAACGAATAAATCAAAAATTTACAATTCGTCAAATAGTAGGTTAACCAAATATTATCAAAAGAAGTTACATCAACATAAAGTAGTCCGAAATTCATAAAAAGTGGTCAAATATCTAAATTTGTCATGAACAGCTTTAAAGTTATTCAAAAAGTGCTGTAGAAATAATAGAAAAAATATCAGGGGTCATTTTTGAGGGTTGTTATTTTAGGGAGTAACCAATTAATGGATTACTTTTAGAAAATAGTTTAAATAATTTAGTAAAAACCGTATAAAATAAAAAGGGATGGTTTTATGGTAATTTCGCAAGTAAAAATCAATTTTAATGCATGTTTTCGATTCAACTCTCTTTTAAATACGACACATTGGAAGAAAAAATTATTTTAAGTAATTGAGGCTTTGGAGTATATTTTGAGAATAATTTTATTGAATATAATATGGCGCGCGACTAAAGAAATCATGAATTCATTAATAATTGTAAAAGTAAACTATAAACTCATTAGTATGACTGATGGCCGAGAGGTAACGTAGTTGGGCTCTCACCAAAAAGTTCAGTGTTAGATTCCCGATCGTAGCAGTGGAATTAACTAAGAGAGAGTTTACTTCCATTATATATGAATATTGTATGTGTCTGTTGGTCTTCTACTGATGAAATTTCAAAACTGAAATTGAAAATCGACGAGAACTTTTACTGGGTCTTCTTTTTGGCCGAAATTGAAGGAACCGATGAAATCAGAAATTTGTTCGATAAATCTGTATTCCCAAATTTTCTCGAGTTTTTACAAAAAGTGTGCCAATACTTTTATGACTGTCGTTAACGATAACTATGATTATTTTTATTAATTTTGTTATGGAAATTTTTCTGGTTATTATTTATTATGCTTTGCCAAAATGATCTGCATTTTTATCAATCCTTTAGTTTTAAGGGAAATATATCATATTATATTTGGTTTAATCAGGAATTAATGAACCAAAAAAAATGAATTAAAAATACTTTATTGGCTATAAATTCAACAAAATCTGAAAATAGTAAAATTTTTTATTTAAATAAAATGGAAGAGTACAAAAAATTAGAATTACTAAAAGTGAATATTGCAAAAACAAAATCAACAATTCCGGTAATAGGAGTAGGGAAACGTGGAAAATAATAGCAATTTTGGTCGAGGGAATAAAAAAAGTAAATCCAATACAGTTATCGGTAAACAATGAGATATTAAGCAACTCATCCGAAATAGTTGACAATTTTATTAATTATTTCAGTACAATATCTAATATTAAACTGATCGAACATTTTGGAGAAAACCTCTCTCTGCCATGTACGTCAGTATATGGCAGAAACTTTATTTGTGGGCTATATAGACGAGTATACGAGTAAAAGTGAGATTTTAGAACTGAATAATAAAAAATCAGCAGATATAGATGACATTACCATCACACTAATAAAACTTAGCAGTGATATAATAAACCATTAGTATACCTAATTAATAAGTCACTGGAAGTGTAATTTTTCCAAATGTTCTTAAAATAGCGTATAACATACCATTTTATAAAAAACATTATTCATTTGATATAGCCAATTATCGACAAATCTCACTTTTGAGTATATTTTCAAAGTTAATTGAGAAATTGGTCTATAACATGGTAGCACAATTTTTAAATATGCATAATATTATTACACTCTGCTAACACAATTTTATACCTAATAAATCCATTGAAACTGCTTCCAATTATCTGCTAGATTCCGTTTACAAAGTCCTATATTAAGGATTGTATGTAATGTCATGAACGTTTACAAAAACCTAGATCAAGGATTGTATGTAATGTCATTATATTTGACTTTTCTAGTGCATTTGATGCTGATAATATTGAATTTCTAGTAACAAAACTGTACAATATTTGCATTAGAGAAAGTTTATTGCTATAGATAAAATTCTACCTGTCTAACAGAAAATTGTTAGTTAAATGTGACAACACTATGTCAGATATGAGGGACGTGCATATGAGATTCCTCGGGGTTCTGTGTTAGGGCCTCTGATTTTTAATGTATATGTAAATGACTTGCCAAAGTTCATTACCATCAGTTAATATTAAACAACAAAAAACTGTTTACATAAATTTTTACATAAGAAAAGAACTTACTCCTGAATTTCTCACAACAGTATTGAAGTGGCTCGAATTTTTAGGAGCTCGGCTAGACGGTAGACTCACTTGGAACGATCACATAGATATTGCTTGCAATAAATTAAATTATGGTTATTTCGTTATATCGCTATATTACAAATAAAAGCTGTTTTGGATACTAACGGCATACTAAATATCTATCACGCTTTAACCTATAGTCATTTGTCTATGAACATAATTTCATGAGGAGTAGACAAAAACATAAGCAGAGTTTTAATTTTACAGAAAATAATACTTAGACTTATCTACAATCTTAAACTAATAGATAGTTGCAAAAATATTTCAGAAAAAAATGTCATCTAGCGAGAAGGATGATAGAAGTAATCAAAGACAATAAATGAGGAGGATGCACAGTCTAATGGTGGTACTAGACTTGAGTAATGCCTTTAATAAGACTTGGGGGCCCTATATTGACCTGGAGATGGAAAGAATGAACATGCCAGGGAACTTGAGAAAGTTATGCATGAATTTCTTGAAAGGAGGTTTGTGAATAGCGACAGCGTTACAGCTCAGATAGAAACGGTAGGCCCGCAAGGGTCAACTTTCGGACTAATATTATGGTTAATTGTTATGGAAGGCTGGTTCAGAAACGTAAGAAGGATGAACGAGTTGAATCGGGAAATAGAAGTAGTGGAGGTTTTCCATGCGCAGGCATTCGCTGACGACCACATCTTGATTATCAGAGGAAAATCAGTGAAAGCCATAGAGAGGACATGGGAAATATTGAAAGAATAGTACGGGAGGTGGGAGAATCAAAGCTATCTGTCTTACAATGCAAGTAAGACAGAGGCGATGTTTGTGAGTGCGAAACGAAGGATAAGAGAACAACGGATCAGAATGGGAACAGCGGTAGTGGATATGAAAGAGGGGCTAAAGGTTCTGGGGATCCTGGTCGACAGGACTTTCAAGTTCATCGATCATGTCAAGGATGTGAGAAAGAGAATGGGAGAGACTTGCACTAGGATAAACGGAGTGATAAAAGGAGGTATGGAGCGAACGAGAGTCTGCTTCGTATGATTTACGAATGAGTCTTGAGAGAGGCTGTGCTTTATGGGGTGAAAGTGTGGGGGAGTAGGGTGAACGACAGTAGGGTGAATCGGCAACTGAAATCCACCCAAAGAATGGCGCATCTCAGAATCCAGCGCGCATACAGAACGACGCCTACAGCGGCACTGAAGGTGTTATCGGGAATACCACCTCTGGAAATATATGCGAAGATTATGTTCGAAGAGAGGAGAGGGCAGATTATTTAGAATTTTTTCATATAACTTCATTATAATGAAAAATATTCGCTTCATATTGCATCCAAATATCAAAAATGAACCATATTAAGATTTCCAATGCCTACTTGGAAAATTTTCATTATACAAAGAGTTTCAATTATTAATTTTGAATTAACAAAAAATTTAAATAAGTCCGCCATTTTGCGGGTAATGTCAAAAATTTTGATTTATTATACAGGGTGAGTCTTAAGTGTGTAGTTATATTTAAACCACCGATTCTTGACATCTGTAGAAACCCTCTGTCACATTTTTTTTTAATTCCCACGTGTAACTGAGTTATCGACTTTCAAAAAAACATGATGAAATTGTTTTGGAACTGCTGGTTACTGAAAACAGCACTTTATTAGGGATTGGCCATGGCCATTACATGATAAAAATTTAACAACGCCATAATGTGAACTGCGATATTAGCGTCGCATATGTAATCTTATGATCTTCACACATCTAACCACGCAACTAATCAGTGTTGCCAGACATACCATTATCATGGTATTTATACCATTATTTTCCTTGTGTACCTTCACTTTTTTTAAGTAATAAAACTATTATTTAAAAATTTCTACCATTTTACACCAATATTAGCAAAAGTTGATAAAAAAGTAAAATTTAGGTCGTCAGCCCCGACCTCGGTCAGTTCTTCCATTAAAAAAAGAGTAAACTGAATTAAATTTTATACCGTGTACGTAGGATCTTTATAAATCGGAGCCTCTCGTAAACAGCGCTAGTTGTGCAAACCCAAATAAATAATAATCTTTTGCTGTTTTCTGTTGTTTCTGTTGCGATGGTAAGACCCGTTTTTTCAATGCTCAGTTAGCTAAATTAAACGTCAGTTAGGTCAATAGAAATTTTTTGAAAAGCATCATGTTTATTTATAATGAAATTTATAACCTATGTGAAAATCTCACACATCTGGCAACACTACACCCCATGTAAAAACCAGTGTTATTGTAGTTCGCGTACCTGTTTGCATTAGAATTTACAAAAATGTGATTAATCCGTTATTTACAGTTTTTTGTGATTAAATTTGTGATTCGAAGTTTTGAGTTATTATATTACCAAAATTTATTATTTATAATTTGTTCCTTTGGTGGCTCATTTTGTGAAAATTAGTGATTAACCATAGCGACTAATTTTATTATTTTAATGCTGGATATGTTAAAGGCATATTTTCAAGTACATGAAAATGCTAGACAAGCAAAACGGCTATGGAATGCTATCCAAACGTCAAGCCCATATGATATATTCATGTAGTAACTGTTGTATTAGGTAAGTAAACTAATCTGCTTTTTCGTTCTTTTAAAGTAAATGCGTCTTTTTAAAATGATTATTTTCAACTTTGATTCATTTTTAGCAGTGAACCATATTAAACTTAAACTATAAATTAGAGACAATAATAATAATTTAAAATACACAGAAAAAGTATTGCATATTTTTAATATTTGGTGCTTCCCGTAAGCACCAAATATTAAAAATATGCAATACTTTTTCTGTGTATTTTAAATTATCTGTTTATTTATAAAAAAAGTGTCGGGATTACCTAATTTTACAAGGAAAAAAATAGATAAACAGATACTTTTAACACCTTTTATTTTAAGAGCAACCTACAAGTGACAAGTGTCGCTTTCCACAAAGGGCTAATCAATCGCGCCTTGGCCGCCTTGAAGTTTATTTCTTATTTTCGGCCAGTGTGTACAGATATCATGCTTTCTTAAAAAGAGCTCAATGTTTTATAAACTATTAAATTTATTTTGGTGCGGCGTCTGATATTAAATAAGTCTAATATCGTCTCACAAAATGTCCGTGACAAAAGGGTAATAATTTTTTTTAAAAATTCAAAATTTGCAATTCATGCCATGCATGCAATTATAGGATAATTGTGATGACGAACTGTGGCAGTAGCAACACTGCCTTCAGTTACGTCATTTCTGTGAACGGCGTTTACAAAGTTATCCAGTGACTATCAAAATGTCAGTGGCTGGAGGACGAAAAAATTATCAGAAATTAAAAATTTTTTTGTTCAAAAAAATTTTTTAACAGTTCCAATCAATTGTACACGACGAAATATATTGAGGGTTAAAATATAACTACGCATTTAAAACTCACCCGTATAGAAAACTTCATGCATAAAAATAATATGTTAAAATATTAAGGGTGTTTCATTTAAAAATTCAAAATTGACGATTCTTCCGTTAAAACCGTAAGTGATATAATACATGTTCGTCAAAATAAGTCCATTTACTTCTCATACCAGAGTTTTAAATTTGAATTTTTCTTTCAATTTTTAAAAAAATGGTGGGCTCTCATCATGATCTCGTTGACACCCGGTACACATGGTCCATTCCAATAACTGTCTTCCTGGCAAATAATGCATGGTTTACCCTATATGGCTTTTGCTGTGCGAGTATATTGGGAGCCACGTTATATAATTAAAAATAATGATGTTATCGTAATGTCTGGCATTCTACAAAAACACCATTAACAACTGTAACTTTAATTAAGATCTGTTTTTTATTAAGTTTTCAAATTGTTATTTAAAATAACATCTAGTAAAGACAACACCTAAACCTCAACTGTTATGATTATCTAATGTCAAATTATTGATTTTATGTCGTGAGGCACCAAATTAATTAGGTATTATATTTTGTGCCATAACAATGTTGTGATTCACATAAGCATAAAGAGAATACGTCTAATTAATATTACTGCATTTATTTTTAAGTATATTATATTATGATACAAATTAATTAATATTAAGCATTGAATAAAAAAATATCTTGTGCCATAGTTTAAGGTATTGTAAAAGGATTTTTCTAACATCCTAGACTCGATTTTATGAGTGTGTGGTTGTTTGGGTGTATAACGGCATCAGTGTTGCCAACTAGTTGAAACGGAATTACCTTTTACTGTCAGTACGGTATTATAGCTTCCAGGATCGTACTTCGAAAAATGCATGGGAAGGGGCTAGAAATAAACATAGAAAATTTTTAACAATTTTTTTATTAAATGTAACCTTTAAACAAACTAAAGAACTATGATTATTTTAATATTTCAAAATCACTATCATCTGATGATGCAGGTACTGCTTATTTCTTATTGTATAATTGACTTGTCATACAACTCAACATGTCACAATTTACCTTAAGAGTTACGCATGTCCCTGCCTTCCTTACGCATTCTTTGCTTAACAAAGCACCGTTCATAGTCTTCGTAATTAATCTATTTCTAGATTTTGTTTTAATTGAATTTTCGTTACTAAACGCGCGCTCACATGCAGCATTTGAATGGGGTAGGGAGAGAATGTTTAAAACAAATAAAGCTAAATTTCTAAACACAAAATGGTCGCTTTCACTTTTAAAAGTTAACAGTTTTCCCCAAAATATATCTATTTCTGCATTGACGTCAACTGTGTCTAATGGAAATACATAATTTGGTAAAGTACGTCACTCATCATCAATTAATTGTCTATTATCGCGGTCATGACATCGATCCAAATTGTCTAAAATAGGGAATAATGTTGGATAGATATTTCTAGTTTCAAAAGAAAGGGCATTTCTTGGACTAAAAATACGCAGTTGTGACAAAATGGAATCCTCTAAATCGTATCTGTTTTTAATTTCTTTACAAAGTACCTTTAAATAATCTTTGCATCGATCGTAAAAATATATAAGGGTATGGCAATTATTTTGAATTTCAGGTTTTTTAATTTCATTCATTATTTGTACGCCGAGATATAAATTAGAATTTGATAAAAAATATGACTGATTTTCTGGATCTAATAATGACAAAGCAGTTGATCTAACGTATTTAGGGTCCATATAGCACAATAAAAGTTCAGTATACTTTTCTGTGACAGCGCTGTGTAAGTTTGCAACTAATACTTTGTCCGATTGAAAATATTGATTATGCCCATTAATTTTTGGAAGTACATAATTTAAGAATAAAAAATATAACTTAATAAACGGATCATTTAAGCTATTGTGAATTTGTTCGGCTGCGAGAAGACGTTCTTCTACATATTTTCTGGTAAAAAATAGTTGTGGTGCAGGCCGTTCTAGTATTCTTGATACTACTTGGCCTAACGACAGCCACCGGGTTTGGGAAGGATGAAGTATTTTCTGAATTTCCACTTGAGCTAAGTATTGAAATTCGCGAAATTCACATTGTCTCTTGCTGCTTGACTAGAATTTCGAAATTCAAAAAAATTGTTAATGTTTAGTATTGAAAAAATGATTAAAAGTAGGTACTTACCTTAAAAAAATGTATAAATATTTCTCGCTAGATCTTCACATGTTCTAGGTAAGCATTTGCATGCTAGGCTGCTGCAGATATGTAAGGAATGGCAAATGCATTTAAAAATTATGATTCCGGGACATGAAATCCTGAACCTTGATGCAACGGAATTATGTTGGCCCATCATCATATTGCAACCATCAGATGCAAATCCAATAATATTACTTAACGATATTTTGTTTCTTAAAAAAGTATCAATTAATAATTGATAAAGGTGTTCTGCCGTTCCTTGATTTTCCATGTCCACTCTTTCTTGAATTGTTGGGATATATTCCCACAAGGATGTAGTAATTTTTCCTAATTCCTCATCAAAATAGCGGACAACAATACATGCAGTTTTTGTAGTAGATATGTCTGTGGATTCATGGACTAAGAGACTAAATTTGGTAGTTTTTAGAATTTTTTAAGGTAACTTTTATGGCTTTGCGCAATTAGATTAGTGATAATATTTTTAGCTTTAATGCGCCGGATGGATAAGCTTTTGGCAATTTTTGAATCTGGTAAAATTTCTTTAAGTAAAGGACTGGTCCATGGTTCTAAATGAAATATTATGTTCGGCAAAAAAACCGCACAATTTTATTTCAGCCTCTTTAACACCGATTTCATCTGTTGAGCTCTTTCCAACTTGCACAAATTTCTCAAGAACCATACCTCTTTTTGTTTTTTTCTTGCATTAATATTTGTTTTATGCTTTTCCGATATTCCATATTTTTTAAGGACGGAGAGTTCAGCCACAAACTCTTTTTTTACATAATACACACTGTGCCTTAAATTGATTTTCTGGAACTGATCGCAACCAATCTTTATACTCCGGTAAATCTACCTAAGCTGCTCAAAATTTCTAGAATGGAAGAAAATTCTTGCATAATAGTAAACATACCTACATATTCCTATCTAATATTAAATATTAAATTATATAAAGAAATTGAAAATACACCTACTTGTTTTTTATGTGAACTCCTTTTTAGTTTTTTTTAGCTGCTGGAGCAACTTCATTGTCAGTGTTAGTAGAACTAGACATAATTTTTAAAACGGTAATGGCGACTGGCCCGGCGTTTTATAGTTAATGTCATAATTCGTTTATTCGTCTTTCTACGGTATTTCCCCTAGAAAGCCCAGCCAGCCAATATTTAAACCTCAGAGAGGTAGTGCGAGACGCGGAGAATGTGAAGATTTACTTTACCTAGTTCAGTTAACAGCAGTTAGATGACGCTAGAAGTACAAATGCATAACGTACATCAGACCATCGACATATAGATGTCGACGCATCAGACATTTTGTATTGATAAAGATTGAAGAAATATCGATGATAAATAATTCTTGAGAAAGAAAAAAATGGGTAATTCCACTTGTCAGAATTATTATTCAAATTACCGTACATTTGGGATACGGTAAAGGAGTTGGATCGTATATCGTATTTTTAATCAAATTACCGTAAAAGTACGATAATTACCGTACCATTGGCAACCCTGAACGGCATGCAGCTTTTATAAGAATGATGATATTATATTTTTATTAAATATTTTATTAAATTGACTGGCGTCGGTGAGGGACATGTCGTAACTCACAAAAACTTACTTCTTATATCATGTGCATTAACAGTTGCTTATGGTTGTCAGCGTACACTTGCATTATTAATAAACTTTCTATGGCATCCTCTGTTGTTTGTGCAGCCATGTGTATATATTTTGTTTTTTGACACTATACATGTTTAAAATAAAATATAGATTCTCTAGATAAATGAACCAAATACAGAATAGGTGTGACGTTTTATTATTAATAAATTGAATAGTGAATGCTAAAAATTTTTTAGATTACAAAATAAAGTAGCTGGGTATAAAAAAAAACAAATCTTGTGTTTTGTTTGTCAGTTTATTAATATAAAAATAAAATATCGATGTCCTTGGTAATAATTAAATTTAGTACAAATTTCGTTTTGCATTATCCTTATTTTCTTTACTAAAAACAACTTGTGCATTTTCTTTTCAACATCAGAAAACACCTCGAAAAATGCAAAAATATTATTTGCATACATTAAAAGTTTTTTTTTTCGAATACCCATTAATTTGAGATTAAGATTAGTGTGAATACCAAATTCATGTTTTTTATTTTGCAGAGATAAAGTTTTATATTTCAGAATCACGAGGAAAGGAAAACAATTTTACCTTTATTTTTACAGCTTTTTTAACAACAAACATGACTGACTTCTTCGCCGCACAGAAAAAAACCACAGAAAAGTTTACACTTCTTGACAACACGCATCTATCAAGATAGCGGAACTTGAGACCAGTGATTAGTGTGGGTAGTGAGTAGCCGAGAAAAACTACTGGTCACTAAAAACCTGTTGATATGGGTAGTTTTTGGCGCATGTCGTACGTCCGCCCTCTACCTCCGCTCGATAGACTGCATTCAGACGAGCCAGCTTTATGACTATTGTTAGACTTAAAGCTACGTAATCATTTAAGTAACCATGTATGCACAGACAGGATGCGCCCAAAAAATGCTCTTGTCAGGACGGTACGATAACATACACACATAATTGCATAAGCACAATCACAGTCCATACATCCGTAACTACGGCATAACAATTGACTTAAAGTGTATATCCAACCCGAAGACAGTAACGCAGCATACTAAATCGTTAAGCGACGAATGTAGCTGGTTTTACTGTTTGCCGACTTCTGGCTTCAACTTCTGGCTTCGACCCTGACATATTGGAAGGGACCGCATTTTTTCAACAGTGCAGCTTCGGATTTGGATTTGGTGGTTGTCTAATTTATGTGGTGTGACATATATTTTTTTTAGTTATGGATATACTCGTATCATTATGGGTCTCGTAGCCAAGTGGATAAGAGTACTTATACTGACCTATTTGGTAGCGAAGGTCACTGCGATGGTTCGAAATCATTCCGGGATAAATTGAAAATTTATTTATTTGAAATTTGCTTCCGACTCAGATGAGTTAAGCTGACATTCTACCAAATAAAGCACCGTACAACTTACCAACCTATACGACGGTGCATCAAATTCTGTGTAAAGACTCATCGCACATAATTATTCCACTGAACACCGTACGTAGGTACGTCATGTAACAAATATAGCTCACTGATGGAGTTACTGTGTTAAGTATACATACAACCTGCCTTCATAAAATATCATTGCGGCGAGTTGTAGATGAGCTATGACTATATTGTTGCTAAAAAGAAAAAGAAAATGTTCTGCACTTAATACACGAAGGGTGACATTAGGGGAATATCATCGTTTATGTCAGGAATTGGAAATATTTCCAGAAGAGTATCATCAATACTTTAGGACGACTTAAAAAAAGCTTTGATAAGTGGCATAACTTGCCCACAATTAACATAATGAAAGAAAAATGTAATTGGCAGACCGACAGATACGTTTCAACTGATATTTGAATGGATATTTTACTCGTAACAGTGCTGCACTGCATTATGCTGCATACACTTTACTTCACCTAACTTAGTGGTGACTTGTATTGTTAAACATAGGAGTCAAAACCTATGTAGCGCTAATTTTGACGCTCCATCGATCCGTCGTATGGCGGCATATTTGGTGGATTGGTGCCCTTTATGGGCCTGTCAGATTCTTCAATAAACGTAGGGTTTTGTTTCTCCTTGTCTAAAAGAAAATCTCCAACTTTTAGGTGGTTACTTCGCTGACTAAAGAGGCACTTAAGTGTGTATCGGGCACGTTAGCACAATTAGCTATTTGACAAGCTCGACTAGTTGTCTGTCGCTACTGAGTTTGAACAGAGACAACCCAGGGACGCGCAAGTACGTGCTAAAATTTAATCCGCAGTATTAAATTGGTCGATTGTAATGGAAGGTGAAAGTAGATGGCGCAAGAAGCAAACGCCCGCGAAAATTCAAAACCCCCCTTTTATTATTTTATTGATATTATTTATAAACTTTATTTATGTGGCAGTTGGTGATCGTTTGTGGACCAGAAGTAGTCGATTAGTTGTTTTTAAATACTTCAATTCGCTGGAAGTTAAAAACTAACCGAGTGACTACCTCTGATGATCCACAAACGATCACCAACTGCTGCAGAAACAAAGCTATTTTAAAGTTAGAATATAAAACCAGATGTTAATTAATTTTTATGTTAAACTAATCAAAAGGTGAATTGTAACCTTGTTGAACCGCTAAACATAAGATTTAAGAGAAATATGTTTCTGTATTGGATAATTAACATAACACTCAAAACAAAAGTAGGTAGGTAATTATATTTTGTACAAAATTTATTAAAATCAGAAAACTACAAAAAAAGCAAATTTAGGACATTTTGTCAATATATTACAGAAAATATCAAGAAAACATGATAGTTATTTATGCAACAAGACCGGAAAGTGATTCTTTACTGGGCGAGCTGACAATTTCCATTGCAAAAGCCCTAGCGAGCCCAGTAAAGTCACTTTCTGGGCTTGTTGTGTACAATGTTTTTTCTGTAACGGTTCCTGCTAGTCTCAAAAAACTTTTTGACTTTAATAAAATATAAAATTCAACTGACAGACATCAGACCCCTACTTTCAAAGAAGACTGGAATAATCATTTATAATTGTTATCGGATACTTTTTGTCAACAGAAAATGACATAAGGAATCGGTAGACTTTACAAATCCTTATGTCACTTTGCCGGGCTAAACCTCTAAATATGTATTTTCCACTCAAAAAATTGGTCACAGTTAAATTTCTAGAAGGTTGCAGGTTACATCATATTGAACATTTTCCTTAATGTCCATTTCGTCAAATAGCAACAGACACATTTTATCTTACCCATTTGTTAAACTGTTGTTGATGTGCCTAAATAAGTGATCATTAATGCCAACATGGAATGGGATCTTTTCCAATAGTGAAATTAATGTTCTTTTTGAAGGCATCGCGACGATCTTTGACAATAGTTTGTAACACTTTGGACTCCTTTTTAGAAGTGCCAAGGCTATAACCTTTTCTTCGATAGTCCACCTCCTACCTTTTTGATCGCGTTTGGCACAGCGTAATTGGGAAATGAGGAAGTTGGTTGTAGTATTTGACATCCCCTTAAATATACTTGACTACTGATGAGTCATCTAAATTTGATAGAGATTTGAGGTCATGAGCCTTCTGCTTGCATATGACTTTCAACTTCCGTATATGGTCCTCCTTCTGACAAATCATGGTCATAAGTTTAACTTTTCTTGGAGTAGAGGTTGTCCTTGAAAGATCGCCAATGCCTCTAAACACTGGTCGTTTTCGAACGGTGACATTCTGATCTGATACAGAAGTGCTGGGAATCTCCTCCAAAAAATTCACTAGCTGCCTTCACTATGCTAGGAGATTCCTCCGCCAACTCATAAGGTATATTCTTTGAAGTTGAGGCCTCGCTTGAGGCTAGATCTGAAGTAAAATAAGATAGATATTAGCGACCATGTATATTGGTTCAAATCTATATTTCTTTATTTTGAATAAATTAAATAATAGTAAAAAATCTGCGATAGTACTACCAAGCTAATTAGTAACAACTATGGATTGATATCTAAGGACCCCTCACCACCAACATTTTGTAAAACACATATTACCTGCTTGCACATGGTATGTTGCCAACTGACGACATGCAAAAAGTGTGGGGACTGCATTGCGGGTCAACCTATGACTACTTAGGTCGACATAACTCTCAACAGTAAAATGACGGGAGCATATCCTATAATTTTGAAGAGTTTCTTCAGTTTAATATATACCCATATTCGCTTGCCAAATTTTTGACCTGTAAAACATAAAAAAACTGTGCTGTTAGAAGTGTTGTTAATTTGAAGGACAATAATGAAGTTTTGCCACATCGTCCTCCGAAGAATCACACACATAACACAATCTAATTCGTGACTCTGTGGCCATCTCAAACAAAAAATAATCTACAACCAATTTCAAAGTTTATTATGAGGAATGAAATAGAAAATACAGTTAGCACATTTTTCAATACTGTTTATCCTTTCTGATTAATATATAGGTTAGATATAGCGGATAAAATTATTTATAATTTTATAACTTACCAGTTATATGAAATTGGTAGTCTTTAAGAAGAGAAATAGTCTTTAACACACAAATATCACAAAATACAACGAGAAATAATTAAAAACACGACAAAATAACAAACACTTCTTTCGTCAGTTCAAGTTAACAGATAAATACCACAGAAAAAGCGCGAGATAGAACAGAAATGACAGCAGTGCAAGTGCTACCCTCTACTTTCACCTTCCATTTTATTGGACTAGGACAGCTATATTTGACTATTCTTATATTAAATAGAGATAGCGAATAAATGTTAATATCGGACAAAACTTTCTATCCACTTGCACGTCTCGGGTTGTCTCTCGTTTGAATTTCAGCTCCGGTAGATGGAAATGCTGGAGGAAATGTTGCGTGTCCACATTTATTCAAGGTCTAACCTTGCCTAAATATATAATTTGGTTGGCCAAGTCGATACAATTAAAATTTGGTCTTTTTTTACTTTTTGCTTTCGAACTAAATTGATGACTATCATTCTTTGAGAGAAATGTTTTCAGTTCCATAACGTCCAAAAAAAAAACCTGTAACAGTTAACATTATTACAATTTGAGTGGTGATTATTTGCCCAAATAATTTTTTGCACAAAAGAAGACATCATTTTTTTTCACGATAGTTTTATTTGGCTCTGTAATAGTTTGAGAAATATTTTTCCACAGTATGCAAACATATACTGTCCAGCTGGTGAAAAAAGGCCTGTGCGGCAACGGAGATTATCGCCAACAAGTCGCCAGCTTTCTGTGAAACCATATGAGGAATATAATATCTTTCCCAATGAGTAAGTGCGGATGCAAACGATCACAAAAATTTGCCATGCACTAACTAATTCATTTATTTTATTTACGCTTAATTGCAAATGGAATGCAGAAATCATATTCTTTCCGCGGGTTTTCTTTTCCTTGACCAGACAGTAAAAGGGGGATGAATTGGATTTTGCAATATTTGCACATTATTTATCGAATAGAGTAGTCTGAGCTTAAGTTAATTTCAAATAATCAGATTTTTTGGCATAAGCACCCGGACTAATAAAAATAAGCACTATCACCAACTTTTCTCAAGAATAAAATTTTATGAGAAATTATTAATGAAACATATAAACATATGATGAAATCTAAGCACTGTTCCATTATAAACCAATAAATTTATTTAAGTCATCATACACGTCAAATACAATCAGCCGAAAGTAAAAATGAAGAAAAAACGCTCCCGTGTGGTAAAATACAGGCAGAAAAGCATTATATTTAAATGAACTATATTTCATAATGATATACATGTACCCCTTGGGCAAATCTGTGCGCATGTGCTTACCGGAGTTTAGGCAAGAACACAGGTTACAAACTCCGGACCCGGAGTTCTGCAGTTTACCGTGGGAAATACTCCGGAGTGTGTCACGCACACTCAGATTATAATCGGCGCGAAAATTTTACGTAAATACATTTTTTTCATGTAGTCATAAATAATTAATGGCGAGATATTTTTAAAATTTGCTGCGATATATGGCCCTAGGGATGCCATTATCTATATTAGTGTTTATGGTCTGAAACAAAAAAGTGCATTAGTCCAACGAAGTACTAATTACTATATTTGTGATGTGATATATTGCTCTGTGAATGTGGTTAAATTGTTCTTTCTGAGGTGGATATTATTTTTGGATTGCCAGTTTGCTAAGTTACTTTGACTCTGTTTAACAAAAATTAAAATATTCGGTGAGTATATTCCTAATTAATATCACAAACTGTTTGAAACTTTCTTATGGAATTCTATGACACATGATTCAAAATAAATTATGTTTAAGTGATGCATCTATTCAAGAAACTTTTGGTAGTTTCCAAAATAGTTTTCCTTAATGATTAATGATAGTTTAACTAAGAATAAAACTTATTATTAATTAAAGATTAAAACATTTTTTTTTATTTTTAGATTTTATGAACGACTATATATTTCAAAGAAACTGACAAGTTCCTTTAAATAAATAAATTTTTATCTGAAAATATAACACACTGAAATGAAACTTTAACGGATATAATCTTGAGGAAATTTTTATTTATTCAGTATTGTTAACGGACCAACCTAATTTATTAAGGTGTGTAAAAAAAAGTAACAGTACTAAAAATACGTATGAATATATAGCAATAGTTTTAAAAATACTTTTAATCGTCGGAGGCTCGCTTTATTAAGTCTGGTGGAAATAATAACAGACGGGAAAAAGTCTGTTTTCAGACATTCGACGTTTCTCTATTCTTTGACAATTTCTCCTTCAAAATTGTTTTAAATACGCTTACTGGAAATAACAGTAGTGATGATAACTGATAATCTACATAAATGATTTAAACAATTTATTAAAATTAATTTAACGGGTTTTTAATATGTGGGTCAAATTACAAATTACGTGTTAGTTATTTTTTTGAAAGAAAACTTTGTAAAAAAAGTCGGATGTTTAATTATTTATTTGTTTACATATTTACATAGAGAAATATTATTTAGCTATTTATCAAAAAACTTTTAATGCTTAGTATAAGAAATAACCTAATTTTTAATGTGTATATTGAGGTTTATTTCAAATCACCATAATATACAAATTAAAACACAAATTATTGTACAGCTTGTAAGAGAACTGGTTACGATTTGTAACCAGAGTGAATGATTTGTTTCTGAAAATAAATTTTTCTGATAAAGGTGCTCAAACATTTTAATGATTTATCACCAATATCCTAGTATTTTAAAGCAAACAAATTTTGTTTGCTTTAAAATACTAGGACTCTACTGTTTAAATCAATTAATTTTAGTAGTAGCTAATTATTTTAATAGATTATATAATAATTGGTGTTTTAAAGTATTATTCAATTAATTTTACTTATTTGTATATCGACATGATCGAAAAGGAACATTAATACATACAGGGTGTCCTATAATTAAGTTTCTTCCTTCAAGAGGGTGATAGAACTAAAAAAAAATAAGTTGGGTTTTGTAAAAAACATTGGCCTTATATCAGCTCATAAAGGAGCTACAACACCTTAAAGGGGGTGAGTAGAACATAGTTATTTATAAATAAATTCGAAACGTCTTATGTTACAAAAATTAAATTTGGACGATTTATTAATTTCATAACGTTACATACCTTTATGTATTATGTATATATCTAAATACCATAACTCTTGGGATAGTTACACATGGGGTGAGTGTAAATTTTCGCCATAATGTTTTTGTTTTTTTTTTTTTGTTTAGACGTTTTTTACTGGAAAAAGCGCCAATATTAAAAACTGCACAAAAAAGTTGTTCTTATTAAATTTCGATAGGAGTTAGATATAACGTTCTGGAATTAGTTGTTTTTAAATATTGCCATGTAGTACAACTTTAACTCTCAGTTTGACAAATTTCTCGGTTAATTTTATAGCAATTGCCCTTTTTTATATTATTAGCACAATTTTCTAGTGAAATATTCTTGAAATTGTTATATTCTTGAAATGTCATAATTATTTTCTGATTAATCATTTATTATTGGACATATGCGGGGGGAAATTCGAGAATGTTGGAGAGGATATATTTTAACGATTTTAGGCGTGAATTTCATTTTAAAAATTTTTTGAAACATGTAGACTAATTAATTTTGTTAGTGTTAAGTATTATAAAAATAGTTTCTCTTTGAACAGCTTCACTTCTTGAAGTTGTTTGGTCGCTTTGTATTATATATGTTAAGTTTCATCCGAGACTGGAAGAAAAAAAACTAGTCGTAAAACTATTTTGCTTTATCTTGGCACTATGAGCGTAGGTTATATTATATGAATATAAATAAATAATATAAACCGATGCTATGCGACGTCTATGAAAAGTTGTTATCCGCCTCCGATTTACATATCTCTACAAATTAAAATATAATATTAACAATAATTTGTCAAAATACGTAGAGCTAGACTAATTAATTAATAAAACATTAGTTCTTAATTTTATGAGTTATGATTAAAGCTGCTAATCGTTTCCGTGTATCATGGTCGAGTACAGATGTACTTATTGTCGCCGGCATTTACCTTGACCGCGAAACTCTTTCTCCAGTCCAGTCTATTATTAGCTTTCGAGTTGTGTACACGTTAAGTCACTTGAGCGTATTGCATATTGTTTTTGTGTCTTTATTTTATTTGTTGTACTGTATTGTTGATATTAATTTAATAATAAAGCATGGCAGACGTACGCAGGGGTAGAAAACGGCCATTTGCTGACAAAGTGAATAAATTCATAGGTGAATTCCCGAATTTATTCTATGATGGTGCTAAAATAATTTGTAAAGTGTTCGAGAAAGATTTGATGTGCTGGGATAAGCGTGATTATGGATTTCACGTAAATAGTGTACACCATAAAAATAAAAAAAAATGGCGTGCCTTCGACAACACAGTTTATGTTTGATTTACTATTAATGCTGATTGCCTGTGATGTTCCGCTGCACATACTCGATAAACAACCATTTTAAGAGTTCTGGAATAAATACAATGCCCAGGTGAAGTTACCAAGTCGCACAGCGTTATGTAACTATCTACCAACGGTACACGTAGACGTGGTAAATAAGATGAAATGTGAATTAAAAAAATACACGGCTGTGGTTATCTGTTGATGAGACAACAGATTGTAAAAAAAAATCTATTTTAAATGTTATAGTACGAGTACTGGACCCTCTTAAACCGACAGTTCCACTGTTACTAGCTAGCAAAAGACTAAGTCAGTGTACTAGCGAAACAATTACCAGGGTGGTGCTGGAGACGTTAGAAAAATTTGAACTGTCAAAAAGTCAAGTGTTGATGTTTGCGACTGCTGGCGCCGTGACAATGCGTTCGGTAGGCCGTTCTTTGCAAGAACAAGCTTGTACGTTTATACATGTTACATGTAGAGTGCATGCTTTACATCTTGTGGCAGAAACTATTCGAAAAGGTTTTCTTTATGTGTAACATAACATCAGTAGGATATTTATGGAATAAAAGAAACTGTGTACCTTTTGGCATATCTAAATATTTTGTTAATAGGTTCGTCCTTTGTTGGGTGATTACTAGAATATTCGAATCTTCTAGAAGAATATTCAAAAGTTATCCTCAGATATCAATCATTTGGTATTTTATTATTAATATTAAAATCTGGTCTTTTAATATTAAAAAGTACAATATCTCAAAAATTTTTTGGTAGTAATGTTTCTTACGGATTTTGACGTCATTATTAATGTTCAAATAAAATAAAGGTAATACAGGATTTACCAATTCCTCTGTTTCTCATTTAACTTATTTAATTATTGAATGGTCAATAATTAAGTTATTTGGGGTCGGTTTATCAGTGCTAAGTCAACACGGATAAATCAAATTCAAATTCATTTATGCAACCATAAATCAATATAATATAAATCACACAATATGACTTTTCGTAATGAAATATAATTTGAGATTAAACGACTTACCTGTAAGGAAGTCAATCGTAATTGTGCGAATACTCCGTCAGCCTAGATAACATAACGTCGTTTTGCATAAACTGCAAGACAGCACTAAATTTAAAGAACGTTTGTGTAACTTCACCTCTCGTCTCACTTCACCCGATCCTGATGCTTCATTCTGCATTTAGTCCCGTGCAGAGAGCAGAAAGGAGTGGGATTTTAGAGGTAGTTTGATCTAGGCTGACGGAGTAATAAGCTACTCTGGGTCTAGCTTTAAAAGGTATGTGGTATCCCATTGAAGGAGGAAGGAGTCCATTCAGTAGTGACCATGTGGATCTGAACCTTTTTTAATCTATCAGCATATTGTTTATTTAACTCCATAGAACTTAAAGTCGACGTGAATAAGCTGTGGATATCGGTTGTTGCCTTCTCCGGAATTTATCGGTCATACTGTTTTTTAATTTGGGAGGGTTTAACATTAGACAACTTTCCGGCATTGGTCATTTTTCATGCAATTTTTCTTTTGATTCTCTAATTAGCCCTGAGGACAAATATTTTATCCAACGCGACGTTAAATTCGGATTAAGAGGGGTTTCCACCGCCGAGGAGGTCGATGGGTCTTCCCCTAACAAAGCTATAGTGTCTTGTTGTTCTAAATCGTCAGCTAGATTTATTGGAGAATTATTATTGTTGAAAATTTGATGCTCTATCGTGTTATTGTCAGATTCTGACCCGGTGTTTGATCCCGGTGTTTGAATGTGACTCACTTGAACCTGCAACATTTATTTTATTACTTCACTGTTTTGAATTTTTTCGACTTCAATGAATGAGATGTTTGTTCTAACCTCTACTGCTTTCATGACATGACATAGCTTCAAGGTTAACTGGCAATCAGTTTTAAAGTAGCCTGGCATTAATGTATCACTTGTCAATGTTTATAAATATTTAAAAGTTAATAAAGTGATCTTCAAATGAGATAACCATGTACATGGCTTTTCGTACTTGGAATTCCCCACATTTAAAAAGTCATGTGCTGGTTTTTCATCAAGCGTAATAATAAAAGATTACTTTTACCCTGCTTGGAATTTGTGTGGCGGTTTGTCTTCAAGGGTAATAAAAGGTTACTTTTACCAGTGGCGGTTCGTGGGTCAAGAGATAGGGAGGTCAATTAGAAAAGTTTACTGTATTACCTACCTTTTAAAATGATTTAATTTCCAAGTCGATCCTCCGGTCTTTTTGAGATGTAAAGTGGTCAATTACTTTTTCATTAAAGTCTTTTATCTTCTTTATTAATGCCCTAGCATAGCTAAAAAAGATAACCTTTCCTGATCCATGGTATTTCTTAAAAATGTCTTTATTCTTTTTAAGGTCGAAAAACAACGTTCACTTTCGACGGTAGTCATAGGGAGAGTACGCAAGATTTTTAACAGTTTGACACTTTCAGAAAAAGTATTGCACAAATTATTGTTAATAAAAAGCTGTAACAAAGCAATTGCACCTTCACTATTGGAAAAATCTTCTCGGCTATATAATGGTACTTCTAATTCAGTTTTAAGTTTCAAATGATTTATGACTGGATACTACTTTTTAACTAATTTAAACATATCTTGAGGAAAGCTTTTTTTATAATCTTTAAATCGATCTGCGTGAAATAACTGAGACACTGCTAAATGATTACTGAAGCCAAACCTGTTTTTGATCTCAGACGTAATTATATCACAAACTTCTAATGAAATTCTCCTTTTTGATTCTTCTGTTTTACATCTCTGGGCAGACTGAATGGATGTCTCCTCCAAATAGTTATTCAAAAGTTTATTTCTGATGTCTTCAATTTTACTATTAAAAACGCCAACACACTTATTTACTGTTATGACATCGATATTACATTTTTGTAATTGATTGAACAATATATCACAATGAGGTATAACTAAATGAAAAAATTTAACCAGTAAAGAAAATGTTCATTTTGTAAGTAGTTTTTTAAACCAATAGCTTGGTTTAGGGTGTTGTTTTCTGATTCATTATCAATGATTTTTTCTAAACAATCTAATAATTAATTCTGTTCGATAGGTATAAACAGTCTCTATGCACTTTGTATTAAAATTCCATCGTGTTGGAGCCGCTTTAGGTAATCTCACATTTACAACATTATCTAACACGGCTGTTCATTTTGGCGATTTTCCAAAGAATGAAGAAAAGCTATGTAAATTAGAAAAAAAATTTTATGCCTTTATCCTGACTTGATGCCTTTTGTAAAATTAAATTTAGTTGATGAGCGTAACAATGAATAAAATTTGCTGAAGGATAACTTTTTTTAATTTTGGCTTATACACTTCCAAAAGCACCACTCATTACTGATGCTCCATCGTAACTTTGTGTTATCAATTTTTCAGGACTTTCATTAATTTCCTGACATTCTAACTCTTTTAAAATTACATCTGTCAAATGCTGCGATGTCGTTCCTTGAGGCTGAATCAATTTCCAAAATCTCTCACATACAACACCGTCTAAAACGTATCTAAACACAAAAACTACTTGTACTTTATTGGAACTATCTATTATTTTATTTAAAATATATCTGTTTTTAGAAACGTTTTCGTTGTAAGCTTTTAAACTTTTTCTATAGGCACTGTCTAACTGCATTCTAGTATCAACTGTACTAAGTGTTGCTAGACTACAACAGTTATTCATATGACTTGATGCGTGCGAATGTTTATGTACGTTTATTTTTAAATGTTTCAAGTCAGTTACACCTATTTTGGACCATATAGGATCAGGATCATCACCAAATAACAGACATGGGAAACAAAAAAATGTATTTTTTACCTCGCATCCGCAAATCCACTAGGATAAAGCGTACATTGAATTTCGAAAATACCTATTAACTTCTTTTTTCTTATCAAGAGATGTTTGCTTTATCGTCATATTAGGTTTTGGACGGTCACCACCTTTGAATTTCACTCGGTCTTCATAACCCAACTTATGTCCAGCTTTCAGTTTTAATATATTTTGTACAACACTCATATTTAATAGTAATCACCAAAGACACTGTTTTACTTAATTTCATGACAAGTAGAGATTTACTAATAAAATGTTCACAAATAAAAACATTAAAAACAACGCGACAGAATTTACTGACCAACGCGTACCTAGTCAGCATTAAGACTGCTCTACTAGCGAACTTCGTGAGTTACCGTTTCCGTAAAATGTGTCAGGGACATTGTCCCCACCAGTGTTTTCTGTCTCTTTTGCTTTCTGACGATTCGCGCATAAGTCTATTTCACTTTAATTCGTTGTAAATTCGGTCCGTAGCTAGCTTTGAAGACAAGTTGTGGATTGACCCAAGATTTTTAAATTCTATAAATGAACAATGTAATGAATATGAATATAGAGGCTCGATATTTAAATAGTATTGTGCATAGAATGAACTAGAAACTTTAATATATTTTTTAAGAATATTAAAAATATATGTATTATATACATATTTTTAAACTTCAGAAAATGAATTGCTCTAACTTTTTATTTGTATATGGGAGGTCATTGACCAAATGACCCTATAGAAGAACCGCCAGTGACTTTTACCCTGCTTGGAATTTGTATGTAGGTTTCTCAAGTCATTAGGCGTAATAAAATATTGATTTTACTCGGTTTGGAATTAAGGCAACGTGTTGATTTTCTAGATGCTACAACAAATTATTTACAAAATGTTGTACTTACTTATAGAATCAGATGTAAATTGTTCCAGTAAGTGTTCCGTCTTCCTCATTTTCTTCTTTAAAACCTTTATGATTGCACGAGAGGGTCTTTTCTTGTTGTTAAGCATGGTTTGCAGTTCGACTTCATTGTTTGCACAACCGAACTAGTTCTAACCGCACTAAATGCACGATCAAAATTAGTACTGTCTTGCAGTTTATGCAAAATTACGATATGTTATCTAAGTTGACGGAGTATGAAGTATAATTATTATCAATAAAGAAAAGATAATATCCAAGGAATCAAACGTTGCGCGTTGTAGCGATTATTTCTTTGGACTAATACTAATCATTAATAAATAAATTGGCCCGAACTACATACTAAGTAAAACACTCGAGAAACATGCATTTATTCATAACATAATCGTTAGCGAACCCACTAAAAGAAATTTCGCTTTATTACACCAAATATTTATTTTCCATATACCAGTTTTCATTACGGCGTCGGCATTTTCCAACGGTCAACAGCATAAAAGTGTTTCCTAAAAACAAAAGAACCAATTTTGATGTATTATAGAAATGTTGTTTATAGAGAGTTTTGATTGAAATATTTGACGTGCCCAGCGTTCCGTATTTATTAGTTTTCCATATTTATAGGTATTGACGATATATATTTTGTTGTAAGGAATGTCTTATCTAGAAGCGGACGAAACAATAAATAAACAAACTTCTAGATCAACTCCAATATTTTCTTAAGAAATTATAATTAATTATTAATGTTTAACTGTGATGAGATCAATTAATCTTTAAAAATGGTTGGTTGGTGTAATATGTTGATCGAGAATTTTATTTAAAGATAGTTTCCCAATTTTTTGGCAACTTTCAAATATTTATAAAAAAAACTGCATTACCGTTTCCCACTGGGAAACCCAAATATGGTTTAACCTCAAATAGTCAAGAAAAGTAAAAACTCTTTTATAACAATCTAGAAATAATAATATTAACTAAGTAGTAAACAAGCATACAGGCATTGAAGATGGTAACCGAGTGATGGTAGACTCATGCAGGTACAACTTTAATTTATAAAATGCATGAAGATTAGCGGTTGCAGGAAGAGTGACCTGAAATATACAATGATTTACGACTATTGCACTATGTGGCAAATAGGACTTTCGCGTCTAAAAAATCTGTAATTTTTTTATTTGTTGAATGTGAATTTTAATACATATAAAGAAGATATGTTTTTCATAACTGTTTAATAATATTGTAAAATTTTTGTTTACTTTTGTTTTTATTAATCGAGAAACCTAAACAATTTTTAAAAATCAGCACCCGAGTTCATTATGTCATAGCAAAATTGAAACTAATGGATGTGTTAAAACATTTATACGAAGGCGTAGAAGGGCCACCTTATTATTTTTTTGAAATTCCGACACTTTAATCTCTGAATTCCGAAATTAAAGTCGGAATTCCGACTTTTTTTCAAATGTAACAGTTCAGTTCAGTTTTCCCTTCAATTGTAGAAGAATATACTGCACATTATTAGTTGCTAGATACGTTGCTATGGGATTTTTTGAAGAATAAAATTTATATAAACAATAACTTAACAAAACCCATTATTAATTGTGTCCAAGAACATGGTGGTCACATAGAACATTTGAATCGTCGACGTGAGATATAAGTAGTTAAGAATAATTTTTAAATGTATATTTCCACTCAAATTGTTCAAGATTTATGAAGTTAAATAGTTTTTAAATTGCTATGGTTAACATTTTCATATGCTAATATATTAAATTCAATTACGCTTAAATATGGAATTTTTGCTGGTTCCTCTTAAGGCAGGACTGCAAAAGTGACACCTAACTCAAAAACCAAAAAACCACTGAACAGGTTTGTAAGTAAATTTGGCTTCTGATATTTTTCTATGGCATTTTAACTTTGCTTATGGTATGCAAAGTTAGCTCGTTTATGGCAATATGATTTGGAAATGGTTGGATTCGATATACAACATATATATATCACCGAAAGCGCAAGAAGTAGTAGATTTTGAAAATCTAACAATATACAGGATGTTCTAATAAAAAAGACACCATTTATAAATTTGTGTTGCACGATTGAAAACCCCAAATCAGCTTGTATAACTTTTATTTGAAATTTTTTTTCTGAAATCAAAAATAATGGAGTTAAGGAGGGGTGGCATTTATAACCAATCACCCTGTATAGCTTTCTTGTGTCTTGGATTTTGTTGATTGAATAACTATTTTTAAGATAAAGCTGAAAATGCTGACATCAAGTCATAATAAATAAAGAAATGAGAGCCATTTCGAGCACCTTTTGAAATAAAGTTTTAATAAAATGTCTTATTTTAATTCATTTTATTTTAAGTTTTTTTTTTTATCTTTCATTTATCAAAAAGAGCTGTTTATTTATTTTTAAATATTATTTACACAGATGCTCGAAATGGCTTCCATTTCATTATTTAGCATGACATGGTTTCAGCTTCTACAAGTTTATTTTAAGGATGGTTACTCAAATCAAAAAAACGTTATATACAAAAAAAGTTGTATAATTAAATTTCTTATAATATACATGTATCAAAAAAATCATAGGCGTACCACTAAAAAAAAAGGGAGGTTAATGTGTGTTGCTTACCCCTGAATGAGCCCCCCTTAGCAAGCATGTTTTCAAAATGTTTGTTTTTAATGTGAACTATTGCTCTTCAACATACGTTTTAGTGTACCGAAATTTTAAAAAAAATATCTTTGTGCAATATTTGTAAAAATAAGTTTTCTTATTTTCAACTTAGAAGGCTGTATCTCCATGGGGGCATTTTCGGCTAGAGGTAAATTTGGTTAATACTTCTTTTGATACCCCCAATCTATGGTTAAGTGATTGACATACTTTTCAAAAAACTCCCTGTATAACAAATTATTTAAAAAAAAATCTTTTCATTTTAACCACTGACCGAAATACCCAGGAATTTCAAGAAAGAGTTATTTATTTCCTAAAATACTTGTAACCGTTTTACAAAATTAGTTAAGCATTGGCCTATTTAGTTTTATAATTCCGCCTATGTACGCCGGCCTGTTCACGACACAGCACCGTCGTCACACAGTCGTGTATGTGAGATACACCTTTATTCCGACTTTAATCTCGGAATTCCAACTTTTAAGTCGGAATTCCGAGAGTAAAGTCGGAATTCCGAGATTAAAGTCGGAATTTCAAAAAAATAATTAGGTGGCCCTTCTACGCCTTCGTACTTTTAAATTTGGGAAGATCCTAAAAAATACAAAAAATGTGGATTTTTTTCACCAAATTGCTGTGAGATTTTTTTTGGGGTGGAGATGAGTGATGAAAACTTGAATTTTTATAAATTTCGACACGATAATTCGAATAGTGTAAACCAAATACCAAACTTATAGCATTTTCGAGATGAGATCGTTCGATCCGCAATTTTCTTCATTTTAAAGGGAATAGAAAATATCCTACTTAAGAATTACATATAATGTATGAATACAGAAATATTGTAAATAAAGTAAAGTACAGTACGCTTCCTGGGGGTACCAACGTCATCACGTGAGAGTATGAACAAAAAACATTAAACTTTTATTAATTAATACAAATAATCAATAAATTAATAAATATACCTTAACTGATTTCTATATGGATAAAATATTATACAAAAAATAATAACTACAAATGCATCTGACAATGTATATATGTACATGAGGAAAAACACCAATATTTTGAAAACAAAATTATTTCTGATAACAGACAAACATAAACCTACGTTACAAAATTATCTGTTACATTATGTCAAAAATTATTTTTAAAAATAAGAAATAAAAATATCTGGACTAGTCTTGTAACAATGAGATTATCGTTATTGTTGTTTATCTATTTATTTGTCTATGGCAGAAAATAAAATATAATTTGTGAAAGACGTTCCCAAAAACCCCAATCCATTCTGAAAATTGAAAACGGCCGGCAAGATTATCAAACCATAAGTCTCCCTAAAACAAGATGAATAACAGTAACTAAAACAAGATGAATAACAGAGAAACTGAATTTTATTTTCGCCAGCTTTCAAAGTACCCGCAAGAATCCAAATCACAATAGTTAGCAATTACACTGATAAAAATGCATATAATTTTACAATTTAATTATATGATAAATAAATAATATTACCCCAAATATACTGTTTATTTACAAAATTGTGAAGAATTCTAAAAAGTACACTATTTTACATTTAAATTATAGTTATATAAGGTAATTTTAATGGTAATAATATTTTTATAGGACATGCTAGTAGTAGTAGTAGTAGTAGCTACTTATTTTACTAGGCAAGTAGGCCACAATGGGCCCTTTTTACCTAGGGACCTACAGTTTAGCGTGGACTCCGAACCACGGTCCTCGACTGTCAACTAACCCACCGCCTGGGTCTGCCCGCCTGCACCGCTAGCAGAGTGGCAAACCTCCTGGGTAGGTCTCTTCGACCCTCCACCCGGGCTTGCCTCTCCGCCTGCATCAGGCTAGCGGCCTTCCCGGGATTGTCTGTTGACAGCCTACCGACTGTTAGATGAGCTATCGTTCATCCATCCAATTGCCGGACTCGATCAGTGCTGCTTAACTTCACTGATCGAATATCGGAAATTAAACGGATGTCTATACCTCATCCCCTATAGGACATGCTAAATAATTTTACAGCCATTTTCATTAAATAATTATCCACAATTTACAAATTTATTTCGCAATTTTATAAAACAGTTATAATAGTTATTAATATTATAGTATAGATAATGTAAAATTACATCTAACATAAATTATACTACACCCCTCCTGAGAAATTTACTAAATAAATTTAATTAAAATTATAAAATCATATTTCATAATAATTTTAGATTACCTAAGCTATGTAAATAATTGCCAGCTTTTGGCAATTTAATTATACAAATTTCTTTTCGTGTAGTGAAGTTTGAATTTCAATTTGGAATACCTCAATCTATAATATCACAACATTTTGGACGAATTTGACTCCAACAATAATTGTTAGGAATTATTCCTAAGCCGATATAGTATTTTACCATTCTGAAAAACAATTATGTGGTGTAAATTTCATATTTCGACCTACTTGTTTTCAAAAGGTGCAAAAATGGGCAACATTATTTTTGTATCTTCTAGAGAACAGTATTTTCTCTTATATCCATAAAAAATAATATAATTGTGTAAACTCTTATGAATCATTCAATTATCATCAGTGACGATAGTTAAAACTTTAAGCAAAGTTTTGAAATGGTCAAATTGACAAAGTCGCACTTATTCTTTTATAAAACAAATGAGATCAACTATTTAAATAGAATGGTGATTTTAAAATTAGAATATATACCCTTTCTTACTATATATAAAACTATATTTTTTAGATTTGAATTCGTTTTCTGAACCTTACCGAACCCTGCAATTCGAAATTCTCTGATACAATGTTTAAAAAATCAACTTTCTGAAGTATTAAAGTTGAGTCAATTGGCAATGAGACAATAAATATTTTAGGTCTTAATTCAGGTTTTCATATTTGGCATCTGAGGCGATGTCGTCCTCACCCCAGATGGTATTGCCTTGGTGAGTTTTTCATGAATTAATATAAAGTCGACTATGATCTGAATTAGAAAACAAAGCCAATGACGACAGTCCTTTTGAATAAATACATACGTCAATTAGACGTGTTGGAGATATAGTAAACGTCACCATAATAATATACAGTATTTTTCGGGTTCAACTTTACTACTAGCTAAAGACATCTAGGAATGGTTGAATTTACAAGAGAATTGAACAGAGACTCCTTGTAAGGAATTTATTAGTTAAGAACTTATATTTAACATAAAGTTTCTTTCGGGAAAATGTTCTTATTTGACATTTGATCCAATTTGGAGGTTTGGAGATGTGGTATTGACGGATTTTTTCTGCTTGAATCTTTCTTAAAGGTCACTTGAAAAATTCAGTAGGTACGGCTTTATTTTTTCGAAGTAAAGTTATATACTTCTTGGACCAAATTATCAATTACATATTTATCATGCAAATGCATATTTTTGGTGTGAACATGTCGCCTGAAATTGTGTTTAGTCTTTATATTATTAACCAATAAAGATTAATTAATAATATATCCTCCACCATTAAAATATCACACCATTTCATTTTATTTGAGAGAAAATTTCTATATATCCATCTATTCAGAGAAAGAATGTTAGATGGGGAGCCGGGTTTAACAACGGCATGTGATTCATTCGCCCGCCCTCTTTGACGTTATATATAGAAATCAAAAGAACTCACTAATACCGTAAAAGCTGAAGAAAGAAAATTAATAAAAGGAAATGATGTTTATTCTACATCATGAAACTATATACTATGACTGAGAAAAAATCTGTTGTTATGTTTTAGATTTCTGTAAAATTAGGTGAAAAACGTCAACAATATTCATAAACGCATTTGGTATATAACAAGAATCATTTTGTCATTTCAACTATTTTCGTCGTTACTTCGGAACAAAAATTTGCAAATAAAATTCATAAGGTAGAATAAGGGACTAATCATCTGCCCTTAAAAGTATGTACTGAGTACATTTGAAGTAATAATAATTATTAATTTAAAAATCGTAAGAAATACGGTTTCTGGTTATTGCCTTAGTCCAGTGTGAAGTAGGTAAAATGTAAACAAGGACGATCTCAGAATCATTAATCGCTATGTGATAGTAGATCATTAACGAGTTAATGGTAACTCCATCTACCAGTGTCAATAGCAATGTAATAAATTCGAAGAATGCTCCGATACAGTGATCTTTACTAATAAAGATATAATAAAAAATGAAATACCAAAATATTATAATAATAATAATAATAATAATCCTTTATTAATCCAAGAGATCATAAAATGATATAGGACAAGTCAACTAGATAGTAATGCTAGTAATATACAAAGATACATAGGATATATTAAAACATGAAAAATTCTTCAACAGAATAAAATGCATTACTTATAAGAAATTTTTTAGAGTTGACAAAAACCTGTTTAGACTAGACACATTTTTCAATTCGCTACTTAACTTATTATAGAGTACACATCCCATATAATACGGGTTATGTTTAAATAATTCAAGTCTGTGGATCTTGTACTGCAAATTATAACTATGCCGTGTTGGATAGGCATGGTTAGCATTTAAAAGACTGAATGTAGAAAAGTTATTCTTCACAAATTTTAAAGTTTCAAATATATAAAGGCAGGGTAATGTTAAAATCCTTTGCTCAATAAAGTTGGATCTACATGATTCTCTAAAGCTTAAATTAAACATATTACGGATGGCTCTTTTTTGTAGTATAAACAAACGATTAGCAGAAGGTGAATTTCTCCAAAACATAATGCCATATCTTAGCCTTGATTCAAAATTTGCAAAATAAAATATTTTTTACAGGATTTAAATTAGTTATGAGACGTAATCTTTTAAGCGCAAAACAGTTACTTGCACACTTATTGAAAATGTAGGAGACATAAGATTTCCAGTCAAGCGCTATATCTATATAGATACCTAAAAGTTTAAAAGAATCCATCTGCTGTATTGATTTCCTATTTAACTTTAAAAGTAAACTTAAGGTAAAATGAGCCCGGACAGGATGGAATTGTATGGAGACTGTTTTTTTCTTGGTTCATTACTAATTTTTTATTGACAAAATAGTTGCTTATGTTATTTAAAGTAATGTTTAATTTCTCAATGAGAATCTCTATATTTTCGTCACACACAGCAATGGAGATATCATCAGCAAACGCACAAAAAAAGTCTGATATACACTCATCTAAGTCATTAATATAGAGAAGGAAAAGTAGTGGCCCTAATACCTTGAGGTACCTCCGTGTTTGTTGATTGAAATTCCGAGCAAGTATCAAAAAAGTTAACATATTGTTTTCTGTTGCTTAAATAAGATTTTAATAAGTCGTTACATTTTCCACGTATCCCGTAATTTTGTAAAGTATTTAAAAGAATTTCATGATTTACGCAATCAAATGCCTTAGAGAGATCAATAAATAACGAAACAACTTTTTTTACCACTGTCAATATTTGGGCAGATAAAGTCCAAAAAGGTTACTAGAGCAGACATAGTTGATTTATTTTTCCCTAAAGCCATGTTGCTTATCTGAAGAAACTGAATTAATATCTAAAAATTCCGTTATTCTAATTGCAATTAGCTTTTCAAAAATTTTTGAAAAAATTGATAAAATTCTAATATATAGATGAGAATAATTTAATCTCAACTATTGAAATAGTTTGGTATTTCATTTTTTAGCTAAGGAGTTTCGTATCCACAATCTCTATATGTAGTTTTATTAGTCGGTTTGGATAAAAAATTAGTAAAGAAAACCTCAAATTCTCATTTAGTCGACGTTTCGACAAAATTTATTGTCTTCCTCATTAGTCCTGAGGAAGACAATAAATTTTGTCGAAACGTCGACTAAATGAGAATTTGAGGTTTTCTTTACTAATTTTTTATCCAAACCGACTAATAAAACTACATTTCATTTTTTATTACTAATAAAGGTACACAACCTTATTTAAGTCATAGCCACGAACTAAATATGGTAACACCGCGCCCGCATCGAAGATGTAGACCTATTGAAACTGAGCACAGGCACACAGCATCCACACATTTGCAGTTGCCGGTTAGTTTAATTTTATAATAAAGTAGACTTATTTGCACTACTCTCTGCTTGGTCAATTAAATATTACAATATTTTATGTAAAATAATGCTTGATTCTGCATAAAAATATGTGATATTCAATTGAGCAAAACCAACGCAAAAGTGCAGATTTACATAAACTCTTAAATAATATGAAATATCATATTATTGCTTAACTATAGTACTTATAGTTATTACATATTCATTTCAAATAAACAATAATAATAAATATATCATACTATTAATTAGCATGCGTATTTTTGCCCGGATAGGAAAGGGGGAAAGATAAACAGGTGAAGGATAAAAACGATGGATTACAGGGAGTGACCCAGGGTAATAATTTAATTTCACAAAAATTTTCAAATGCTGAACAAATCATGAAACACAAGATTGTCTTGGCAAACTCCACATTCTCCTTATTGGAGGCTGTCCCGATTATACTTTTTACACGATAATCTAAGCTAGAATTAATATATATTCCATGAATTAAAAGTATTCTACTATTTTGTTAGTCTCTGCAGGTGAGGCAGACATGTTAGTCAGATAATGTTTGTTATTATTTTATCTATTTCGAAAAATATCCGTACTAGATGAAAGATAATATAGATACCGCTTAGTAGGTAAAATAAAAAAAGTCTGTAACACATTGTATGTATTGGATGACTGATTATTAGGGCTGTCAAATATGTTCCGTGTCACAGTGGCGTACGCGAAATTAACTAATGCGAGAAACAATAAACTCTTACAATTTATAACAATGTATGTAAAACTTACCCTCTTAACTAGCTTGATGAACTAGCTTGTTTATCACAAACTGGAGAAGATGTGTAGCCATTTTGCATCATCAGGTATGTTTCTATGGTTGTCTCCATGAGTGATGTTTGCTTTGGTGAAAATACGTTCTTATATTTTGAAAACGACCGTTCGACATCTACTGATGTAATACACGCATACGTAAAATAGTCTTTGAACGCACTTAAAGGATCTGGGGCTGCACCATCACATTTTTGTCTTAATTTAGTAAAATCGGTGTCTTTATTTAACACACTTGCGAACTTTTCTTTAACGCGCTCATTTGTTGCGTCACCTATAACGTGTAGCAGTAGATTTACTTCGTCCACTATTTGCAGTGACTCCGCTAACGACAACGCACTGTTTTCTAATTTGTTTATGCTTTCATGTAATGTTTTATAGTTCTTCGTAATATTTTTTAAAGCTGTTCCAACGGAAATATCTTCGAATTTTGTCTGGCTTTCCTTAATAGCTGCAGCCTCATCTGGATTGAATTGTAGTATCACAGCTTTTATTTGTTGGAAATATTCAGCATAATAAGCTGCCTGTAATCATGTTCCCCAACGTGTAAGAATCGGCTGTGGGGGTTCAGGAATACCGGGACACTTGCTATGAAATGCATTGAGACGTTTAGGAGATTTAAGAAACACTTTTTTTATACTTGCTATTAATGCATCCACCTTTGGAAAACCTTTTCGAATAGTTTCTGCCACAAGATGTAAAGCATGTACTTTACACGTAATATGTATAAACGTACAACCTTATTCTTGCAAAGAACGGCCTACTGAACGCATTGTCACGCCACCTGTACCAAAAGATAATATGTTTTTTTGATATTGGAGAATCCAATATAGTTTCTTCAAGATTATCCATGAATATATTGGATAAAGGGGAGCTAATTGGCGACTCCATAGGGAGCCTTGTTTTTATTTGTTCATAATTTTTTAAATCAAAATGGATTTTCACAAAGTAACTTCATCTTCAATCAATTATATAAAATCGAGTTGTAAAGTTATAACAAAAGATTTGGGCGACCTAATTCTTTCACACTTTGTACCAAATATCGGTGGTATTTGTTTTCGACTAGGGTGAGATATGTAACTGTCGATACCCTAGATATAGTTCAAACTCCACAATAAACTATACATCCTCGTCTTTCTTGACCTAATACGAAATCCTAGACTTTCTAGAGATTGCTTTGGTGACTTGGGAGGTAGTAAAGAAAACATTTTTTGAGATGCAAATGTCATAGTTGTGTAAACAGATTGAGGTAATTCAAATACCGTTTTCAACTACCTCTGTGCACTAATAGACTTCGTTACATATAAACGATAAGTATTTACCCATTAAATGAAATATTTTAGTGTTTATAAAATAAATTCAATTTGTCTAGAGGTAAGGTTATAGTGAACAAATTAATATAAATAAAGTTACCTACTTCATCCCAGTATCTAAGTAACTTTGATTATATAAATTATATACAAAGTTTATGTCTGACAGAAACTTGTACACCAAACATAATATTAATTAAATTAATATCTTACATAATGTATTATAAATTCAATGTTTCAAATATACACTTGGAGCTTTGATTACCAACTTATTTATGTATGGTCTAAATACTGTATATATTTATCGAAGTTAATATCTCTAACCAGTGTCGGCTAGTGAAATTTAGGTCATGCTACATCTTAGTATTGGAGCATAGGACCCAAGCAATACTTAATGGCAAACGTTTGATTTTTTATAAAGTTCCAACATTTTGAAATCTGCACGTTAAAAACTAATTTAAACTAAAATTACCAAGCTCGGTAGCATATTGGGCTATAGCGTTAAGTGACAAGCGAAGCTGGTAGCCAGCCGACACCCGGGTTCAAATCTCAGCTCGATTCTGACAAAGTCGAGGAAAGTGGTTGTATGTCCGCATTTTTTTCTAAGTGTAATCCCTTTCTTTTCGCAAACTTCAGTCGATTTTTTCTGCAAAACTCTTCCTGAATTGGGTTGAAATCTTTGATGTAAAGCTAACACCGACGTGGTTTTCCTAAAAACACCATATACTGTATTCGATGCACGTTTCGCCAATCATTTGGAGATGATTAAAATATTTACTCTTAATAGCTGTGTTATACAATTTCGCTTGGGTCCCAATCTCCAATTCTAATATATAGAATAACCTAAATTTCACCATTCACCATTTAAATTTTAAAAATGCGTTGGAAGGCTAACTTAATGCTGTATCGAAAGCGCGTAAAAAATGTACAGGGTATCATTTAACAAAAGTGAAATCTCGACATTTATTTTTTATAAAGTATTTATTTAAAAAAATGATGCCATAGACTAATTAAATTGGCAAAAAAGTTTTGGGTGCGAAATGTTTAAAAATACCTTTTGGTTAAGACCTAGTTATTTACTAGGAAACTTTAATAATATGATTTTCATGACACATACAATTCCATCTTTGAAGGTCGTTTCTGATTCGACTTTGATTCCGAAAAAACCATCATAAACTAATTCAAACATCTACCGGATAATGCTATAAAATATGCAGGGTATTTAAAATAAAAAAGTTACCAGTACTTCAGGTAAAACCAGAAGTGTATTTTTCGGTCTGGTTCGGACAAAAAATGTATTTGTATGTCAAATATCCTGTACCCTAAATTAAAAATTGTATCTTGAAAAATAAAGAAAAAAGTGGTAGGTACCTGGTTTAGTGGGCATCCGGTATACAATGGTTTCAAAGACGAGATTGAACAAGTTGTATGCATGCTGTTATTTCTTAAATTATTTCTTGAAAACATACGATATTTACGATATTTTGAAAACTGTCTCAATAAGAAAAGATATGAGATGAAAGAAAACATGAAATAATTGTTTTTGAATAATATATACAAAGTTCTACTTTTCGTTTTCTTTATTGGAACTTTACGACAGAGGGACAGTGAGGATGTTTTTTGAAAACGAGAATAGAACAAAGAATTGATATAATCCCCAATAATGTGGTAGTAATTCTATAATAAAATTACACAAAAATAATCTACTTATCCGTCTTATTGATTCATATGTAATAGCACCTTGTAATTTTTTTAATAGATATATTAATGGGTAAGTATATGTAAATACAAATCCAAGTTATGTTTATATTTAGCATTTAACTGATAATATAATAAATATAGTTTGAAAAAACTAAAAAAACACGCTTTTAGAGCACATCAAACTAAAAAGTGAAAAATAATTATTAATATAAAGTGAAAACAATAATGAACGAAAAATACTAGTATTATTGTGAAAAAAGCGTAGGTTGCTCGATATACGAAAAATATGGCACAAAGCGCCCCACGCTTTTTTCACAATAATACTAGTATTTTTCGTTCATTATTGTTTTCAGTTTATATTAATAATTATTTTTCACTTTTTAGTTTGATGTGCTTTAAAAGCGTGTTTTTTAGTTTTTTTAAACTATATTTATTTTTCACTTTTTAGTTTGATATGCTATGAAAGCGTGTTTTGTAGTTTTTTTAAACTATATTTATATTGCTTATTGATGCTGATATTATAACATATTACGATCCAACAGATATTTCTGAAGAAAAAAAATATTTTTTTTATTTCAGCCATAGGATTTGAACTCACGCCCGAGGATTCCGTCGTTTCGCGTCGACTAAGACTTGCCCGCTCGGCCAACGACCGAACTGAGACTCACGGAATATACTTACAATATTAAGCCTCTTGCTCTCACGCAGAGGATACGTGAGGAAAGGACTGGCGTTCCTGATCAGGATAATGATATAAACTTATCAAATTATTGTATTGTTACCGGTTCTTCGTAAGTGTACAAAGTTTCAATTAAATCTGTCCGTTTAAAGTGGGTCAAAATCGAGTCCAAAGAGTCGGTTACAAACAAACAAACAAACATACAAGTGAAGCTAATAAAAGCGTGTTAAAAAATAAAGAACTCAGATTCAAAATTCCCTTCATTTGATGTATAAAATGTATCCACTAGATCATCAATAGATATCATAACAATTATAAATGAATTATCAGAGCAAAATAACACCACGCCTGTCATAAAATTTGAGATTATAAATTTGTTGACATTTGTATAATTTAAAATTATTTTCAATTCAGTAATGAAATATGCACATCGAAGGACCGCTTAATAAAGAAAAATCTATTAAGTATAATTTTAGCAGCAAAATTTATGAACCATGTAGAAAAAAATACATGAAAATAAATCAAAAGGTTTTTATACCGGTGTTAGTAATATTATCGCATATTTTACAGGTACAGGATGCCAATTAAATTGTTTTGTTGATTTTATTGACAAATGTACATCCTAATACGAATTTCATCTTAGAACATGAAAAAACAAAGAACACTATTCATTTCTTATATTTAACCTGCACCAAAATTAAGATTTTTCTATTTATCATAAGCATTCTTATAAAAATTTTATAATTCATTATAATTCAAAATATCCTGTGAAAGCGAAAAACCTATTTGTGACGATATAATAAATGGACTAACCAATTATTCTTTAATCAACAAAAACTACAATAAAAAAATATATTATTATGAAACAAATAGTTGCGAATAATAATTTTAAAGAAACTGTGATTGAAAGTATGTGTAACAGGCAGAATTATAAAAAAGAGTTGAATAAGTTTGTAAAACGCTAAAACAACTGACAAAATATAAAACTTTGATATAGGCTCATCCTCTGAGAAAATATCGTACGAACTAAATAATAATCATCATCCAAAGATTGTATAGAAAACAGATAAAACTTTACGAGAATTTATTAAAAATAACAAAAACATAAATAAAAAAACATTCAGGTGGAGTCTAAAAGCTTACGTGTGATATATGCCCAAAAGTATATGCTGAACGGACAGAAATAATGTTTGGAAAAAGGATGGAAGGACAAGTTGTGAATAAAAAGGAAGAATCAACTTATTCTAATTATTTAATTATTGTAGAAAGCCGTTTGATGATAATTTTGAAAATGTACAGGGTTATTCATTATAAATTACCCACCCCTTATCATCGTTATTATTACCTATAGAAAAAAAGTTTTAAATAAAAGTTAAAAAAATATTTTTTTTTTAAATGCAATACCCTGTATGTTATTAAATTTTTGGAATGATCCTTTGTTCCTGATTTTAAAAATATACCATATGTTATCCCTAACATATACCGTTTTTGAATTATTAAACGTCGAATATCTTAGTTAAACTAGTTACAGTAAATATGGAAAAGTTAACATTATTAAAGTGAGCTATGAAAATGACAAATATTATGTTTGATAAGTGTCATTTCATTAATGAAATAATCAAAATGGTTTACAGTGAGGAAGAAAAAAACCAAATATTTATACAAAATAGATAACAAAGATTTATTTACGAAACATAAATATAAATAAATGATCTCATAAAAGATGTTCGATGTGTCCAATATTACTGTCAATGCATAATTGATAACGTCTTGTTATATTTATAACTGCACCGGAAATGGCTTCATTATTTACATTCAGATTGTTTATTTCAAGTCGAATCCTGTCTTTAATGACTTGAATACTATTAATATTATTATTGACAATGAGTTTTAGAAATCCCCAAAAAAATAAATCCATAGGGGTCAAATCCGGACTGTTAGGTGGCCATTTAATAGGTCCATTATTCCCTATCTATATTGGGAATACATTATTCAAATGATCTCGAACGGGTAGGACACTATGCGGAGTTGCCCCATCCTGTATCCAAATCGTATCATCAAGTTTGGTTTCCGGAAAATTCTGCAAAAGAATATTTTCTGCTTCTGGGATAATTATTTCCAGATAGGTAACTCCAGTTAAAGTATAATCATAAAATATAGGCCCAACAGTTTTTTTTCGAAAATTCCACACCAACCGCTAACAGTTTTTCTTCCTGATTTTTTTATTTGTTTTACCAATCTTTTTCTATTGTGCTTGTTTTCCCACGACCTTCGATTTCTCCTATTAAAAACTCCTGCCATATATCAGGATGATTCATCAGTCCATAAAATTTTACTAAAAAATCGGAATTTTCATCCAATGTTTGAATCACCTGGCAGCAAAAGTCTAGCCTTTTTCTTTTATGAGCCTCTGTTAAAACTTGTAAGGGTAAAATTTTATATGGTCTGTAGTTGTTATTTTTTAACGTACGTAGGATTTTAAAATAATTTTTACCTAATTGATCGACTGCATTATTTATAATACATTCAGAATTTTCTAAGAAATAATACAATGTCTCAAAAAAGTCTATTGGCGAATAAATATGGATGGGCTTACCTTCGAAATGAAGCAGTATATCTAGCTGTTCTTCCTGGTTTGCTTGAACTTTTTTCTACTAAAACTGGAGGTATTATTCACCTTTCGGTAAATATTTTTGAACGTATTTTCTGATGTTGTTGAACGAGTTGGATACAACACCCTATATGCTCTTTTTGCTGCACGTTTATTTTTGTTATTTTGTATATAACAAGTAAATATTTGAACTTTTTCTTCCTCACTGTAAACCATTTTGATTATTTCATTAAAGAAATGTCACTTATCAAACATAATATTTGTCTTTTTGGAAAAAATTTTGGGAAAAAAAAAATTTTTTTTTTAATTTTTTTTTTTTTTGTTTTTTTTTTTTTTATTTTTTCCCCCCCCCCTAAAAAAATAAAAAAAATATAATTTAATAAAAAAAAAAAAAAACCAAAAAAATAAAAAAAAAAAAAAAAGGGGGTTAAAAAACTTTTTTTTTAAAAAATATTTGTCATTTTCATAGCTCACTTTAATAATATTAACTTTTCCATATTTACAGCAACTAGTTTAAGATATTCAATGTTTAATATCTCATAAACGATATATGGTAGGAGTATGGTATATTTTTGAAATCAGGAACAAAGGATCATTCCAAAAATGTAATAATATATAGTATATTCCATTTAAAAAAATATATAATTTTCTTGTATCCTCTGAAATCTGCACGTTACTGTACTTTGAAAGCATTTTAACAAAATTCAGTCATAACCACACAACTTTTATTTAAAACTATTTTTTTCTATAGGCAATAATAACGATGATAAGGGGTGGGTAATTTATAATGAATAACCCTGTACATGCTAAAAATAAATTACAAAAAAATCGTCATTATTACAATAATTAATAAAATAAAAATTGAGGCTAATTAAGTTATACGGAACCCATGCTCTTTTTAAATTTCTTTTATTTTGACGTTGAGAGAGATTTCAATTCTAGACACTAAAATAGATGAAGAGTGGTTTCTAGAAAACCTCAAAATTGTTAAATAAATATTAAAAACCTGTTATAGGTAATCATGAAGTTAGAAATGAAATTGTTTAAACAAAAGTAATACCTGACAGACCTTGTCGAGGAACAAACATTTATATGTCATTAATGTCACTATTTTAAATGTAAGGGTAATTAGTACAAAACAAAAAAAATGGCAACATTTATAAAAATTTCAAAAAAAATGAGTAAACATACACTGAAGGTAATTTATAAACTTACTTCATTTTCAAAAAATTTTTTGTTTCTTATCCAAAAACATTATTTTGATCACATGCATGTATGCATGTGTATTCTTACCTCTCTGCATAGTGGCCCAAATGTAAACACTGCTTAAAAGTGTTGGCTTTTATATCTTTGAATCTGCTGATGTAAGTTTTCGAGAATATGTGTAATATTGCATTATAGAAAAATAAAGTTATAAATGAGCCAAAAAGGACCTTCTAAAAAAATATCAAATCATATAGTTATCTATTATTAAATTACGATTGCAATAATTGTATCGTAATTGGGACTTGTAATATTTTAACATAAGGGGTGAATTTTTATATAGCATGCATCCGTATATACTCACTAAGGACTATCGAGTTACAGTCATTCGAAATTATCAGCCTGTATGGAGGTACATGGTTACCCGCGGCGCATATCTCGAGTGGCCAAGAATTGGCTTTGTATTATATATCAGATTCTCTATCAGGTGAAACAGGTCGCTTGCTTTAATGATTCCAAAGCCACTACCCCCTTATGTTGAACATATGCCGTACGACTTATTTTACGGAAGTAAAGTAATGTACAGCCACGTCTATTTTAAATGATCAGCTGATACCTATGTCTGCTTACGGTGAAGGAGCAAGCTTATTATTGAAACAGGTTAGCTCAAAGAATATTATAGTGATATATCATTTCAATACCATTGAGCCATCCTGTTTCAATAACAAGCTTAGCGCCCCATCGCAACGCCAGAATTAACACATGGCTACCAGCGCTCTGCGGTCATATAAAGTAAACGTACCTGTACACACATCCCTAGTATAAATGCTGGACCTGAACATAAATTTGCATTACGAATACTATCTAAACAACACATATAATTCTACTGTATTGCAATATTGAAAGAAATTTACTCTACCGTTTATAATAATATTAAATAAATTGTAAGTAATAAATTAAATTTTCTGAGAATTAAGCGCTAAGTGCAAATTTATCTTCCGTTTTTTTCCACACACGCAATGAGAATATTTTTTTCTATTATTCTTTTATCTTAATTAAAACAGGATACGCCTAAATAAGGTTTAATATATAATCGAATAGCATTTTTTATAGTGTCATCAATTTGAAATGTAAAACACTCCCTGTTCTTATTTTTATTTACATATGGGGTAATTAATTTGCGAATTAATTTAAGAGAAACGTTGCCAAGAATTAACCACAAGGTCTGTTGAAAAATACAACAGTAATTAATTGGTAATCATGAATGTTTTTAAATTTGACTAAGTCTATTTTCAATTATTATGCGTTGAAAATATTTGCCCGGAAATTTATTACATTATTTTAGAGTGGAATGAAAAATAATATTAACTGAAAATTTTTGTTAATTATTATTTACTAACTTTTACAAATCTTATCACAGATAAGTATAACATATATCTTTTTAAACATTTATTTTTCCGGCTATTTGCCCAAACGCTAAAACTTGGATTACAAAAAAAGATAATATGCACATTATGTTCAGTACTACTGACTCAATAATGTTATTTTTAATTTCAACTATTCTGTCTAATAAAACCAAAAATAAATAAAACACAAGGTACTCACCAGTTGACACTCACTTTAAAAAACTTTAAAATATCTACCGATACGTGTTTCTGCTTGCCTTAGCGTCGTCAGGGTAGCCAGCACATTTAAAGAAACCAAAGTAAGTACTGAACATAATGTGCATATTATCTTTTTTGTAATCCAAGTTTCAGCGTTTTGGCAAATAGCCGGAAAAATAATTGTTTAAAAAGATATATGTTATACTTATCTGTGATAAGATTTGTAAAAGTTAGTAAATAATAATTAACAAAAATTTTCAGTTAATATTATTTTTCATTCCACTCTATATTTTAACTTTTATCATGAAGAGGAACTTAATTTGTTTTTAAATTATTTTATTGACCCTAATAAGGGGTATTTCCACTATATAATTTCAATTATTCTGTTCTCTGAAGCCATTAATGTTTATTACATTGGGGTTTACAAGTTTCCTTACTTTGGATTCTTTAAATGTGCTGGCTACCCTGACGACGCTAAGGCAAGTAGAAACACGTGTCGGTAGATATTTTAAGGTTTTTTAAAGTGAGTGTCAACTGGTGAGTACCTTGTGTTTTATTTATTTTTGGTTTTATTAGACAGAATAGTTGAAATTAAAAATAACATTATTGAGTCAGTAGTACTGAACATAATGTGCATATTGTCTTTTTTGTAATCCAAGTTTCAGCATTTTGGCAAATAGCCGGAAAAATAATTGTTTAAAAAGATATATGTTATACTTATGTGTGATAAGATTTGTAAAAATTAGTAAATAATAATTAACAAAAATGTTCACTTAATATTATTTTCATTCCACTCTATATTTTAACTTTTATCAAGAAGAGGAACTTAATTTGTTTTTAAATTATTACATTATTTTTTTAAACATGGATTTCTAAAGGATATACAGGTTTGTCGCTTTTAATACTAATAATAAAATCTTCATTTCCATACTTTTACCAAGCGTTAGATTAGTCAAATTTGTAAATCTACACTACATTAATATTTTCCGACACAAATATAAAATTAAATAAAAAACCAATAAATTACAATAAAGAGACTATCTTGCATAAACTTACAAAAAAAAAAGTAAAAGAAGAATAGACTGGACCAAGATAACATTCTTTCTCTTATTAGGCACTATCCATAATAAGATCAGCGCCTAAATATTCATCAACCGAACAAAATAAATATTTAAGTAAGAGCAATTTTACTTCTTTTTTGAAAAGATTATTAAAACTAATTTTGTAGAGTGTGGATCGGTATCAACCCATTTTCTAAATTTTTCCATTCCTAGTCTAACGAAACTTTGTATTTCCCTACCATTGCTGAATTTGGATGTATGAGCGAAACGAATGCAAGTGAGGGGCATATTTGGTTCCAATTTCCAATTTAACATATTTATTATTATTTTCATAATTTTGCAGGTAATTTGTTAAATGATTTTATGGATGGATCTTTTGCAATGATGAATAGGGTATGAAATGGTTTGTTCAACTTGTAAGTTGGTCACAAGCTGTGATCACTGTTAACGCCAATATCAGTTCTGTTGCTGAATTTTCTTTTATGTATGATACATAGCTTAGAATATATAAAGATGTAGCAGTTAAAACTACTAATTCTCTGAAAGGGAATCTGCACGAATGACGAAATGGTTTAAAACACATTTTAAGTTTTTTTTTTTGAAGCGTAAACTCTTCGCTGAATCGAGAACCATTATTGTCCCAGCAGATATAACTGAACATGTGTAAAATATGCATGTTTACAAAATAGCGCAGTTGCCAGATAATTAAACAGTTAGTAGATAATTTATTAGTAACTACGTCGATGTGCGTCCACAATTTCAAAAAGAATCCATTATAAATGCCAATAAACTTGACACCATAATATTGTATTACGGAGCAACTATCAATTTTATCTATGTATTAGTTGTGGCGATGTGGGACAAGGCAGCTTATTATTGAAGCAGGATAGCTCAATGGTATTAAAGTCATACATCACTTCATCATTCTCTGAGCTAACTTGTTGCAATAATAAGCTTGCTCCATCATCGAAAGCAGACATGGATATCAGCGCCCCCGGTCATTCAAAAGCGACAAAGCTGTATCTAAACTCATTATTCGAAAATCTCATATTTCTTGTTTTGGTAATAGTCGCATTAGACAACAACATAACCTACAAGATGATTTTGATTATAGTCTGTCTATACGAGTATAATATTCTCAGTTTCTATTTTTGTTACATTTTGTGTAAAATATGCACATACTTAATAAAACTTTGTTGCAGAAAATTACATAAGTAAAGTAAAAAATGTCTTCCAATATATTTAAGCTTATTTATTATTATTTCCTTCCTTTTTCATACACATCAGTGAAGGTTCGGCCTTACTAATGGAGTGTAACACCTGCCAACTATCAATTTTGTTGATAAAAATAACTCATTATATTATAAAAAAAATCTTATGCGTGTAAAATGTAAATGTACATGGAGCTTCGAATGCATGGACTATTTTTAAACTTTAATAATATTTTATTGGTAAAACTTAGAACAAAATAACACAATGCATAGTATTCAGTAAAAATGGGAGATCATTTAGTGAAATATCATTAAATGAACTTCCTTATTATCAATGCACTCTTGCAAACGGTGAACTAAATTGGACATTACTTTTTGAAGTGTAGCCACGGGAACAGTCTCTATTTCGGCTCGGGTGTTCCTTTTAAGTTCGTCTAATGGTCGTAGTTTTTGCTTGTATTTTTCACTTTAAATAATCTCAAGGAAAAAATCTAGAGCAGTGATATCCGGTGACTTCGAGGGTCAGTGAAAGTCGTAATAAACATTTTGGCTTAAAGGCCAGTGTACCATTTGAATTATTGTCGAATATCTCTGTTAAACCATCACCAAGATAATTTAAATTTCTTGCCCATACCGTCACAAGCTCCTTAAAGAGTGGTACATTTTTTTAAATAATTTAGCAAATCATCAAGACTATAGTTACTTGATAGAGATAGTTAAGACATACAGCGAGAGCCTGCCATGTTTAGGCTAATATGCAGTTGCCGTATGAATCGGTGAAAACGTAGGGTCACTTTAACTCGTGATATCTCCCTTGTCATAATACCAATTTCAATAATTTTTTTTAAAAATTGATCACTAATGAATTGATTCCATTGACGCTTTATTAATTTTTTTCTAATCATATAAGGAAAGATGTAGAATGTTAATAACAAAAAGTAAGTGTCGCACTATATGGTTATTTTCAAGAAGCGAAAATTTTTTTTATTTTTGAAAATATGTAGTAACATATACGACAAAAAATGAAGCCAACACATCAAATAATGTTGTAGAAAAGACAGTAAGTAAAAAGGTAAACCCATAACGATTTTAGAATAGTTGTGAATTAAATATTTTTAAAACGGACTCTCGAATTGCCGTGTCGAGGTCCGTCGGCCTAATGCAATATAATTGAGTATGCGACGTGAGTCATATTACACAGCCAAAATGGTAAAACAAAATAGGATATTAAAGAAATAAAACACTTTAATATTTCTGTACTTTTTAATATTAAATGTGTACATTTTTACTTGCCATGGGTAGCCATAGATTTGCTGCTAAGAGAACTACTTTTAATTTTATTTTGACTAGCTATTTTTAGTCTAAAATTAATAAATTTAATTTTTATCTTGTACTCCACATCGTGACATTTTAAAAGATGGGAAGAGTTTAATGGTAGAATTTTTGCTTCATAAAATTTTTTAAGGTTTATATTTTTATCAGAAACAAATTTAAAGTATTTTCTAAAATATATCTCCATTGTAAAAAATAACTGAAAGGTTTCATGGTTACAAAAAATAACGTGTTTTTTTTTAAACATTTTAAACGTACAAGCTTAGCATACTCTGCGGAATTAAAGTTTTTGGAGCCTATTGATTCAACACATTCTCTGCAAGTTTTTGAATTTTTTAATACACTTTTTACTATGTAACCTGCAATATTATATAATGAATTAATTTCACTGCTACTCAAGTTTTCTGGTTCCGGTAGTTCAGGTATTACTATGTCATTGCATAACAAATATCTCTATTCGGAAAATTTGCATTAGTGTAAAGTTGCAATGTAAATATCTGAATATTGCTTTAACCAAATATTGTTCGAATATTTTAGATGCCTGGTTGTTCAGCATTTGGCTGCAGTAAATTCTGCAAGCAAAGGTTACGTTATGAAAGTATTTCCTCCCCATTTATAAGTTATAAAGAATTACTGGATTTCACAAATTATTTATTTACCTGGTAAAATGCCAAAAATATACTTATGAATGTTTATCTGAAGAATTTCAATTAGAAAATAAAAAATAATTGAGTGTCAAAAATGTTATGACAGAAAAAGTAATAAATGAAAAACGAGCCTCTGTACATTTATTTATGCGAAAAGCAAAATGTGACAGGCATTCCGCTGATCATAAATACGAATCTCATTCACATTTTTTACTCCCAATTTAACCGCAATTTACTTAACTTTATTATTCTAAATGATACACCCTGTATACTTATATCAATTTAAAGACAATTTCGCGGACATTTGTTATAAATAGAATATGTTAAATTACTCTTACATCCGAAATAACTAAGTATCCACCTATATTATTTTAACGTAGGTAGGTTGATCCCATATGAGTAATTATTCATGATAAATCAAAAAGAAAAATTCTCATAAAATTCCTTTATTACTGTGACCGGTTTCGTGAACAAATTAATGTCTGATGATGTGAAGTAATTAATTTGTTCACGAAACCGGTCACAGTAATAAAGGAATTTTATGAGAATTTTTCTTTTTGATTTATCATATATTATTTTAACTGCAATGTGTCGTATTAAACCTGACAGATACTATTTAGTTCCGAATTCGGATTCCTCAGAAAAAAAGTATTGTTTTGGAATTTTCCTCTAGATGAAAAATCAAGCTGTGTAGGTAATCTAGTAGTAAAATTAACATCCTGTACTACTTTAAACACTAATGGAGGCAACATATTAGAAGTATTGAAAATAATACCTATATCATAAATATTACAAAAAATGTTTCTTCCAAAATGATGATAATGTAAAAGAATTACCATGCAATCTATGAATAACGCACTTCTAATATACATTTATTTATCGATGAGGAATGTAATAACATGCAGTTTTATTATACGTAGGTATTAATAAGCATATGAATAAAACGAAACTGTTCAATATAAATGCAATCTACTATTTAGTGAGATATTATTACTTACCTTTGAGATGGTATATAAAATAAATAAAATGAAATGTACACGGATACGTTTGCGAACAATACTGACCCTGCCGACTCAGCTCTAGAATAGCCTAAACATGGCGGGCATCTCGGAACACGAGTGCGCGTTATGTCTTAACTATCTCTATCAAGTAACTATAATCAAGACCATTCAACATAAGTTATTCAAATTTCAGTGAGTGTTTTACAATAGACACCTAATAGTTAAAATGGTACATTTGATCGTATATGAGTTATGAGCTAATAGGGCAAAAATTAAGAAAAAAGCAAATCACAGTGTGTATTAAAGTTGTTCTGCATTTAGCTTTTGACAATATCCTAGAATCCTTTCTCAACATTTCCCATACATTAAAAAAAAACTTACCTCATTTTCAGTCGTACTAACAGTTTTAAATCATTCAATAAAAATAATTTAATAAAGTAAAATCATGACATCTAACAGTCGATACACTAGTGGCTGCAGAGTGAGGTTATGTGCCATTTTGTTGAAACCAAATATCGGTCGGAGAATATCAGTTTTATTTTGATTCTACTAAAACAGAAAGTAAATCAAATTGTAAAAATCTTATATAGGCCAGTCGGCAAAGGCATTATGTGCGGGAATAATTACAAAAAAGCTGGAATTAATTTGATGAAAGATGGGTAACTGTCTACAAAAAATTTTCTATACATTATGTATAATTTGTCCTAGGGCTATCAGTTTCGGAAAAATATACGTCGAAATATGTACAACAAAATATTTACATAAAGCCCTACGTACCACTTCACTCTCTATCCCTTAACTTGCCCAATTTCATCTATTCGGTTATTAGCTAGAATTTACCAAGCTGTTTATTGTTTTTTTGTCACTATACATAATTTTTGTTAAGTTTAGTCAAGAAAACATTTCGTTTGTGTACTCGTTTCCACATTATCTTTAAAAGAGTACTCTGCGAGTTTTTTTATGTGGTATTCCCAGAACGTCTAGTCCACTAAGCTATTTTTCATTTGTTTTGAAGTCGATGATTCAACCATTTGACTTTCTAAATAATCCGTCTCATTTTCCGAAGTTAACGGAGAATACTCCAAAGTGATTTTTGCTTCATTATCTACTTGTTCTCGTCATCTTCGTCCAATTCATACACATTCACAATATTTGAACACGATTTTCCTTCCAGAATTCACAATTATTGAGCAACATAAGACTGCTTTGCGACAACTACCAGCTGCATTGCAATCTTTGGCGTATGAGTTTTAACAACTCTACAGTGAAGATCGGTATCAACTCATTTTATGATTTTTTCCATCCCTAGTCTCAGAAAAATTTTGTATTTCCATACCATTGGTGAATTTGGATGTATGAGCGGAAAGAATGCAAGTGAGCTGCATCTCTGGTTGGTGGTATTGAGGCTAAGTTTGGTAAGATTATTGTAATAGACAGTACGAAACATTGATATCTATGTTTATTTAATGATTAACCATTTTTCGCTTCTTTGAAGTGAAGAAGAAATTGTTTGCCTGCCTTTTCGATTGTCTCTGAAGATGCATTTGGCTCCTTTAAAATATCCACAGCCGCCATTGCGATGATACTCCCACCCTACCACGCGACATTTTTAAGTCCTATGCATACTGCAAACAGGATAAGGTATCGTAGATTAGATTTTTTGGTTTAACATCGAGAAATCCAACATAGCACATATTTGGAAGCCTACTATTCCAAACAAGTAGAGGTATAACAAAAATGTATAGAATATTTTTTGTAGTGAACTTACCCAACTTTAACTAAGTTTTTTTGTTAAATCGACACATATTTGCAAATATTTCAAATGCTTTTTTTGTAAATTTTTTCAAGATGGCGGCAAAAGCTCAAATGCTCACGGGGTACAAAATTAGTATGTAACTTCTGAGATCTTATTAAACAGATTAAAATGAATTCCAGTTTGTTCGGAATTATTCTCGCACTCGGCTAATTTAAATGACTTGCCGTATGACCTAATATCCTGCCCCAGTGGAATAAGTATCGAAAAATAGTGGACTCAAAATTCCTTTTTGATAGTGCTGCGCATCTGCTACTTGAATCTAGTGCGGACTTTATGCTGCTCGATATCAGTAGTTTTACTTAACTGTCACACTCGTTAAAAATTAAAGAGCAAAAAAATTAAACATCAGAATTCCAAACTCTATTAAAATCATCTTCAAAGTTTATGGGTTAGCCTGACAGACCTATGACACATTATGAATTATACCAACTTAACAACTTGAATAATAAGAATTTTCTCATACTGCTAATAAAACAATCAAATTAGTATCCACATTATATGTTGCCGTAATAAGCATTTACAAGAACTTAAAATCAATGAATGTACGATGAATAAATTAAATTATCTAGCAAAAATTTAAATTTTGGAATTTTTGTAAAAATATAAATGTTATAATACCACATATAATGGTCACTTTATTATAATACTCAAGTTAGAGTACAAAAGATCAGGAAAAGCATAGCAAATAACACTTATTTGACAGGTAAACTTAGAAATTACGTTAATAAAATTAAAAGGATTCACTTCAGGTTAACAAAAAGGCCATGTCGTGTAGCCGGCCCTTTACAGTATTTTATCGTTTTATGAAGGAAGTCACCAATCGTAGTAATTCAGTATACGCCGTTTCATCCATTCTCATATAATTACGCCAGTCGTTAGGATCTTCTCTCAAATCCTTCATTCAATTTATATGTGAATATATATTTCTGTTTAGAAGCCATTTTTTTGGCCATTTTGAACGATGACGTCTAGTTTTTCTTTTCTTTAATAACGCAAAATAAAAACTGGTGTTAATAACAAAAGTTCTTCAGTGGTAGACATATTACCGAGAGACGAAATCGTACTGATGGCTGCACAATCTTACCTGCACGTATAGCCACAACACAGTGTTCCGTTTTTATTGCGCAAACTAAACTGTACAAGCAACTTCTTGTCGTGTAGCCGTCCCTTTAGATTAAAATTATATTAGGGAAAGTAAAATAAGTACTTGTAGTGGAAATTCCACAGTAGAAAGACAGAAACATGTGTATTATAATCGTAAGAAACCTTTAACGTAGGACAATTTCGGTTTCTGTAATGTGAACATTCATATTGTTAGTTAAATACAGCCAGAACTATAAAATCAAGGACATAATGTGTTGTGCATTATCTGGAATGTAAACAATAAAAAATTAAACTATAATAAGTCATATAAAGAACTGTTTGTGTATCAAAATCGGTACAATATTCTAACAATTTAAAATTATGTAAATGAACTCAAGAAAATTAAAACTATAAGTGATAATAAGTGAAAACCTACCCAATAGAGACTCCCAAGGGTAGACCACTAGGTTTGGACACAAATTAAAGTGTTAGTATTAAAATAAACTTTGTAATGTTTGACATTGTACGATGCTATGGACAAATATCCATTAATAAAATAAGTAATTCCAGGAAATATTGTACTGCATTCATGGACAATAGTGTCAGTAAAATATTCTATGCACTGGGATTCCATTAGTGTGTACCATGTAAGGACAGTCCTGGTTCTTAAGGACACATTCGCTCTGAAAACAAAATTCACAAATTTGTTAATATTTATGTAAAAATTACATTGAAAAGTTAGTAAAATAAGCAAGTTGTATTTAGTTAAGTATTTTGTACTAGTTATAAGGTGTTTGTTACTAGTTTAACAAAAATAATTATAATGTGCTCCAAAACTTCACCGATCACAAAATTTTAACGTAATCAAGAGTACACCACACCAAATTAAAGAAGATTTTACGAGGAATCTGAAAATAATAATATAATGCATATTCAATGAGGCATAAGTTCTAGAATTCTAAATTTAAAAATAAAAATTTTGAAAATGAAAATCAAGATACCCAGTTCTAAGTGGTTTGTGTCAAAATTTAGCATTTTTGGAGAAATCAACTTAGTTTTTAGTCACCTTTCGAGCATCGAAGAAGCCGCACGTGAATGTTATTGAAAAGATATAACCCTAAATTTTATAAAGTTTATAAAGTAAAATAAAAGGTATTAATATATGATATGCAAAGGACAACGATAGTTGTAATAAGTAATAATAATTGGAAGCAAGCATATAATAAGAAGAAAAGAAATAAATAAAAGTGGTGAAAATAGAATATTCATATTAAGGTAAATTGTTTGTGCAACTTACTTTCGAAAATTTTATGGAAATCCATAAACAATGAATTTCTAAATTAACACATTACAAAATATATTGGAAGCAATAAATAAGTTCAAAAGTTTTTGAAAAAAAACAAGTACTCCATGGGAAATTTCACAAGCTGTCAGTAGAGTCGGTAAGTCAGGAACCGGGGGAACACAGAAATTACTGAACAAGGAGACAGGAGGATTACTATTCAACAACCGGATAATCAAAAATCCTGATTAGTTCGTATTTAAATACATTATTTTGCAAAATCATAGTTAAATAAAGTCTCGAGTAAAGAATTCTTATTTAGATAAGTTTATTTTAAGGTTTTTGGGTCATTGCTGTTAAAAATTGATTTCATATTTAAATAAAACACAATTTATAATTTGTTATACCTGAATTAAATCTTTTCTATTTGAATTTTTGGTAAAATAGTACATACAAATTTATATACTCAAATAAAATACAAGGTGATTTCAAATGAGTGTCTAAGCTTTGAACCGGCCTCTCTGAGATAAGATGATATATATGATTTGACTCAACAATGCAATGATTATATTTTAGATTAAATGCAGTAATTTTACAGACTGGCGGCTACACATTTAAAAATACCTAGTTTATTCAGCAACAAACTGTGTAAACTATTTAGAGATATTTTTTGTAGATAACTGAAAAATAGATCAACAAGATTGTATCTAGATTGACAAGTTTTGACAGTTAAATCCGCCCTCTTCATCTAATCAAAAAAAATGTAGCTTATTCTATTACCAGGATAAGATAAATGCAATTTTTATATGCACGTACAAGTTAGTCATTACATAAAGCAATTAATATTACACAATATAATCATAAAATCAACAAAACAATGAAAATTTTAGTTACCTACGTTGACCCTTCTTCTATTACACAGCCCCACAAAAAAAAAAATTTTCTGACCTAGCAACGATACGAGTATATCCATATGTATTTTTGATCGCTGATTCCGAATCCGGGGTCAAAAAAAGTCGTACACCCTCAAAAAGAATTTTAGAGACAAAAAACACCCCCTGAATCGTTTTGTTTAATATTTTCTGGAAAAATTTAATGTATTACGATAAAAATAAAGGTGAATTGCAGCGTTCACCCTATCGGTATGAAACGCACCCCCATAGAGGGTGAGAATCACCCTCATCTGCCATCAAACCAATTGATAATGACAATGACTGAAAAACATCTAAAAATGTTTAAGTTTCGTTAGGTTTGCAATAAACTGACGTAGAATTCACGTAATACCCCAAAACTACTCCTATAGCGTTATGAAAAACAACCCTTAACTTCAATTACAGAAAAAAAGAAAGGAAAAAACATAAAATTTGATAACGATTTCATTATATAGATGTTCTTATTTGCAGAGATCCTTATGGCTAGGATATTAGCAGTCATTTGTCACCAATCTTAACACCATTTGGGTATAAAACGCATCCCTGAAGGGGGCGAGAAGTACTCTTACGTTGGTAGCTTTTAATTCTTCTTTTTTTAATCTTTTTTTTATGGTATCTTTTAACTTTATTATCAAACGATCTTCTTACTGACTGTCGTTTGTGTTGTTCTTTCGTGTCTCTTTTCAGAGACCAACAGTAGTCTGCTATCATGTGAAGTTAAGGGTTGTTTTTCATAACGCTGTAGGGGTAGTTTAGGGGTATTACGTGAATTCTACGTCAGTTTATTGCAAACCTAACGAAACTTAAACATTTTTAAATGTTTTTCAGTCATTGTCGTTATCAATTGGTTTGGTGGCAGATGAGGGTGGTTCTCACCCTCTATGAGGGTGCGTTTCATACCGATAGGGTGAACGCTGTAATTTACCTTTATTTTTATCGTAATACATTCAAATTTTCCCGAAAATATTAAACAAAACGATTGATTAAAATGATAACATCATTTTCAGAGCGATATCTCATATCCCTATTCAGGGAGTGTTTTTTGGCTCTAAAATTCTTTTTTGGGGGGTGTATGACTTTTTTTGACCCCGGATTCGGAATCAGCGATCAAAAATACATATGGATATACTCGTCTCGTTGCTAGGTCAGAATTTTTTTTTTTGTGGGGCTGTGTTATCTATTATTAAAAGTATAGATAAACACTTGAGAAAGAACAACATATAAACATATAACCGATTACTTACTACATTTATTCAGTAATGAATGATCTATAAATTGTGCTTAAATTATTAAATCCCTGTGATTTTGAGAAACAATGCTTCAACCAGACGAATCAAATATGACGTTAGGAAGAAAAGTCCTTAATCACATTGCCAGCGATATCTTAAAAATATGAGACACAAAACAACATTTGTAAAAAAAGATGTTATTAGGAGTTATGTACATATACATAAACTGCAATAAAAACTGTAAATATGAAAACGCACGTGTTTATTTGCAGAACAGTTATGAGTCATTATTGAATAAATGCAGTATGAAATAGGCTATAGATAGGTGTATTTTCTTTTCTTCAATATTGAAATATATATACTTTTACTGACTAAATATGTACATATCTTTAATCAATTAAACTAAGAAGAAAAAAAAGCCAACTTAACTTGAAACTGTAGTTAAATGTTCATAGTATTTATGATTTTATAATTATACTGTGTCTTATGTGATGACTGATTTGTACGTGTGTTTAACTTAATGTAATTCCTTTAATTTATCAATAAATTGCAGATTCCGAAGAGGATGGTTTCAGCTGTCGAAACTGGCCATTCCAATACAGCCTTGTTGTTGTATCTTCCAATTACGAACACAAAATATCTCTAAATAATAAACAAGGTTCTGGACATGAAAAAAAAAATCTATAAACTGTATTATCTGCTAAACTATTTCAGTTCATAATATAATTCACTCCTATTACATGTAAAATCTCTGAAAATAATACCTGTTAATTTTGTTAAATATTCCATACCAACAGATATTCCATATAATAAATTCATTCAAGTGGTTAATTAAGCATGCAGAAGCACTTTAATTTTAAAATGAAATTCTTTTTAGATTCAGGTGAGTAGCAATTAAAATTGCTGCATTGCACACATTAGGATATGCAATTTATTTAGTACTAGTTTAAGATATCTTATTCAAGAACAGTTAGAGTTGGGGTGGAAACTAATTTAGAACAATGAATACTCTAGTTAAGAATGCAGAGTGACTGTAATTACAGAAGTACTAAGAGACTGAGTTTGTGTTGTTAAACATATTAATTTAATTAATGTAACTTTACCTAAATATAGGGAGATTACTCTAGTCATAATTAATCAGTTTATATACTGAATCAAGTTTTATGGACGTGATCAAATGTTCCAGGCCACATAATAAAATAAAACTGTTTATCAAGTACAAATAAGTTTATCAACAGGGAATAATTTTTCAAGAATTTTGATATCGTAAGTATTTAAAAGAATAAAATAATGGTAACATTTTCTTTTCTACTTAATCAGTTTTATTACATACATTTTGATTTAAATATTGTTTGAAAAGTAGAAAACCTGTTATTTCTGTACCTTAGGCCTTACAAGAAAAAGGACCAATCTCCAAAATTACTGTTTTTAAGGTAATAACATAGATAAACTTTACTGCTAGTCCACTTTTAGTACGAAATTGGTCAATCTCCTATGTATCATAGCTTTCGCTATGCAAACTTTATTGAAGAGCCAATGTGATATACCATATTGTATAGTTATAATAATGATTGTATAATAATTGTTTATTCAAAAGCTATCAATATATACATTTATTATTATTATTATTATATTCGGTTGCGCGACGCTGGACAGTCCTCCCGTGGCCTCCGACGCCTCACGGGAGTCACGCCAACACATTAACCACAGACACTCCCCACATCCAGCAGGGTTAGTGACTGCATATTCCGGAATCCTGTGCCCTAAGCAGACGGAGAGAACCCAGAATGACCGCTTTCTGCATTTGGTCTGCCAGCCACTCGGCTGATTTTTGGCAGGCCGGTATGATCTTCAGTTCCGAGAGCAACGTGGCTTTATCCCTCCGAGTACACCGATTATTAGAACGACCATTTTGACCGAATAGCCTGGGTACAGTACTTGGAGCTCGTACCGGAGATCGCGGTATTTGGGCCGTTTCTCCTCCTCTTTCAAGGTGATGTTTTTCTCCGCAGGTGCCGAGAACTCGATGACATACATCACCTTGAGTTGATGGTCGAGGAGGACTATGTCAGGCTTGTTGGCTTGGATTAGCCTGACCGTCGGGAACGAGTGGTTCCAGTAAATCTGTCATTTCTCGTTCTCGACCACGGATTCAATATATATATTTTTTTTTTTTTCGGTTTCCCGATGCCGGTCAGTCCTCCCGTGGCCTCCGACGCCTCACGGGAGTCGCGCCGGCGCATTAACTACAGCCACTCCCCACATACGGCAGGATTAGTGACTGTAGATACTAGAGTCATGTGTCCTAAGCAGACGGAGAGAACCCAGAAGGAGCGCCTTCTGCATTTGGCCTGCCAGCCACTCACTGATTTTTGGCAGGCCGGTATGATCTTCAGTTCCGAGAGTAGCGTAGGCTTTATCCCTCCAAGTACACCGATTGTTAGGACGACCATTTTTACCGAGTAGCCCGGGTACAGCACTTGGAGCTCGTACCGGAGATTGTGATATTTGGTCTGTTTCTCTTCCTCCTTCAAGGTGATGTTTTTCTTCATTCAATAATATTATTGCCGATTCCTTAATTTTTCTTTTTTTCCTGTCCGCTTCTTTCATTAAAATTTTTGCCGAATCTCAGAATGTCCATTTTCCCAAGCACGTTCGCAAATTTTCGATTTTTCAATTTCACCCTTTCTAATATAACTTTTATGCTCACCTAACCTTACACTGAAGGGTCTGAATAACTCTTCCACATAATGTTTATTACACTCGCACGGAATACTGTAAATACAGTTTTTTGAATTTTGCTCACAATTACCGGTTTTGTTTTTCTTAAAAGGGATCCAAAGTATTACTCATTTGAAATACTGTCCTAACATGAAACTTATCTCCGATATGACGTAGTTTTTCTGATAAACCTTATATACAAGGTTTATCAGAAAAACTACGTCGTGTCGGAGATAAGTTTCATGTTAGATGTGTGCTAATGTATACGGGAATATCTACAGATGATTTATTTGTTACTTTGTATTGTATTGTATGAAACAATGGACAATTTTAATTTAAACTATTATGCCAAATGGCAAGTGAAAATGTGGTCGAAAATTGATCAAATGTTAATGACATTAATGAAGCTTCGTTTAATTTGCTTAATGAAGATCTAGCAATTTAATTGCAGCCCAGCTACAGTTACGAACATTGTAATGACATAGGTGCATGCTTTATATGAAGTTTTATTTAAACAACTTGTGAAAACTATACCCTCTATAAAGCAAATCAAGCATGTCTCCCTACAGTATTTATTAAGTTTAAAAATTGTAAAATAATTCTCGATTGTACAGAACTATACTCGGTAATACCAAGCGGCATGGAAAAGCAAAGATTGACATATAGTTCCTATAAGCACAGAAACACTTGGTAAGTGTTAGTAGGTGTTGCACCAAACGGTGTTGTAACATTTGTTAGTAAAGCATAACCCGGATCCATATCTGACAAGAACATTGTTCAGTACTGTGAAATTTTGAAGCAAATGTCTTATGGAGATCTTATATTGACTGATAAGGGATTCTTAATTAAAAATATTTTACCTGAAGGTGTGTATTTAAATATACCACCATTTTTAAGTACGCCACAATTCACTGAGACTCAGGTGTTTGAGACGCAGACAATAGCAAAGGTGGGAATCCATGTGGAGAGAGCAATTCGAAGAATTAAGTGTCATAACATTCTACAGCAAGTCCCCCCAATATTATACGTCTGAGATTTCAATGATTTTCTAGTTATGTGCTGCATTTACCAATTTTCAGTATCCTTTAATAAAAGAAGTCCAAGAGTATTATACCTAATAAGTTGTTTTATATCTTCTATGAACTAAAGTTATTTTAATAAATGTAAGGTAATAAGTCTTTATCATTACTAAAGTTCCTATTCGATGATGTTCCTATAGAATTAGTTAACTCTTCTAATGATTTAGGTGTCTTATTTGATAGGGATGTGTTTATTAAGTTTATGTTTACTAATTTATATAAATATTTTTAATGTCTTGTTAAACTTAATGACAATTTTTTTTTTTTATTAAAACTTACGCTGTTTAACACGCTTTTATTAGCTTCACCTGTATGTTTGCTTGCTTGCTTGCTTGCTTGTTTGTTTGTTTGTTTGTAACCGACTCTTTGGACTCGACCCACTTTAAACGGACAGATTTAATTGAAACTTTGTACACTTACGAAGAACCGGTAACAATACAATATTTTGATAAGTTTATATCATTATCCTGATCAGGATCGCCAGTCCTTTCCTCACGTATCCTCTGCGTGAGAGCAAGACGCTTAATATTGTATTGTAAGTATATTCCATGATTTTCAGCTCGGTCGTTGGCAGAGCGGGCAAGTAGTCGACGCGAAACGACAGACTCCTCGGGCGTGAGTTCAAATCCCATGGATGAAACAAAAAAATATTTTTTTTTTCAGAAATACCTGTTGGATCGTAATATGTTATAATATCAGCATCAATAAGCAATATAAATATAGTTTAAAAAAAACTACAAAACACGCTTTCATAGCACATCAAACTAAAAAGTGAAAAATAAATATAGTTTAAAAAAACTAAAAAACACGCTTTTAAAGCACATCAAACTAAAAAGTGAAAAATAATTATTAATATAAACTGAAAACAATAATGAACGAAAAATACTAGTATTATTGTGAAAAAAGCGTGGGGCGCTTTGTGCCATATTTTTCGTATATCGAGCAACCCACGCTTTTTTCACAATAATACTAGTATTTTTCGTTCATTATTGTTTTCAGTTTATGTTAATAATTATTTTTCACTTTTTTAGTTTGATGTGCTTTAAAAGCGTGCTTTTTAGTTTTTTTAAACTATATTTGTTTAAATTTATGTTTGTGTTTACTTCTGTAAGAAGTTAGAATTCTTTAATATTGTATTTTAATTCAATAAAAAGAGCAACTGTTCAGTTTAAAACCTCAATTTATTTACTTTTTTCCTCAATTTTATAAGTTACAAATAGGTTCTTATATACTTTTTATTAAAAATTAATCAAATACAGTAATTGTCTGACATCATATATTATTATTATACACATAATAGTTATACAACAACAAAATTATGTTTTGCAACACAGCAAAATACAGACGGATCTCCAAGTAAAAGATAATTACATTTTTACTATCTTATAACTAATATAAGGAAGTATAGTAATCGTGTATTAGAATGAGAGGCGAGCATTGTCATGTTTGTGTAAAACAGGCTGATGTAAATAATCGCTTATTGGAGGTTATCACATGTCATAGGTTGTCAAAAATGTAAAGCATTGGCATCAGCGTTATTACATAAAGCGGTTCTACACAAACATGACAAAGCTCGCCACCTATTCTAACACGTGTATGATTTTTTTAATGAATACAAGTGTACCTGCCGCACTTGAGAGTGTGAGAATGCAAAAGGAACTCCAGGTTCAAAAAACACTTTTTGGACGTATAAAAAAATACAAAAATTACACTAATTAATAAATGAAATAAATAGCTTTTATAGACCATATCAGGAATAAGTATAACAAATTTATTTATTTAACTTTTGTAATGCAGCAAAATAAAGAAGGAACTTCAGGTAAAAGAAAATACATTTTTAAATATACTAAGAATAAAAACAAACGAGAATATTAACTAGCGTAATGTTAAGTTCTCCTGGTAATATGTTTTAGGCCTGGTTTTTCCACCTCCCATTAAGTTCCAAGTAACTACTTGCACATTAGATAGTGAACATAAGTAACTGGGGCATGGTAGCTGAGTGGGTAAAGCTCTAATAGGTATTTACTCTCATAAGTTACTTAAGAATCTGCCGAGAAATGGTATTGTTCAATTTACGTACATCACCAATGGCATTCTGCGTCTGCAACACTGGCCTAGCAGTGGAAGAGTGTGGTGGTGTGTCCTATCTTGAAGCCGAACAAAAATCCGAAAACGGCTTCTAGTTACCGTCCTATATCTTTACTATCGATGGTATCTAAGCTGATCGAAAAGGTCGTCCTGAAGCGGCTAATCATCGCTCAGGAAGATCTTGAAATCAACTGGTAAAACCGGAAGTGGTATTGGTAATGTATGTTCGTCAAAATGAGCCCATTTACTTCTCATACGTAAGCTTTAAAAAATTTTTGAAAATTTTATTCCAATGTTTAAAAAATGGCAGGCTGATACATGATTTCGTTGACACCCAGTATATGCTTGTCAGCACGGTTTCCTGGATCAGCCCCTGGTTTTTACGTCATGTACGATTTAATCGCGGTCCTTAGTTATTACGTATTGTCTTGAAAATCACCGACTTAATATGTCTAGTGAATATTATTTATGTTACTGTTATACAAAAATTTAATTTAACCTTCCATGAAGAAGTTAATAAATTTAACGAAACGTTAACAAGTTCAAAAATAAATTCTAAAGAACGTGTGTAATTCATTCAACCACAAATTCCTACCTTAAAAAATACATTTATATTTTTCTCATTGTTGTATTTTGTGTTTAACAAAAACCTCATTAGAATATTTCCCTATAGTTTACCCAAAACCTAAGTTCGCAATGCTAGCGAACACACGAACACGCGAAAATCATAATGTCCTTGCTTACTATAACGAATTAATCTACAAATCACTTATTTTGAAATGTTTTACTAAAGTAAAAATTTCATTGGATTGACTTAATTTTCAATAGGTATTCTAGAAATGTCATGGCTTTAAATGTTAAATATTTTCAATTAAGAAGTTAGGGAGATAAGTTAACATTTCTTTTGGTTTAAAAAATTATTCGAAAATTAAAAAAAATCTATTGTTTATTTCCAGTAATAACCTATATTCCAATGCCTTATCTTGAATTTGGTATATGTTCTGTCAGAATTTTGATTTATAAATATGACTTGTTTTTTGTTAACTTAATATTTAGTAATTTTTTCTGCGTAAAACATAGATATACTAAAATTTATTTTTAAGGGACACACTAATGGACATGTAAAATTGTTAGAATTGTTTTGTTTAATGACGTAAATGAATAATAAATTATGTTAAATTCTCTATCTGTTCCTGTGTATTGAATTTCATATGATTTACTGTGTATATGGACAACAATAAAGGTATATACATCGTAGTTTCAATGGTATCATGGCCTGTATTTTGATTTAATATGATTTGATTATGCGATGTTATTTCATATTTGCTTTATCTTAATTATCATTCTATTTTGTTCAATTGCTAGAATTTTCATTTCGGAATTTCTATTTTTGAAATTCTCTGCTATGTTTAAAAACTCAAAAATGTTTTGTCAAAAATCATAAACAATAATAACAAATTCAAATTCAGTTACAATACAGAGTCAAAGTTGTCCGACGTCCATTTAAATATTTGATATTTAATATACCTTATTAATATTGTAGAAATTTTATTACATGTAGAAGAACTATATCGCAAACCACAAAACCGATCCTCAGAAATTCATCTTCGGTTACAGTCTTCAGGAGGGGCTTCCCGCAACAGAGACAGGCCAAAGAGTTCATTAAAGAAAGATCGGCTAAATTTACGAAATATCTACTATGCCAAAATAGAAAGGCCATTAGGTTAATAGTGGGTCTTTTAACAGGACACTGTCGACTCAATAGACATATGAGTTTGATGGGTCTGGTACAGAATGCAACATGCAGATTCTGCCAAGAGGAAGAGGAATCCTCAGTTCATATGCTGTGCCACTGTGAAGGCCTCGCTAGACTTAGGTTCCAACTACTTGGGGAACAAAAACCAAGAGCTGACAGCTACACTAAGAGCCCCTTATCAAGGCTGTGGAGTTTAATACAAAGGACAAATCTGGATAAGGAGCTCTAAGGAAATGAATAGGAGCTCCACAATAGACCCACAGGGGATGACGGTGGTCAAGGCCAACCAACCAGATCCTCCCTTATAATCTAATCTATAATCTACAGTCTTCAGAAATAGTTTGGTAACAGATTTGCTTAAAGTACCTACGTAAAACGTTATTAAAATAATGATACTCTTTAATATAATACAGCACCGCAGGGTACCCTGTTGGGTAACATAATCATCTGAAAATAACCAAAAATTACTTAATTAGAAACACTATAAACATCTGCTAAAAAATGACCGTAGTAACTGACGGCGTGAATAAAAATACTACATAGAATTATGCATAATAAAAGGTTTTTCAATAGGGGTGATATGTTTTCAATTTGACATTGTGACATATTTGAAATGTCAAAATTATCTGTCACTGTCAGTTGTATTCAGTAAAGTTTGCAATTTAATCATGGAAAGATACACGCCTCAATAACGTTTGAAAATTATTCAATTTTTTTATCAAAATAATCGTTTCTTATTGCAACTTATCGTGCACTTTTACCAATTAACGGTCATCATAATCGGCCCAGTGTGCTCACAATTCGTCGAACTGTTGAAAATTTTGAGGGTACTTTTTCTTTAGACAATGTTCGCATGCCAGTAAGAAAAAGAACTGCTCGAAGTAATGAGAATATTGCTGCCGTTCAGGCATGTGTTGGTGAAGATCCAAATTTATCGATTCCAAGGCGTTCTCAAGAGTTGGAACTGTTTGCTACATCCACCTGGCGTATTTTACGGAAGATTTTGGTTTACATCCTAACAATTGCAGCCTTTGGATCATCGCAAATGCCCTGAATTCGTTGATTTTGCCTTAGAGCAACTTGAATATGATGCTGATTTTTTTTAAGAAAATCGTTTTCTCAGATGAAGCTCATTTTCTTCTTAGTGGATCGATAAATAAACAAAATTGCCGTTACTGGTGTGAAGCAAATCCACAAATTATGCACGAGAGACTTTTACATTCCGTAAAAAGTTTTTTTTTTGTGTGGTTTTTGGCATGGTGGCATCATCGGTGCTTATTTTTTTTGAAAATGACAATGGAGATGTCATTACTGTCAATAGTGAACGGCATAGATCGATGATAACGAACTTTTTTTGGCCTGAATTGAATGATATTGATTTAACTAACCAATATCTGGTTTCAAGAAGATGGCGCTACGTTTCAAACAGCCCATTACACAATCAATTCGGCGAGGCAAATATTTCCAAAAATGCTAATGTCATATGGCCTCCAAGAAGTTGTGATTTAACTCATTTAGACTACTTTTGTGGAGTTATTTGAAGTCGTTGGTTTATGCCAATAAGCCAGACACAATTCATGCATTAAAATTGAGTATTAAACGCTGTATTCGTGGCATAAGGCCTGATTTATTGAATAAAGTGCTTGAAAATTGGGTTCATCACTCTTATTGAAAAACCCTTTATGTAGATTAGGTGCACTTATTCATGTACAATGAAAAAAATGTTACGAAATATTTCCTTGTTTTACAGTACGTTAATAAATTAAACCAAAATATGTTGTTATTTTAATGTCACATACTTTTCTGTTTAACTTTTTATAAAATATTTGAATCCAAAAGTTTGTATACTATCTGACTGATAAATAAGATTGAAAATATTCGTACAACTTTTAGGTGAGCTGCAATCATTTGATATAATTTACAGAGGATTGATCTGTAAAGTTAGATTGAGACAAGTTAATTAATAGAGATTCTTATAACGTTTTTTTATCAGAATGAATGGCATTTTTAAATATTGATATTTATCTTTGGTGCACCAAATAATAGTACATTGTGCATCTAGTAGTAAAAGCAATATATTCCCGGACGACGATTGTTGGCCGAGGCGTTAAACCGAGGCCAACAATCATTGAAGTTCGGGAATGTGCTTTTACTATGAGGTACACATATTATTTTTTCTGAAATTACAATTATTACTATTATAAATTAAGGAATTTTTATTATTGCACAAAATTTTTTCATTACAATCTAATTGCTTATGAAATCGTTTCTTTGACAATTACTGTTTATTTATTGTTGTGATAAAAGTCAGATTCAGTGCCTATTTCGCTTTAATACTTGTAAGTGCTAAAAAAATATTAAAAAATATTTAAAATGGGCAGTGATGATGATGTCCAGGTGTTAGCACACCAGAGTCAGTAGTAACTGCAAAAATGTGACTTTTAAATTTAATGTTCTATTTTTTACTAAAAAAATGCATTTTTAATGTGAGTTGGTTCATCTGCGTGTATTTATTTACTGACTAAAATATATATAAAAAAACCTGTGCGCGGGTTACTTTCTCGGTTTAGGTTGCAAAATTAACTTTCTCGTACTGTTTTATCACGGTTTGCTTAGTAATGGACTGAAATACTAGAATAGCGTATTTTGGGATCTGAAATTGCACCGAGAAAGTAGACATTCTTGAACGATTTCAGAAAAATACATTTTTATAATTTTACCATGTATCGCTTTTCAAAATAAACCGACGTTACGAAATGGCACACTTTTCTTAACTGACCAAGAAATGAAAAATGTTTCGCAACTGGTAATGAAAATAGTATATTATTGTGAAACAGTGTTAAAAACTACATTTTTAGTTACATGTTACATAAAAAATATTTTCAAAAAAATAAATAACGTAAATAAAAAAATTCTTCTAAAATAATAACTAACTATATTAATCTTTGGTGTAAAGTCTAAATATTTTTACAAATCTGTGGTAATCTGCGATTTTCAGAACTAGCAAAATGGTTGATTACTTATCATTTTTCTTCAACTCTGACAAAAAACGTTTTTCTATTGAAATAAGCGATATATTTGACAGGCAGTCTTGAGCTATTGTGTTTCTATTAAATGTTTTTATGCGTTTCAGTGCTGAAAACGATCGTTCTACAGAAGCTGGGGTTCCTGGAATTGTTGACACTAAAGATAAAAGTTTATGCAGTTCGGAGAGACAGCTTTTTAAATTATTATTATCTATAAAAGTAAGCATTTCTTGAGGCGATTTTGAATTTGATAAAAGTTGCTGGTTAGAATACAACACGCATAGTTCATTTCTTAACGAAATACGGTTAAAAAGGCATACTGGTCCATTAATTTGTTTATTAGACTGTTAGGAAATGATTTAGAAAATGGTATAAAATTATTAGGATTTACTACATCGAAACATTGCAAAGTATTTAAATTGGAAAATTTAATTTCAATTTGAACTGTAATGGTGTCCAAAATTTCTATAAAAATTTGTTTGTAATGTATGTCTGTCCTTTCAAAGTTATATCTTTTCTTTCTTCTTTTTTTAACTGTGATTCATCATCCAATTCTTCAATATTTTCTAAAAAAACATTATGTGTATAAAGTGTTGAAATGTATTTCGTTATTGTGAAATTCTTTTAATTTAGATATAAGTAAGTTAAGTCTATTTTTAGAATATTATATCAGTTAGATTATTCTGTAAAATTTTAAAAACAACATCAGTTTGCTCAAAAATCATTTTAAAAACCTTTAGAAAAAAATATGAAGTTTTTATCCAATAATAATGATTTTTATCCGTAAGCTTATCTTAAAGTCTGATCGTCATTTAAAAGTCTTCACTTTCCGAAATAAAATTAAAAACGTCAATAAGTTTTTTTCCTGTATGTGTCAACAGTGAAAACAATTCTAGATGAAAAATTCTAACGAGTAGGAGCATTACTCGGAATTCTATGTTCCGTAATTCTATTTAAAATATCACATCTTTTACTAGATTTTGAAAAAAATTACAAAAAAACCAGTATTATTTGAAAAAAATATTCTAACGTCTTTAATTCCATTACAGGTTTTACTCAAAACCAAATTTAATATCTTTTATTTTAGTTTGCAGTCCATTAAGATGTCCTGACGTAACCGCAACGCCGTCATATGTTTGTACAACTAATTTATTTTTCAAATCAAATTTACCAAATTCGTCGATTAATAATTTCAATAAACTGTCCGCGTTTCTTTCACTACTCACATAAAAAAAAATCAACAAACCTTTCAACAACTTTACCGTGCATTACATATCCAAAAATTACGGAAAGTTGAGATTTACAAGTAATGGACGTCGTTTCATCAATTTGTCACGAGAAAAATTCGCAATTATGTAGTTCTTCATAAATTTTGCCTTTAATAATGAAGCTAACACTCTCAATTAGGTCATTTTGAATTGATTTAGACGTCTCGGAAAAAAACAGTGGCGTTATTCAAAAAATTCTCTAATTTTGGAACAAACGTTTTTAAAAAATCTATTAGCTCCTTGAAATTTCCTTTATTATACGAATCTCGTTTTTCGTCATGTCCTCGAAAAGAATTTTCTTGAGAAGATAAATACATAACGGCATCAAGAAATCTCTTTAATATTTCCCTATTTTCACGGACTTTTTGATTAAAATTTTCTATTTCTCTTTTATTCGCAGAATACAAGCAATTTACAAGATTTTGTTTATCCAACATTTAGAATTTAATGCAAGATGAAATATGCTCGTGAGATTTTTCATGCCTTCTAAGCCTCGCGATAAATTTTGCAAATTATTAAACCCGGCCCTGCCCCAAATTGAGGATTGATCATTAGTAAATAACAAGCATTTCCAATATAATTTGTTTCTAACTGTTGATGCCGTTAACCACTCGATTTTTTTGATAATTGCTATCACTAAACCCTCTGTTTTGTTTACCACTTGTGAAAACTAATGACGGCATTGACGGTGTAGGTCTGACCATTTTTTTAATTACCTTTTTGATCATAACTAAGAGAACTAAATCTATTTAACAACAAATAATCCACCATGTCTGGATAACAAGACATGTCGTTGGGAATATTTTCACCTAGACCACTCATTTTTCAACCACCTGTTAAATATTTTATGTATGTTTATATTCTCCCACAAAACCACAAATTACCACTGTCCTTGTTCTATGTTTTATAACTGTTCATTTTCTTGTGAGAGAGGGGATCAACGTTCAACTGAAGTGTACATGCGCTAGAAAGAGATGGGGTGCTAGAGGCTAGCTGCCCCAACTTTATAAATCCGGAATGTTTGCTGATACGCGCCAAACTTTCAAGGTCACGAACAATATATTTAAATGGGGGGTTGGCTGGCCGCTAGTCTCAATTCATCGGAGCAAGTGCGAAGGCACGATGAGAGACCGGGAAATATGCATATGTGGAGTGGACTATCCGGACTACAATGTTACATGTTTGTGGAAAGGAAATGAACATTTTTTTTTACATTAAAAATTAATTAATTTTCTAAAGCAGTGGCAAGTAAATAAGGTGGAATTGGGTAAGGTTGAACAATTATTTTTAGTAGATTACCAAAAATGTTAATTCCAACTGGTTGAACACCACAATTTCCATTACCATATTTAATGAAAAATTGGTTGTGTCTAACATTTGGTGGACGCAAATTATTGTATTTCCTAATGATATCGATAAAATCCATCAATGTCCCCCATTATGATTGCAAACTCACGTATAACTTTTTGTCTTTGTATTCGATTAACTCGAAATACGTCTGTTCGTTCACAACATCTTCAATATGTGGAAAGGTTAACTCAACTCAACTCAACATACACCAGCTATTCCAACGATCATTGCAACCTTAAAAAATAAAGAACTATATGAAAAATATTTTAAAAAAGCGTAGTTATTCCCGCTTACTTTTTCCATTTAAAGTGTCTTATCATCAGGCTCTATTAGAATATTAAATATTCTCTTTCAAATTTTTAGCGGTGTTCTCGTCTATCTCTTTAAATATGCCACCAATCAAGTAATTTCTTAATATCAATATTCATTTTAAAGATAGTTTGCTTCGCAACATGGAATAAAGAGTTCATAGTGTGGAAGCTTTTAGAGTCTTCTCTCCCTCGAAAAAAGGTCAGCAAAACTTTTTCATTGACATGTTTTCCTTTTTTCTTCACACCTTATTTCAAATTATCCTTAAGTAAAATCATATTTAGATTTTTCCTGAATCACGAATGATAGTACATTTTCTGCGGCCACTTCGATATCACTTGGTATATCTGAATATGAATCAGACATTTAAACAATAGTACGAAAATATTCTATTTACTATACTTTCTAAAGTCATAATATTGCTTCTTATTTTTGTCATGGAAAACCTGGAAAGTCCTGAAATTTGACTAGTTATTTTTGGTGAGAACCATGGTTACAGTTTTATATTTATCTCTATTTGTATTTTTTTATGTTAGCCACGTGTTAAACACGCTAGCTCAAACATGCTAACATTCTTCGTTTTAAACTTATTGTTATTTTTGTTTATTTGTTTTTATTGAGCCAATAGTGGACTGTATATTTCTTTTCTATAGTTTTATTTTTGATAGTGACATCTTCTGTAACTGGAACTATTTTTGTTTTCTTCTTGCAGCTAAATTAAGTAAATTCCATATTTTACTGAACATTTAGAAGTAGGTCTGAACTGTACAAGGGTTCGTGATATATTGTTTGTCTTTTTATGAGAGTTGTTTTAACTTACATGCTAAAATTCTCCTAACATTCATTTCCAGCCTTATCGTTAATTTATTACCTTCAACATGTGCTGTGCCTATGACAGACATATAGAGGTTGAAACATACATTTATATTAACAAGGGCCACTAAGTGTACAACTAAAATACATAAACTTAAAGTAGAGCTAAACCAGAACATTGTGGATGACATTTTCTTATAAACCACTTATATATAATATTCATAAAGTATGTGAATATATTGATAGCCTGCATCACACGATATGAATATTTAATTTGCGCTAATTCGCTGTCCTCAAATTATCGCGTAATACTGGTACACATAATTATTATTTTCGTGTTGGAAACGTTGTCTTCAACACCACGGTTAAAATTAAGTACTAGTCAACAATTCTAGCAATGTACTTTGAGTTTGAATATGCAGTGGTCTAAACCCCGCCTTTCATTGTAAAGCTGTTTAGTTCATCTCTGCCCCACACACGATATTGCTTCTCTCTCTCTTGCGTCGCCAAATGCCAAACTACAATCTTTGAGTAGTACTATTTTATATATGAGTTTATAAACTATTGAATATATTTGTGGAATTTGACATAGATAAACATCATTATGTAATTCTATAAATCAACCTATCTATCAATTTGTTCACTGTGAATATTTGTCTCAATTGAACAATTTTTAAAATAATATTCCCCCCCTCTCACACACACACAAAACTGCTTTTAAATATATTTTCATATTAACGCCACATTCCGATATTTACGAATAGACTTTAACATTTATCTACTTCGAATTGAACGAATTGCCAAACAGAATAGCAACAAAACTTGAATTTAAATATTTAAAACACATGCAAATACGGTTGATATCGTCAACCGATAGCAAATAAAATAAACTCAGGGAGGAAGACCGGCTGATATGCAAATACCTCTGTAAACCTCTGTAATGTGCATAAACAAATAGAATATTTGTTGTAAATACACTAGGGATGCAAATTGGTTTAATTTGTTCGCATGTATCGAATAAGTTGTATATAAAATTATTATAATTCGGTATATTATTATAATGATTAAACATGTGTGTCCCTCTATCGATTTAAAATTATATATGCATGTTTCCGTTTAACATAATTATAGAGAAAAACAAATAATGAAAATTATATAATATATTCAGTAAATAATATCAAGCTTTTAACAGTTTAATTTATTTTTATAATGTAGTATTATTAGTGTGCTTTATACCGGGTGGACAACTAAGAATGGACGTCGGCCATATCTCAGAAACTAATCATCGCACAAGTTTAGGAAAAAAATTGTCTTAAGTGGCCTTGAAAAATCGCTGGAAAATATTTTCGAGTTTCTAAAATGGCCGCTAAGGGGCGTAACAGCCATGACCAAACAGAAAATTAGGATTTCTCCGTATTATATCCCATTAAGTGGCATTAAAAATATATGCATCGTAGTCCTGGGAGAATTTCGAATCTTGTTAGTATTACAATTACTTTCTATTTTCAAAAATAATGTGGTGGGGATATGCTAAAAAACATTTTTTTTAAATGTCGATTACTCCGATTAGACTTAACGGAATTTAACAAACTTGATCTCGTTACAAAGGGCTTTTCTCATTCTTTTGAGTGTGCTTTACGGTGTTTTCATTTGATTGTTATCGTCGCTGCTAGAGGATGTTATCTGACATGTCAACAAATATCGTGCTTTGTCTTAAAAAATTTAAATAGAATGGTATGTCTATTTTTACACAGTAAAATAGAGAATTAAACGCTTCAGATGTCAGTGAAAACCCCAACTCGATAACTTTTTTTTTAATAGTAGATATTAGCAAACAAAATTGAAATTATGAATTATTATCAGATCTTGGCGATGAAATTTTCAAAGTAGCTGTTGAAAATGGCGACAATGAAGAAATAACATAATATGTTAAAAATATTTAGTAGAATATATATTATGTAATATAAAAATTAGTAATTAATAAAGTAAACGCAAAAAAACCCATGACAATACTTTAAAAGAATTAAAATACAATTAGTGGGGCCCTAGATGTTCAAAATGTCTAGTGGATTGAAAGGAAGTCTTTACTTCTGCCATCGAAATACTTTGAATGGCGATTCTTATTCTTTCAATCATGTCATCCCTTGTAGTGGGGTCTGGTGGCAAAAACGTGATTTTTTATTCTCCCCCACAAATTAAAATCTAGACAAGTCAGATCTGGGGACCTGGCTGGCCAATGAAATAGACTTCCATATCCTATCCACCTGTTAGGATACATCTGGTCTAAGAAATCTCGAGCGTTAAGAGAAAAATGCGCCGAGCACCCATCATGTTGGAAAAACATATCACGACGAGCTAGATCTACTTCTAAAAGAAGCGGCAATTCGTTTCTTAAAAAAATTAGATAACGTTCTTCATTAAGAGTTTCATTGAAAATAAAAGGCTAAATTATTTGTCCACCTAGAATTCCGCACTACACATTTATAGTCCAACGACTCTGAGATTGGACCTCTCGCATCCAGTGCGAATTCGTCTCAGACCAATAATGCATATTATGGCGATTTACACTACCATCACTCCTAAATGAAGCCTCATCTGACCACAGAATACGTGAAAGTAATCCAGGATCTTCCTCTATCGTTTGCAACAGCCAGTTACAATAACCCAGTCCCCAATCGAAATCGCGAGCATTTAAACTTTGATGAAGAACTATGTGATATGGATGCAACCTAAAAAAAATCAAACAAATCTATTACATTTTGTAAAAGTTCTTCAGAGCAATATATGAAAAATGTTTTTTTTTGCATGTCATATATTTTCTATACTTGCTCAAAATTGTTGATAACCCCGAGATACAACAGCATTACATAGCCGTAAAACAAAAAACTTTATACCATACATATATAAATTTTATAAACTCTATAACATTTTTTTTACATAAACCCACTATGTTTCTAATTATGATAAACTAATTTATTATAAATAAATACTTACTTATGTTCTCTCAGAATTTTTCGAACAGTGGTTCGGAATATTTCCAAGTCCCTGACTATTGTTCTAGTACTTAAATGAGGATTAAATTGCACATATGCTAATACATTTATATAATTTTCCTCGGTGCGACCTCTACGGTGTCTCCAATGCACAGGAAGTTGCACAGATCCTGTAGTACGTAAATGGTGTGCCAGTCGAATAAACACTCTTTTTATCTTGATGACGTCTTTCAGGGTACTGCAACGCATAGACTCTGGCAGCAACAGTTGCATTTCTCATGCATTCTAAGTAAATCGCTAACATGTCAAATGCTTCTTCATTTCTAAGAATCATTATAATTTTAAGAACTAATTTCAAAACGTAAACAAATTGAGAAAAGTAAATACTACACAAAATAGCAACAATGACAATTTCAATATTTTTAACATTATGTTGTTACTTCATCGTGTCATTTTCACAGCTAACTTGTTTTCAACAGCTACTTTGCAAATTTCTAAGCCAAGATCTGAAAATAATTCATAATTTCAATTTTGTTTGCTAATATCTACTGTTAGAAAAAAGTTATCTAGTTGCGGTTTTCACTGACATCTGAAGCGTTTAATTCTCTATTTTACTAAAAACTAACATACCATTCCTTTAAAATTTTTTAACAAAAAGCACGATATTTGTTGACATGTCAGATAACGCCCTCTAGCGGTGATGAAAATAATCAAATGAAAACACCGTAAAGCGCACTCGATAAACTAAGAAAAGCCCTTTGTAACGAGACTGATTTTGTCAAATTCCGTGTAAAGTCTAATCGGAATAATCGACATTAAAAAAAATTTTTTTTTGGCATCTCCCCACCACCTTATTTTTGAAGATAGAAAAAAATTGTGAAACTAATAAGATTCGAAATTCTCCCAGGATTACGGTGCATATATTTTTAATGCCACTTATTTGGGCAAAATACGGTGGAAATCCTAATTTTCTCTTTGGTCATGGCTGCCATTTTAGAAACTCGAAAATATTTTTCAGCGATTCTTCAGGGTCGCTTTACTTAAGACAATTTTTTCCGTAAACTTGTGCGATGACTAGTTTCTGAGATATGGCTGGCGTCCATTCTTAGTTGCCCACCCGATACAATAGTGCATACGAGGTGACGCGACGGCTATAAAAAATGTAGTATATTCTACTGACTATTGTCATAGAATACATTTTTTACCTTGAGAATTTGTGCAGTGATAGAACAGATACTGGCAACGAATATTATTACGACCTTAAATGATAGTTAACTAAAATTCCAAGCAGCACATTTAGTAGTCTGTACGTAGTAACTACCATCTGTGGAACTATAAAGGTTTCCGCAACTAACGGCCGTTATGTAATGGGCACGATCCTTCTACAAAGCATTCACCAAATGATGAATGGTTATAACGTAGCAATTACTATTCCGAAACCTTCCCTGTTACGTGATGACAACTAGATCATTACATAAACGGAACGTAACCAAGTACTAGTAATGACTTACTTTTAGAACAGCCGTTTATTGGCATGAGAGGAAACTATGTTTTGCTCTATCTCTATCTCTCTCTCTACAAAATATCATGTATTGCAATCGAACATACTGATTGTGAGTCTGTGAGAATGTGTCTAAGTTAAATCGGTTGATTGAAATTTAGGTAATAAACAATATTTTACATTCACTTTGAGTGTGTAAATTAAAACGACTACTTGTTTTCTGTAAAATATTACCATGATACTTCAATAAAAAAGACGCGCTCTCCCGAAAATTGTTTTTTCGAAAAAAAAAAATTGTCAAAAACAAACAAAACAATCGAAAATGCCAAATTTTAAATGGAAAACATTTTTTTCGTTTTATGTATTATGCAGTAATAATGATCTATTTATAAAACATATTTGCAAATGTCCATATTTAATAAAAAAATGGTTTTCAGACTTATATTTTTATCTATGTCAATATGGCGTTATCATTCAATAATAGAAAATATCGAATTTAGTTCGAATAGATTTATAGTGGTACATACGTCAACAAAGTATTTATCACTTAATGGGGGTGGCAAAGATCAAAATTATTTCTACTCAAAGTTACATTTACCATAAAGTAGCAGATGCGACTAACGTTATAGTTTTTTCTACTTGAAAAATGGTGAGGGAAACTACCATAATTTCACTATGCAGTTATGCTTAGCAAAAAGTGGCAAATATGACGAATGACGTCACTTTCTTGGTAGCTTTAAACTGGCGTCTACTAAGCTGTTACGAAAAGGTTACTGAAAATTTCCCACGTATTTTACGACCCTCACTTTTATATTGATAGAGCTGGCTGATCCGATATATACTCCATTAATTTCACATGCGCACACTAGAAATTGTTTGCCTGAGCTCACAGGGCGACCATTTGTCGACCTTCAGTCGTGCATAGTTTTCTAGCATAGGCACATGGTGCATTATATAAATGCACAAAATGTATTTATATAATACTGCGCGCCTATGCGTGAATTTTTTATGTGCTTATATGAAATGAATGGAGTATAGGTAAAGATAATTTTATTGTTTGGGATTAGCAACATGTTAATGACTGACTAAACGTCAACAGGTGGAAGTTAGCGAAAATCAAACAAATGATTAACTCAAGGATTTACCTTAAATATCAACAAAATCCGTTGTGGCGAAAATCTCGATTGGCCAAAGTTGACACTTTTATTCTAATTTTCTGTCATCTTATCACTTTCACATATCCGTAAATTTTGTATAATCCCTAAGTTATTCTTTTGTATGAATTTCGCAAATTTGTTCAGTGAGCGAAATTTTAATTAATAACAATACGATAAATCACAATCACGATCAATTACATTCTTTATTGTAACATATGTTGGTTCTTCACGGCAATGTCCGATTTTCCCGACAATTTTCCTAGCCTGGTTATTTATCTATTTCAACAAATAAGGGTCTGTTTCGCATTAATTAAATAATTTGTTGAATTGTTAATTTACCTATAACATTCTATAAAAGTTTGAAGAATGTCGAAAAATCTTTATAGTTATTTGTCTGCTTTTCGACGCCATGTTCGATTGATTCCAAATAAGAAAGTGTTGACTTTAAGGTTTTTAACGCTTTGTGTAGGTTTTCAAAGTATGTGTACTTTATAGTCATTTTGAACTAGTGGATAGTAGTAAAAATCATTTTAAAATATCTTCGTTCGTAGAAGGAATGTTATTTTTACTCAAGATGTCACTAATAAGTTACACAACTTTAAATTTCCAGAAAATTTCTCGAAAACATTATAGGAACTTTCAAATAGAACACTTTCAATATAGTTTTTTTAGTTCAATACTAGGGCTAGCCAGTATAATATAATCTCCAAAATCAGTAACCATTTTATTGTCAAATTTCCAAAACCCAATATCCAATATCAAAAATTACAATCCAAAAATAAGGTATAAGCTTTTATACCGCACCAAAAATACTGTATCAAAAACTGTAGGTACCAAAACGTGTAAGTACCAAAACGTCTAAAATAAATTATGAACAAAAATTATTCAAGTTAACCTTTAAGCACTTGGTTGATAAATAGAAAACATAAATTACAACTTACCCAGCAAATCTGGATGTTTAGTTTGCAAATAAATTCGATTTACAAATCAAAACCAATCAATAATTCTGTGTTAATTAAAAAATGAGGTAGACAATTTTATCCGAAACTATTTTCGAAGCAACCAAAATCATTCTTTATTAATTCCTTGACAGAAAAAGAAGAAAGGTTTTACGAAATTCACTGGTTATTCAAGGCCAAGGTTAACAAAAAGTAATACGGCTGACGCACGTCGGTATCGTCACCACCAATTTAATAACGTTACAATTAGTAGATTTTTGGAATTTGGATATTTTAAGCATGTGGTAGTATATTACAACACCCTCCGACCAATTGCTGACATATTAAAAGTAACGTTAAGTTAAATTATTTATTATTTCCTCGTAGAGAGGTAATAATGAATTCCAGATAAAATTAAATAAATAAAGATATATGGCTTGACTACTGTTTACTACAGATAATTAAAATATATTCGATTTCCAGATAACTAGGCAGGTATCTTTGCCAAAGAACTAGGCAACACTCTACTAGAGTTGCGTTTGTAACTAAACACTAAGAATACGTTCAAGTATTTGATATTTTAAATTTAGAAAAATATTACACTACAGAGTTCTGGTTGGTAAACATATGTACTGGTATAAAATAATCTACCACAAAACAAATGCACCACATTAGGTACCTTCTCACCAAACGAATAAAAAAAAGTTTCCTCCAAATGGGTACCAAACTCCAAATATCACGTCACCCATCTTCCCACAGTTACCAACCAACGTAGCCAAATGAAATAAAACAACAACAGATGAAGACAGAAAACAACTAACAACGATACAAAATGGTGTAATCCAATATCAGAAGGATATTAGATAAATTGCAAACGAGTCACGATAAATCAATACTAATCGATATTAATGATGGCCGTTCTAAAGAACAACCAACGTGAACTGATCACCGCAAAGCAAATTTGTCCAAGGCATAAATTAAGATAAATATTATTATGAAAATTGCCCCAAAGGTACTATTGCGGCCGAAAAAAAGTAATCGATTTTTTATCAAGTAGTATGTTTTTTCAAAAAAACGTCTGTTGTAAATAGGGATTTTTACGTCAGTTATGTCAATTAAATTATTTTGACAACAAATCATTGGTGGGTATCACAATGACATTGACACTAATAAAAATAATAAAATATATTATGATTGATACATCACTGATTAGAACCATATTTACAACGGGAAAATCAGTCGATCACTTTTTTTCGGCCGCAATAGTACGTTTAATCAAAACATAAACTTTTTAAATAATGATGATCATAAAATTACACGATAATACCAGAAAACATATAAATTTTACCATACCGCTGAACTACAGGTGTTAACTCCAGAACGCTAACTAGTCAGAAGGAAGAACCACCGTTGTGTTCTGCTACCTAAATTCGATTATAGTTTGGAAAGAGACAAACATTTGAAAGTACAGTATGAGCAATAAAGACAGATAGATATTTAGGCATCTTTATAAGCGCAAAAATTTGCAAAACCAACTGTCATTAGAAATCAGTGGCGCCATCTGGACTAGACTGACAGAAATTTAATTTATCACGGAAAACGACAAACTGGAATGAAATAACTTGCAACTTCATTACAACTAATATTCTTGTACTGATTTTTAAGATATAATAACATTTCACAAGAAAAAGGAGGCTTTTCCGAATCATCGCCATCTTAACAGAAAAAAATTTTGATAGTAGACTATGAGAAAGAGAGATTTTTTTTGTACGTCACTATTTTTTTCTGGAACAACAAGCAACCTCTGAATACGTAGAGACTATCTTGTAAGAAATTAAAGAAAATCCTATCGTGAGTACTAAGAAAATTGTCAATCATTTAGGAATATCTAATAACGCGGTACGGGGGTTTACTCTCGATACTTACTTCAGTTGTATCATAATCAGCAGACACATATTACATTCCACATCTTCGTTTTTTCTCAATGGTTTCTTTAGAGCTGTGCTGCTGATTTGAACTTTCAAAACATTGCACTCTTCATTGATGACGACACTTTAAGAAACACGGCATCTTCAACTTCACAACACACATCTTTGAACTGATGGAAAGCTGCATGCGCTTGTTGAAGTCCGTCATTATCAGCAATTCAATTTGAATGTTTGGATCGATTATCAGCAATTCAATTTGAATGTTTGGGTCAATGTTATTGCTGATAATTTATTAGGACCATTTATCGAAAATTAAATGAAGTTCGTTTAGGGTGGGCAAGGGATCATCAAAACTGGAACGTGGAATAACGTTCAGTTTTATTCAGCGGTGAGTCTAGCTTCGGCCTGCACATACGTCTACGGGTTTGGAGAATGTCAGGAGAGAGATACAGCCAAAGATTTATGAAACCCTCGGTAAAATTCAGTGGAGGCAGTGTTATAGTATGGGGAGGAATATATGTATGTTGGAGGATGCACAAATCTGTACATCTGCAGGAGTACCAGGATTGGACACATGTGTGTCAATGATATCTCTGTAATATTTTTATTGATGATAATGCTCGCCTGCACTCAGCAGGTATTCTAATTTCTTGAATCTCACGGAGATTACGATCCTCTTTCAACGCATTCTACTGACTCGGATCTTATTGGTCTTACGAGGGATTTATTGGGAATTGCACTTCAAAACCGTCAATCAGCTTTGAGAATATCAGGTAACTATCAGATATTCTTTTCATTTTATGTGCACAAATCCAACAAGATGTGATCGATCTCATCATTATAAACATTCCCAGACGTATACTTAAAATAATTAGAGTGAGGGGTGCCAGAATACGAGTTATTAATAACAGGTTTAGGACACTGTTCGTTCCCTATACCATAAACATTTAAATCAAAATTGCTTTCCCTTGTCTTTTTCATAACTATATTACGTAAAAAGGTTAATAAAGAAGCTATCAATCTCCCCATGACGAATTTCTCTAGTCCAATCCTTTCAGAAAAATAAAAAATACCCCTAACTTTCTGCACACAGTATACTGCCTCATATGCATCACCATTTGCAAGGTCATATACAAAATGCATCTAGGCTATTTGATTTATCGAATAAATACAACAATACCGCACAAGATACGTTTAATTTTCTGAACTGTAAACTTATTTATTTGGAATAAAATGCAATATGATTCACAGCTGCTGCTAGACTGCTGCAATCTGTATGAATCAATAAATCCTGTAGTTGAAGAGACTGAAAATTCAGATGCAAAATGGCAAATGTATTGGAAACAGTGCTTTTTTAGAGAAAAAAAATACAAAAATACATTTTCTTTCTCAGAATTTAATAAAATATTTGAAAACATCACCTAATTTGCAAAAAAAGGAAGTAACGTCGAGATTGTGCTCTTTCGAGTAAAGTAAAGGATATCCCTATATCTTCGCCACTGGTTACAAAAATTTTTAGCTGTTAGTTTCAGATGGTGAAGACAAAACTTCACAACAAACTTAGTATTCTTGTAGGATAGTTTTTGAGATATCGAAAATAAAAATGATTTTTTGTAAAACGTTAACGACCTGTATCTTGAAGATGAAGCATTTTAAACCGTGTTTATGTAGACTTTCTTCTTTAAAATATGCAAAGAACGATCTTACATTTTCGACATATACATTTATTCTAAAGGTGAGTTCACAGCGAACACAGGAAGGTGTTTCTAACATACTTTTTTTTCATATGGGCCAATTGGAAAATTGACCTATGACAGGAAATAGAAGGAGTAGCGGTTTTCACAAAAAACAATAAAAGCAAAATATGGCCCCTTACTATAAAACTGTCCAAAATTTAATCTTGAATTTTATTCGCGCTCAATTGCCTGACCGATTTTTTGCTGTCACAAAAAAACAGAATTATTACTTGTTAACATTACTATTCAATTAAAAATTACGAAAGATAATCACAGAATTTTTTCCTTTTTTTTAATTTAAAGAGCCATAATTCTAGGTGGATGATCATAGGATCTCCTTTCTTTAAAATATCCATGGAATCACGTCCTGAACTTTTCGACATCATTTAGGAAAACCCTATATATCGTGTAAACAAAAACAAATACTAAACAAATATAGTAAGAAACCTCATCTTACATATTAAGCAAGAGTTGTTAACTTACAAAACAAAATGTCTCAATTACCAATATGTAGATTATTAATTAAAACATAAAATGTATTAACTTCCAGTGAAAATTATTTTGAGATTCGATGCCTTTCATTTGCTTATACTGATTTTTTTTAAACAGTTTTGACAAGAAAACGAATATTTCATTCAACAAATTCAATTTCAATTTGTATATTTTTGGGTGTGAGGCATTTTTAGATGGTCAAGAGGATTTCTTCACAATTCCCAGCTCTGTCTAAAGTTTTGGCCGGAGGTTTATTAATAACATCCTTTGAATACCTTGTAGTGATAGATGTCTTAATGACAAAAGGAACAGTAAGAAAACAATGCACGATGTGTATTGTGTTATGTATGAAAAATATTGTGAGAATAATAAAAGGGCTTGTTTCTGCACATTATCAAATTGTGCCAAATTTAGAAACATGTTATTTGAGTAAATACAAATTGTTCCTTTGCTGCTAAATTACCTAAAGCAGAACACAGTTGCCTTTGAATCAATTGAATTTGATTATTGGAAGAGTAAGTTTGAAAATTAACATTAATTGTCAAAGCATAGTTACCTTTGAAACAACTGAAATTGATTATTGGAACAGTAAATTTATCGGGATTGTCATACCTTAGTTTATTAAAAACCATTTTTAAACGTCTTTGCTTTGACTATATGAAGATGAGGTTTTAGTTTAATATATTAATTTGAAGTAGTCATCTTACTGAATTTAATTCTAAACTTGCTCATTTTATTCACCGCACTGAAGAAAAAAGATAGTAAAATTCTTAATGTAGAGACACAAAATTTTGTTAATCCAAATCCACTCATGATCGAATGATGATTTTAGAGTTCATTTGTATATTTTTAATTTCATTAATGAAATATCAGTTTTTTTTTATATCATTCAAATTCAAATTTAAATTCTTCATTAGTCTTTTGAGCTACTAGATACAGTAGATAAATCCAACATACAAAGTTGACTTTAAAAGTAACGATTAAAATAATAAATACGTAATTATTACAAACATTACATTTATATTTAGACTAACAACTAGTTTTTTAATTAAGAACAATAAGTATGACTATGTTAGTGTATAAAATAAAATAAAATAAAATAAAATAGACAAGATTTACACAATATGAAAAAGTTTATAAATGATTTTGATTGGTTATCTCTTTAAAGATGTAAGAAGAATTTTCTGAAAATTTTTGAGTCGAACGATCATTTTTCGTGGCAACATTTTCTTTGAGAATACTTTATTCATCTGATTGGTTGAATCCTCCTTTAAACGCAGTAATTTCATTAAAAAAGTGTTTAGTGTAATGCATCGTGAAACTTTGATATCGTGTTCATCAAAATATTCTTTAACATCAGTCTCAGAGGTGTCCCGTTCCAATCTTGATATGAAGATCTAACTTAAGGGATCGACTGCCTTTACTTTTGTGTTGTGTTCGTTTTGCCCTATAATTGTTTTCGGTCTATATTTTCTGCTGTATCTAGGGAGTGTAAATCCTTCTTTGTAATTTTCTGGAGTCTTATTAGTAGAGCTGGCAGAAATGTGCGGCGAGACATTGGCGTACGCATCATAATAAGCGTAATAAAAGAAATTATCTAGTAACAAAAGCAATTTATAACAATGTACGCATAACTTACCCTCATAACTAACTTGATGTACTAGCTTGGTTATCATAAACTGGAGAAGATCTGCAGCATCAAGTACATTTTTATGGTTGTCTCATGTGGTGAAGAAATATGCTTATATTTTGAGAACGACCTTTCGACATCTATTGATGTAATACAGGCATACTTAAAATAGTCTTTGAACGCACTTAACAGATCTCGAGATGCACCATCAGTACCATCAGAAATTTGTCTTAATCTGGTAAAACCATTGTTTTGCTTTAACACAGGTGCAAACTATTCTTTAACGCGCTCATTTTTTGCGTCATCTATAGCTTGTAGCACACGATTTACCTCGTCCACTATTTGCAATGACTCCGCTAACGATAACGCAGTATATTGTAAGTTTTTTATGGTGTCATGTGATCTTGTAAATAGTTTTTAAAGCTGTTTCAACAGAAATATCTTCGAATTTTGTCTGGCTTTCATTAATAGCTGCAGTCTCGTTAGAGTTGAATTGTAGTATCACAGCTTCTATTTGTTTCAAATATTCAGCATAATAAAGAGATGCCTTCAACCATGTTCCTCAATCTGTAAGAATCGGCTGTGGTGGTTCGGGAATACCGGGACACTTGTAAATGAAGGGTTACCGAACATAATGGATGATTACATTGAAAATAAATCATCTGTCATGGCCGAAAATGAACTAGTTTTAGATAGCCGTAATGATGTCATTTTTTAGAAAAAAAGGCAATGGTACAAAGACAATTTTTGATCTAAAAGAAACAGTTTCTAGAGAACGGCTACAAAATGTACACCAATGGAAAAAAATATTAGCAATTGCAAGAGACAAAAGAATAATATCCTCCCAAAATGGAAAATTTATGCTGAAAAAGAAGATAGAACAGGGACTGTTATTCAAGAAAAAAATACAAATTGAAGTGCAGTGAAAAGTTTAACCTGGAAGCCAAAAGGTCTATTCTGAACAATTGTTATTATTTGGATATTGATCTCAAAAATTTTCTCTTATTTAATAGTACTGTTTTAACACTAGCTGTATGTCGTATCGGCGTCATGTAAAGTCTTCGAAACAATATTCGTTCACGTTATAAAGAATTCGGTTACTTGCTGTAGACAAACAATTTTGGTATTTTGTTCATTCATTCATTTAGCAGAAAAAATGTTGAGTTAAAAAAAAACTGAAAACTGGACAATCCACTACTTCACTTGATAAAATAGAAGGCACCACTAAAGCAGACCACGTCAACTAAGTATTAAGAACATATAAAAATATTTCCAGCCGCATTATTCATGGAATAAAAATCACCATAATATGTTTTTTGTACCGTATCTCAATATAACTCAAAGATACAAAATGTATTAAAAATGCGAGGACAAAAATGTTTGCAACAACTTTATCGTGAAGCTTTCCTCATATATTAATATTTTTTTCTAAGAAGATAAATTTCTTTTGGGGAATCCGAATAATGACACTGGACAAAGTATTAATGAGCATACAGAAAATTACAAAACAGGTTTTGAGGCTCAACGACAAGGTAGAGAAAAGTCTTTTGTTGATAAAAATAAATGTTGCATAACTTCGGATTTACAGCAAACAATGCCACTTCCGAAAATTAAGGTTTTCTATTTGAGACAAAAGTTGCTGCATAATTTCAATGTGCAGAGGATAAATAATGTGAAAAATAGAGGAACTGCAAAATAGCAAATTGTTTGTACAGGTTTTGCCTTTGCTCAAAGATAGCAATCATGTAATTTGGTCGGAATCATGTGCCGGAGAAAATAAAAATTTTAACTTTCTTTGTCTCTACTAACTTCTAATTTTGAATGGATTGTTTAAGGTTATTGATCACAAATTCTCGGAGGTTGGTCATAGTTACCTAGATTACAACAGAAATTTTGGTTGGATTGAAAATATAATCAGAAAAGGGAAAAATATTTACATGCCTGAGCAATACCACGACCTAACAAGATCTGCAAGCCCAAAAAAACAATTCTGTGTGTGATGATATGTATAATTACTTTTATAATTTTGAAGGGTTTTCAATAAAATTAAACTTGTTCAATAAAAAAAAAGAATAGGCTGGCGAAAAGATAAATCTCAGAGATTATATTAAATAATTAGAAATACAGACCCTATTTATACAAAGAAAACCTCAATGAGTATACACCATTTCTGAGGGTGGACTGGGAAGGTCAGAAGGAAGATTTTCCTCCCATCAGATTTAGAGAAATAATAGGAGAACTAACAGCTGAAAAATTAGACAATTTACCAGAACAAATGATATTCATAAAAGAAGAACACAAATGAAGAGATCATTGAACAAAATGAAGAAAATCCAAAGAAAATTAATTAGCTTTAATAAGGTTGTTTTATATTAATTTTTAATATTAAAATAAAATATATTTGGAACCATAACACCTTTTTCAATTTGCTGATTTCTTTGTATAAGAATGTCTATTTAATTATTTTTTTTTTGCAAATAGTAAAGTTGTAGAAATGTCCATAGTGCTAACCAACAGTAGATTCAACCTACTGAACTATTAGTTGTTTTTTGATAAAACGAAATAAATAAAATAACCCTGAATCAATGTTTTTAAATCAAGTTTATACAAAATAATGATTTTGGTACATGACATCCATTTCTGTCTACAATTCGTATTTGTCATGAAAGTAGCTACATGTTAATTCTATTAAAAAACAGAATACAAGGATAATGTAAAATAAATAATGCTATAAGTCATAAGAAATATCTAATTTTTGATTACAATAATAATTGAAGAACTTCTGAGGAATGCCATAAACTTCTAAGGAATTCCAAGGCAATTCCAAAGAATTCCATGTAATTCCAAGAAAACTATAAGAGAATTCCAAGAAGTTCCACGAAATTCCATACATCAAACTTCCAAACAGGTTTACCCCTTGGAAAATTCACATTTCGTATGGATGTACACAACATAAATGTTAGATTTAGGTATTTTAACCCCTCCAACTTATAAAGCTGGCATTTTTGTAAGTTCGTTTTCGTATAATATATCTAAAATTTGCAATTCCTTCCCTTCCTCTCCCAAATTTCGCTCTGTCTCTTCTTTTTCCTCCAATAGTCTAGTTATCTAATAGTGGCATATTATAATTTATTATTTATTTATTTATTTTTTTGGATATTATTATGCAAATATGCTGCATGTACTTTATCTTTAGATGATATTCTGTTTATTTCTGCTTCTATTTTTAAATTGTGTACCATTTTTGGTTAAGTGTAAGACCAGCTCTAGGTTTCTATAGAAATCGTGCACCTGGGAGGGCTTTTCTTATTACTCAGTGCTCAGTGCTTACACGTTAGGCTTAAGATTAAGGGGTTCGAATCCCGTCATGGGCATTAGGGTGGGACGAAACAAAATATTTTCTAAATCATTCTGTCATAGGTGTCAAAATGTGCCTATAGACAATTAAAAAAAAGTCACTGAAGCTGGTTGACCTATTTTAATATTTTCAGGTTTTGTTGTTTTATAATAAAAAGTGAAGCTAAAATAATTATAGCAATTAAGTATAAAAAAGTTAGACTTGGTAAAAATTTGCTTTTGAACGCACACTTTGAGTCTCTTGAGGAACCTGATAATGTCAAAATGTCGCTTTCAGTTTTCAGTGATTTATGACTACAAAACGTACCTATTTGTAACAATGACATTAGTTTTATTTAAAAAATATAAAAGATCTAAAAACAAATACGGGTTGATAGAAATAGCTTTTTTTCAAAACTTTAACCTCCTTGAGGAACCTGAAGATATCAAAATATTCATTTCAGCTTATGTATAGACTTTTTTGATTATATAACACACCTTTTGTAAACTATGACAAAAGAAAAATCAAAAAAAAAAAAAAAATAAAAAACCTAATTTTCGTTCCACCCTATTGAGCATATTATGTATAGTGGCGTTTTTAAAATACTGAGACAGTAGCACAGTGGGCTTGATTGTTGTTATGTAGTAGAGCACAGCTAGTCATTGTATATATCCTGAATTCGCGTCTCACCTGCAATATCTGACAAATGTCGGAGTGTTTAGTTGTTGTCTGTGTATCTGTCCTGGTTAAATGGTGGAATAGCAATGTGCTAAACTCCACCAGGACGTTAACATAAATAAAGCATTAAAAAAATGCTCAAAGAAATTTTTGAGCCAAATCAAAAAAACATTTGAAATAAAAGTGGCTCAAATTGACAAGTTGTCAATGAGGTCTCTTTAAAATTAAACGTTACCAGCAAAAAAGATGCTATAATAAATTTTTCGTACAATCGAGAAATTCTACAAATATAAGTATAAACGCAATTAATATTTTTAAGGAAAATATTTTCGTCTTAATTTCAAATTGGATATGACGATGAAAATTATTGTCAAGGTACACCTAATCGAGACCGGTTTTTTCTGTTTATGGTTAAATACGTATTTTTTGTTACCATATAAATACTGATAGGAAAATAGGAAAATATTAGTATGTGTACACTGATTAAGTGTAAACTGATAATTTCAGTTTGACTTAGCAACAAGCGATCCATTCTTAATTATCATTTTTATCTTGTTAATGAACCATAATCTTCAAGGTAGCAATATAATCCTATTGAATTTATGATATTACAGTGAGATTACTAACTGAAGCATGTTACCCTTTATCGTAGTTAGCATTTCCTTTAATAACCCTAGCTTGCAATAATCTTTCTGATCATAAAAGCTTTAGGGGTAATCCAGTGTTGTCCACAATAAAGTGATTGAGTTGATCACCCCTACAAGATTCATTAATACCTGTATATTTGTAAGTTATGGTCTCATCCGCATAATATATTTACAAGAATTAATAAAATTCTTAATCTCTCCAACTTTACATTATAATCTAAGTACACGTGGATTAGATACTTTCTAAATATTTTTTTAGAAATCCATTACAAAAAATGATTATTGAAGTACTCCAGCTTTAAATAGGAGGTTACTTTATTTCTAAGATAAACAGTTGGCTTTAATTTATTTATTGCATTTACGTTTTGCTTGCTACGCGGAGGTCTATTTTGTATGTTTGTAGTACGTTGTTTAACTGGTCAACGTCCCATATTAGACAATCTCAGCTAGTCCGTTTTGAAGCTTCCGAACTAGTTTATATCGGTTGCATCAAAGTAACTCATTTTAACGCTTCATTTTCGAACTTCCAATAGCTACTATACAGTTCAGTTGTCTGTGGTTTTGTGTGAATTATGGGTGTTTTTACATTAAAATGAGCACCAAAAAGGACCATATGCACAGTTCGAAATTGTAAAAGTATTTCAATATTAACTCCTAATAAAATATTTGCTTTCATGCCAAATACGGAAATATAAGAAAATTGTGGCAACGGGCTATGAAGAGGATAAAACTTGTTTCTAATAAAGGGAAAAGACATTCGTTGTGGGGATCATTGTTCATTTAATTTGCTGCAATTAAGAAATATAATATCAGAAACACTTTTCTTTTAGCTTGATTGAGTTGTCGTAAATTATATGTTTTATAAAACAGTGAACAGGGAAAAATAAAGCTAAAAAGTAAAATTACTGCAATAATTCCACACATATTGTTAACTAAACAGGACAACACAAAATCGCGATCATTGTTTTTGAAGAGACAACAAAAAACTGGTACTGAAGATTTATTTTTAGATGAGAATGATGAAAACTACGAGGAAAATGTCCTAAATTAGATAAACAATATTTTTTTGGGAGAAGTACCGAACGGAAGGAAAATAAAACAAATCGAAAAATACATTCAAGTTAATCTGAAACATATTGTCGGGACAGAATCGACTAGTGTCCCATTCAAAGTAAACAAGTTGAAAGCATACTAATTGTGGGTGAGATCGCGTGGAATAAAGACACACACGCTTTCGTGGCAGATTCGGTATACACCTTTATTTCAATTAAAAAACCGCAACCAATTAGTTGGGGATCAGAACTTCCTCACCGTAGTAAAACTCGACGTGTGGTGGAGTTTATAATAAAAGTAATTTTTGACGTTTCAAAAAAGTCATATTTTTTGACGTTTCAAAAAAGTCACATTTTGACGTTTCAGAAAAGTCACATTTTTGACGTTTCAAAAAAAATCACATTTTAACGTTTCAAAAAAGTCACATTTTTTGACGTTTCAAAAAAGTCGCATTGGTGGAATGTCACTAATATTTTTTTTAGACATTGGGACCGATTTTGCTCATCAGCGAACTCAATCTCTTCCTTGACCTATAGAATGTGTGTACCAAATTTGAAAACTTTATCTCAAAAACTGTAGCTGCTATCACGAACCACACAGACAGACAATTTTTTCTGTCTGAAATTTTGTGTATCGTCATAATTCGTCGAGATTCGTCCAGGAATGCAATAATAATTTTCAAAATTTTTTTCACGAATACAACTTCCTCACTTTAAGGGGTGAGGAAGTAATTAATCACTTGGAATGGGATAACTTGTGATTCGGTTCTAACAAATTCACTTGCTTCTTTAGAACATTTTATTTTTGGTGAGCAATCTCCTTTTCGTTAATATCACTGGAGATACTTCAGTCGAAGTTACCTCGCTGATGACATCATGAGAGATTTACAAGTATACCAATACTACTAGACGGCGCGGCGCGCGAGTGTCACAATTACACAAGGGCTTTGTTTGTGTTTTTGGAAGGTTTGTTTATCGATTTCTCCCTAGCTGGGTTTTTCATTTTTATTAAGTTGAGCGTCACGTGACTTCGTGCCACGAAAATAATTTTGTTTTGTTGCAATGGTACTTAACCGTAGGAAGGGAATTTTCTCAAGGTCGATTTTGATTGTGTAGAGAGGCAAGGTAGCCTATTCTTGATTGATTTTCATTTGTCTTTAGGCTACCCTGGGCAGAGCTGAATAGAACTTTAACAACTTCTCTTCGGCGGTCCTTATGTACTAGGTCTTAAAAAAATTGCACAGAGGGTCCCTGGCAATTTGTCATTTTTCTAGCCTGAAAATTATTTCAGATAGTCTTGAAAATATTTTTTCAGTCAGTCTATTAGGGGAAAATATAACTACTTCCCTGTAAATGTTTTTAGAACTTAATTTAATTTTTTGAAAATCGTTGAAGGCCAAAAAATAATTTGAAAAGAGGGTTCCTTACAAACAGCAAATTTTAACTCCTGAAAATGCTTTAATATTGATTACTAAAATTAAATTAAATTATTTTCCAAATGAAAAATAATTTTCAAAGATGGAATTTACTAGTGAGAGCAGGTGATTGTAAGAAAACATTTAAGAGCAGGTGATTTGCGAGTGTAAAATTATTTTGACTAAGTCATAAAGACCAAAAATAAAATTGGATAGGGTGTCCTCTAGATAATAGTAAAATTCACGATCACAAAACACTTTCCCAAAATGTCTAAAAAAATTGTTGTAATTCAGCAGACTGGGCGGCAAGTTGACTTACAACTAGGTTACTACTAACCTGCCAAAAAATTCGCACAAGACTTCACAACAAGTTTTTTACTAAAATTATCCTGTCGTCTTCAAAAAGAATAAATTTGAGTAGTGTATCTCTTTATGCTAAATGCAATTAAGTTAAAATAAAAATAAATTTGAAAATTTGTTTTCAAATGGCTAAGCCGATAATTATTGAAAATTTTAAAATTAATTTTTCGTTGTCCTGTTGAACTAAAAAAAATGATTTGGGTGGAATTTATTTTTTATAAAAATTTTGGCCGTCGATCCTTAAAACTGAAATATTTTTAATAAATTCTGAAACTTTTGTAGTAGCCTATTAGACACCTGAGGAACTTAGAACCAGCCAGATTTTGTAGAAAAAAAAATTGTTTCAAGTGAAGCTTTGAATTTGAAATAAGTTAAATTTTCTAAAATAAAACCGAGGTTCGAGATTCTATCTTTATAAACCTAACTTCGAGGAAAAAAATATTTTGAAAAATGATTCTGTCTCTAAGTATATAAGCTGATTCCTTACTTTGCCCTATGAAGTCTCAAACGATGATATTCTTTTAGCATACGCTTAATTTTCATTTTTAGACAGCCTACGTCCGTAGGAGCCTGTTCGAGGTTTTTTAACTTTAATAAATAAAAAGCAATGTAGACTTTTACAATAAAATTTGATGACGGAAAACTCCTCAAGCCAAAATCCACGGATGATAAAAGCTGTCGAAGAAGTACTTCTGTTCTCTGTGGTCAGTTAGTTTGTACGTGGTGGTCGCCGTCGTCAATTTTTGTAGCTACCAAAAAATAATCCGGCCTTGTGCGTGGAGAAATTTCTTAGTACCTTTTTGATAACTTCTGGGGCCCGTGTGAGATCTATACCTGCGAAACAGCCAACGAGGAACTGTTCAAAGGGCTCTAAATCAGTTGGTATTTAATAATGGGGTTCACACCCAGTTTTAAGTTAATTTTGTCATTCACGGAGTGACATCTGAACTGTATGAATGCAAAAGGTGAATTGTCTGCCTTGAAAATAAATTTTATATTTAGTAGTTGTGTCGTCATCTATTGCGATGTTAACATGTCATGTTTTCAAAACTGTGTAATAAAAATAAAATCCACCCCACTTGAAAGCTCCTATACGCTTTCGAATGCTCCACGTGTCTGGCCTGGTTGATCGGCTACACGGTGTACCAAACTCCAATTGTACAAGTTTAAGTCTCATATAAACAAATCTAGCGGTTAATGAGGCACTGTGGAAACAATGATTGTTGCCTGAAATTATCATTATTATTGTTTTGTCTGAAACTATTTTACTTTGATATTAAGGGGCCTAGTCGGGAAAAAGCTTCGAATAGCTGTGTCACTCTCTAGAAAGTTTTTATACATGCGCCGCTGAATAATTTTGCTCTTGACTATACCTTCACTGGACGTTTTCTTCACCGACTTCATTGAGGTGCGATTCCCGATAGAGGTAACACTTCCTTGCTCCATTTGTAGTGACAAAAATACTTATTTAGAAAATTCTTTTTAACCAAATAATACGGAATAAAAGTTTGAAACTTGCTGGGCATAATTATGAAGATTCACTCTAGACGACATGTATGAATTTTACCTCGAATTTTACCGATAGATATCATAATTCAGGAGCTAATCACGTCCAAATTTCACTTATATTTACAGTATAAATTTTCTCAACATAAAGTGAAAATTAATTAAAATAGATATACATGTACCCTCTAGTACACTTTCAACTACTGATCCTCCAAATTTGGTGTAATTTGACCAAACCGTATGGAAGAAATAAATTTTGAAATATTACCTTACAAACACTGGTTCGATTAGCCCTCTTAATTGTTATTTATTTATTTGACTTATTAAAATTATTATTTAGGTGTGCGCGACTAGCATCTTTTAAAATTCGTATAGAAGAATGCAGAAATTTATCATTTACTATTTTACGATGGCTTTGGCCACTGATAATAATTTGCCTCTGTCGACTATTAAAATTGAAAATTGTGTGGCTTTTTGAAAGCAGTTAAATCGTTCTGACTGGTTGGTACTTTATTCTTTATGAATGTCTTTATGAGTTTAAACTATTTTTACGTTTGGATGTACACCGCGATTTATGCCGTCGCGCTTTTTCCGTAGAGCGATTTTTTTATTTTTAAAAATCGGAGAATTGAGAAAAAATGTTTGGTTTGAAGTTTTGAATACGGTTTTTTATTCTTTATCCAATTTACTAAAAAAAGTGGTGTGACAAGTGATATTTGGAACTCGTGTAATTTCAGACTTGGGCGTTTTTTTTTAAGTTTTTTTACTGGCTAAGGACCTTCTATGTGATCTGGATGATTTTTTGGTAACATTGATTTTTTGAAAAATTTAAAAATTTTGTAGAATTTTGGTTCTACAACTGTTTAAAATTGTACTACATTTCTATTCCATGTATGAGCACTGCAAAATATTGGTTACTTAAATTATTTATGTATATCCTCGAACACTAATGAATTAATCCAAAACATCATACTACCGCATATTCAATGCATTTAGAATCATTGAAAACAAATAGACCCTAAATTAATCAATAACAACCACGATCAATTTACCACCTCGTATTTCTATGTACGTACAAGGATTATGTGACAAATTACCTAGGGCAATATTTCAAACAGCGTGCACAATAACATCAATTAAAACAAAACAAATCCGGAAGCGAAGTTTGAATTATTGCGCCTAGAGTGTGAGGTACATTCAAATTGACTTTTTAATATTAGATTCGCTGGACATACCAGAAAGGCGGCATAGTAAATGAAAAATATTCTTTATTTAATTTGTCATTAACATATGGTTCAAGTAAAGATTTTATGTTTCCTACTTGCTTTTGTAGACACATCTTGAATAATATTCATAAGTTGGCAAATATATTAAAAGTTATTTTAAATAAGGGTACGATACGATAACTTTTTAGTAAGCCTGGCCAAGCGATGGCAGATTCAGGGTCGGGCGCAATACCAATGCCATCGCGCGCTTGTTTACGATGACGGTGACACGACACACTTCAGTTGTTATCTGTCGGTCGATGCATAGAGTACTAATAAATAATAAATAATGTTGAGCGTAAAGACTAGAAAACGACCGTACGCTGATAAAGTGAATAAATTTATCGGTGAATTTACGGATTTATTCTATGATGGATGTAAAATAATTTGTAAAGTTTGTGATCAAGATTTAATGCGCTGGAATAAATACGGCTGCAAAATTCATGTCAATAGTAACCGGCATAAAAATAAAAAAATGGCGTGTCTTCTTTGGAACCTCACTTTATGTTTGATTTACTGTTAATGCTGATTGCTTGTGATGTTTCCCTGCGCATATTGGATAAACCAGCATTTCGGGAATTCTGGAATAAATACAATCCCCAGGTGAATTTACCAAGTCGTTCATCGTTACGTAGATATGTACCAAGTGTTCGTGAAGACATTGTAAATAGGATTAAATGTGCATTAAAAAATACACGGCTGTGGTTATGTGTTGACGAGACGACAGATTGTAAAAAAAATTCTATTTTAAATGTTATAGTACGTGTACTCGACCCTGTTAAACCATCATTTCCACTTTTACTAGCTAGCAATAGACTAACTGCGTGTACTGACGAAACTGGTGTTGGAGACTTTGGTGGTGTTGGAGACTTTCGAAAAATTTGAACTGTCAACAAGTCAAGTGTTGATGTTTGTGACCGACGGTGCTGCGACAATGCGTTTGGTGGGCCGTTTTCTTCATAGAGACGATTGTAGGTTTTTACATATTACGTGTAAAGTGCATGCGTTCCATCTTGTAGCAGAAACGATTCGAAAATGTTTTCCAGAGGTAGATGCATTAATAGCAAATACAAAAAAATTATTTCTCAAATCTCCTAAACGGCTTCGAGCATTTCACACACTGTGTCCTGGTATTCCGGAACCACCAGAGCCGATTCTTACACGTTGGGGAACGTGGTTGAGGGCAGCTTTTTATTATGCTGAATATGTTCAACAAATGAAAGCTGTGATACTACAGTTCAACCCTAACGAGGCTGCAGCTATTAAGGAAAGTCAGACAAGCTTTCAAGATGTTTCCCTTGAAACAGATTTAAAAAGTATTTATAACAATTATAGAAAAATTGCAAAATACTTCGTTGTCGTTAGTGGAATCGCTGCAAATAGTGGACGACGTAAATACACAGCTACAGACTATAAATGACGCAAAAATAAGCCCGTTATTGAAAAATTCGAGTGTATTACGGAAAGATCCTGATTTTACCAAATTAAGACAAATTTGTGATGGTGCGTCTACAGCTGCATTAAGTGAGTTCACAGAGTGTTTTACTTATGCCTGTATTACTTCCGTAGATGTCGAACGGTCTTTTTCAAAATACAAACATATTTCTTCACCACAGCGAACATCGCTTACTGAGACAACCGTAGAAACATATCTGATGCTACACAGTTATTATAGAAGTGCTCCAGTTTGTGATAAAGACAACTAAGCTACTTCATAAATCTGCTTAAGAAGGTGAGTTTTTTTACATATTTTTATAAAGTGTACCAGTATTAATAAAATTTATTTCCATTTATTTCATTTATTTATTTATTTATTATTAGTTATCACTTAGATATACAATGTACATGTGTGAACGTCATTTAACAGTTTAATAATAATGTGCAGCACTAAGCTTACAAAATATAAGGAAATACATAAAAAAGAATTTAAAGCGAACGAAATAGTACAAAAACATACATCACAATATATAAAATATTTTTGTTTTTATTATTGTACTTATTCAAGTATTATGTACGTCTCTGTAGGATTAATGACCTTGGCCAGGTTTACTTATTAGAGATATTAACTAATGCTGCTATTTGCTAGGGCTGCAAGTCCGGTTACTCATCTTGAATTCCGTCACCCGAAGAATTGATGCAGGTGAAATAATTTCAAACACTTATATAATTACAAATTAATCGATCTACTAACATTGGTTGATGGGCAAAAATTAGTCATTGGTCGGATTGATTAGTCGAGTTACTTTAATTATTATGAGTCGAATTCAGTGGTCTGGCTTAAGTTTTAAATTTATCGGTGTATATATCAGATGCGGCAATCTCACCGTCACCAAAATGATAATTTAGAGGCAAAATAATATATTCAATGAATGCATGAATTTCAAAACGTGCAAATGCGGTTGTGTAATTGATTAATTATTAATACAGCTTGTTCAGCATAATTTTTATACATCACTGTTAATTTGGAATTAAGGAATAAATTAACTCAACAGGTAAGTTAGTAGTAATAAAAAATTTCAAATAGTTATGCATAACAAAAAAAAATTGTAAATGGAGCAATTTGTCAGAGAGTCAGTTGTGTATTGCAATAGTGGAGGAAATGTATAGCGAGGCGGAACGTAATCATTACTTATTTGAAACTAAAGGATCATACTCGCGGTTTCTGATTTGTGAATTGGTATCGACTCTGTAATTATCATTCTTTTTGACCTTAGTATTACTTTAGTGAAATATATTCTGTAGTTTTACAATACCTACAAAAATATTTGTGATCCACATTTGCTGTTATTATAGTAGTATTTCTTATATTGTTATTAGTTTTTAGCATAAGTTTATTCTTTGGTCTACGATAATAAATTATAAAATTTAAAAAAGAAAATATCTTATGTCGATATATTTTTCATACTATTTGTAATTTTTTTAATCGACATCCATGCATTGTAATGATATCTAATAAGAATTTAATATCAAATTTGATGGTAAAAATTAATAATTTAATAGTGGTCTTTTGCGAATAGATTTATCAATGAAAAATGGATGAGTAAATGAAGAGGAAAAAATCATTGTTTTTCTAAAAATAATTGGATACATGTACAGGGTGATCAATTGAAAATTCTACCTTTTAAAACCATTTTTTGTGCATAAAAATATAGCTAGAATAAAAATTAAAAAATAGATCTGTAGCATATTTTACCAAGATTTCTATATGCTATGAGTTTGTGTCTATCTCAAGAATATAAAGGGGGCGCCATATAGTCATTTTTTTAAACGGGACACCCTGTATATTTTTGGATATTTAGATAGTTCCTTTCCTCCCCATTATAAATATATATGATTGTTATATATTCTAACTTCAAATAATTAAGTTATTCAAATAAATAACTATAAGTAATATTCTTAAAAGTTTGGGATACCTACAACTAAATTATTTTCAACATAGATAGGCATGCATAAAACAATAATGATTTAAAATATCGATTGTTGATCTGTCAAATTAATTTTGTTTAGTCAGTTTCGATTATTTTTCTGTATTGAGTACTTCTTAAAGAGTTTTTGAATAAAAAATATATAATAATGCCCGTGTATTCTGTAGAAGAACGTAATAATATATTAAATGTATATTTTCTTTCCAATGGAAGTATAACTAAAGCCAAACGTTTATATCAAAGAAGATATCCGTAGAGAAGATGCCCACATAAAACTTATTTTAAACACCTTATAAAAAAATTTAGAAGAACAAGTTCGTTGCATGACACCAAAAGAAATTTGTTTGTTTTGTTTATTTACGAAATAAATCCATTACAAATTACAAATTAGAGTGAAAAATTATTATGTACAGATACCTAAAAAAAGTATAGTTAAAAACCTAGGAAAAAGAAATGCATATATATACACACATATACACACATATACACCAATATACATATACATATTTACGCACATATATACATACATACACATATACACATATACACACATACATATATTATGTACAAGAAATTTGTATGATTAAGATATGGGTTATAAGTCACTGTAATTTTTTCTTAAAATTTATCAATGAACAGTTAAAGAAAATGGGTGAGAAATATCCATAGTTTGTTCTATAATATTTATTAGAAAAGAGTTTATGGTTTCGAGTGAATCTTTGAGGAACCATGAAGTCTATTTTATTTAGAAGGTAAGTACAATCATAATTTCCATTAACTATGTTAAATAGTAAATGTGAATCAAAATAATTTCGCCTTTGTTCTAACGAAAATATGTTTAGGAGTGAGCGTATTTCGTCATAATCAATATCCTCCCGTGGTATACCTAGTTTATATGCAACATATCTTAGAAATCTATTTTGGACCTTTTCAATTTGATAAATATGGACATTGTAATGAGGGGACCAAATCACACTAGCATATTCTAGTGATGATCTAACCACTGCACAGTAAACACTCTTTAAACAATTTATATTATTAAATTCGTTTAAAGTTCTTGTTACATAGCCAAGAAGTTTAATACCTTTGTAACGAAGTGATTTTATTTTATTAAGTTAAGTTAGGTAGCTAGGTTTTAAAAAATATTTTACCCATTATGGTGCTACGCTTTTAATTAATAACAGTTAAATTGTTAATTATAGATAGGTAGTATTGATATGTTTTTATGAACATTCCACATAGGCCAAGTGGCCGGCAGTAAGCGAAACGCGACGCACGCATTGTGTCCCCGGCACCCTTATGCCCGCGCTAACATGAGGGAGGCCGAGACTGAAAATAATTAAATTAGTTTCCGTCCAGCTACTCAACGAGGAACCCCGCCGGCCAGCACAGTAAGTAAACTCGTGAGTATAAGGATATATTGGTATTTAAATTTCCTGCGGAATTATTCTAAGTCGATGAACGGGTGACGTAGCTGTAATAAACCGCGCATGACTACCGTATCTCATCCTACTTCTGCGTTTTAGCAGTGTTTAGTAGCATGAGGATTTTTACAATCAAGTTAGTTCCCGTCTGAGCTCCAACCGAAGCACCACGCCGACTTGGATAGTAAGTAAACTTGTGAGTATAGAGGTACATAAGTATCCAAAGGTAATTGCGAATTATTCTAAGTCGATAAACGGTGACGTAGTTGCAATATTTCGCGCATGACTACCGCGCTCATCCTACTTCTGCTTTTTGGCAGAGTTGAGTAGCTTGAGGATTTTGCAGAGTATCCACGACCAGTCCGTTGCTGCCGCCCATACTGTCCAGACGTGCCGACCCCGACCGCTCCAGAGAGGAAGCCAGCTCAGGATCCGGAAGTAGGTAGCAAGGTTTGGTAAATAATCGGTATTACTTGGCTGGTGAGTACTTTCCGGGCTTTATTTTTTTAGAGTTAGTGAACCGCGAGCGCTAAACGTATCCGCCTCATATCCTTCCTTAGAACGGCAGAGCGGCCGAAGGTTGGAATTAGAACCGCGTTCCACCGCGTTACACCGCGTGTTCTCCAGGCCACCTGAGCACGTAAAAATTCTGCAGGGTGACTTGGAGATACTAGCATTTCATACCGCGTGTCCTCTAGGCCACCTGCGTCCGTTTTTTTGGCAGGGTGATTTAGAGGGATTTCCGTAACCGCGTGCCTGCCAGACCACCTGAGCACTTAAAAATTCTGCAGGGTGACTTGGAGGTATCGTCCGTAACCGCGGGTCCCCCGGGCTACCTGAGCACGTAAAAATTCTGCAGGGTAGTCCTGGAGTTTGACCATCCCGTCGTCATCATCAATTTGCCACTGTTAGGCTTGTTACTCCTTCCCCCCCCCCTTACCGTAACCGCATTCAACCGCGTGCCCTCCAGGGCGCCTGATTCCTTTTTTTGACAGGGCGCCTTGGAGATACTCGTTGGCATATGATAAGACCGGAACCATCCATCAGCCAAGCGATAATAAGTAACCGCGTTAGATAGGCATAGTTTGCTTGTATCGGCGCTTGCTTCCCCTCCTGGTATCCGTCCGCCGTCTGCATGTGACCGATTGGATTCATCGCTGCTTACCGTTTCACCGCTTCGTTCACCGGCGTACTGTGTCGCACCGCTTGACCGCTCGCTTACTACCCCGCTCGCCCGTCGTTAAGACATCGCTGCTCACCGTTTCACCGCTTTACCGTACCGCTCCGCTTGACCGCTCGCTTACTACCCCGCTCGCCCGTCGTCGTTAAGACATCGCTGCTCACCAATTCACCGGCGTACCGTATCGCACCGCTTGACCGCCCGCTTACTGCCCCGCTTGTCAGTAGTTAAGACCGTAGTAGTATAACACCGCTTGTAGAATAAGACCGCTTGTAGTTAAGACCGTAGTAATATAAGTTGTAGTTACTAAGGTGTGTATAAAGTGTAAATAAGAATTAGTGTGTAGAATAAATGTACATATATTGAATGAGAGTCTGTTCCTTCACTGTAGTATGTAAGTTCCCTTTTTCCCGACCCCTGGCTTAGCCGTATCTTCACTGCAGTTGCCCGGCCTCTATCGTCCCGCCGATAGAGTAAAGTGGTGTTTCTGCACTCTAAACAGAAACTGGCGCCCGAGATCTCCGTACCGTGTGCACCGCCGTAGTGTTGGGCGTCAAAGTGACACTTCTGCTCTTGGGTAGAGCAACGAAGTACGTCACACCTTTATTAGAGATGTATTCGATGTGATAACTGAATGATAGTTTGCAGTCGAATGTAATACCTAAATTTTTTATAGTACTTTCTTTTTTTAATAATTCATTGTTTATCAAATAATCATAATGAATGGGAGCATACCTGCTAAATTGGATTGATTTACATTTGCTGGTATTTAATTCCATAACGTTGTAATTACACCATTTATGGAAATTATCCAGATCACGTTGGATTTGTAGACAATCCACCAATGATGTAACTGTTTTAAATAATTTCAGATCATCGGAAAACAGTAGAATTTCTGAAAATTTTATATAATCTTTAATATCATTTATAAAGCAATTAAATAATAAGGGAGCTATATGTGCTCCTTGCGGAACACTTGAAGTTACGTTAATACAAGTAGACAAGACATTATTAATTTTAATTATTTGTTTACGATTAGATAAATAGTCTTCAATCCATGAAAGTAGTATACCATATATTCCAAATGCTCCTAATTTTTCTATCAAAAGTTTGTGATTAACCTTGTCAAAAGCCTTTGAGAAATCCGTGTATATTGAATCAACCTGACACCGACTCTCCAAGGCATTCACAATGTAATTTTCATAAACTATTAAATTTGTGTTTGTAGAGCGCCCCTCAAAAAATCCGTGTTGCTCGTTTATTAGAATTTGTTTAAAATGTGGTGTTAATTTCATTGTGACTATAGACGCCAGTATTTTCGGGATAAGTGATAATTTTGATATGCCTCGATAGTTTTCAACATTAAATCTGTCAGTAGTTTTATAAATGGGTGTAATATAGCTAAATACTACAAATGAAAAAAGAAATTAAATGTTATACTATATTTTACTGAACTTCCTTCAAAATCTATTAGGGATGCAGTTCCAGATCTTGGAATGTCCTACAGATATATTCAAAATGTACTCAAGACAAATAAATGTAAACCATATAAATCTAGTGTGGTACAAAAATTGAATGATAACGATTACGAAAAGCGGATGAATGTTTGCAATGAAATATTAGCACGAATAGAACAAGATGGTTTCATTGCAAACATATTTTTTCACAAACGAAAGAAATTGTACTTTATCTGGATTATTTAATAGACGAAATAAACATTATTTGTCTACTGAAAATCGCCAACTAGTAAAGGAAATTCAGCGACAAGGTCGCCAGTCTATAGAGGTTTGGTGTGGATTATTGAACAATACAATTTTTGGGCCGATTTTTTACGAAGATGGTTTAAATGAAAGAAGATATAAACAATTACTAGACAATGAAATAGAAGACTTTATAGATGATCATCCTTTCTACGCAGATAATCTGGTAGCAAGACAAAGCACCATGTCACTCAACTAGGAAGGTAATTGAGTTTTTAAATCAGAAATATCAAACGCGGATAGACAGAAGTGGCACTATACTACTATGGCCTCCACGAAGCCCAGATTTAACACCTCTCGACTTTTTTATGGGGTACACTTAAAAATAGGATATATAAAGATATAACTAATAATTTAGAAGAATTGAAATAACAAATTGTCAGGGAAGTATGTGTTTTATATAATAATCCAGAAATGTTTTAACGGATAGAGAAAATTACATAAAAAGATTAAACCTTGTTTGGTAAATAATAGTGGAATTTTTGAATATTGTTATAATTTTTGCTTAACTTGTATGTTGTTATAAGTATTTAAATTGTTAATATTATTAAAAAATCGTTTATAATGCAAACATGTTTGATGCATTTAGGTGCATTTAGTTGATTAACTCAGTTATTTGAAAATGGAATTTATAACAATCATATATTTTTATAATGCGGAGGACAGAAACTATCTAAATATCTGAAAATACACAGGGTGTCCCGTTTAAAAAAACTTGACTATGTGGCGCCTCCTTTATATTCTTGAGATAGACGCAAACGCATAGCATATAGTAAACCTTGGTAAAATATGTTGCTACAGCTCTATTTTATAATTTTCGTTCTAGCTATATTTTTTAGAACAAAAAATGGGTTTAAAGAGTAGAATTTTCAACTGATCACCCTGTACGTGCAGTTGGAATATAAATGAAATATCGTCCGAAATTTCATCATGACTACAAATGGGCTTTGTAACGATCTTTATTAAGCATGAAATTGTAAACTATGTCACATCGCAATCATATCTGTCCTAGTTTTACTGTTATGACTCCAACAATGCTATTTCCTGTTATTGACAGTCATCTAACTGATAGTGACTACAGAGAACGCTGCTATATTACAGAAGTTGACACTTTTAATATCATACTGTAGCTGAGAGTGGAACAAAAATTAAAATGTTTGAATATGATTTTGTCCTTGGGGAAAGTTGTTATGCGACTCTCAAAAACTATTAATTATTCTATAATTCCTTCTAGCGCCCCCACCAACTCCAAAAAATTTTTTTCAGTTAAATTTTTACTTGAAATTTCAGGAAAAGTTTTTTTTGTTAGATACATACGTTATCTTTAAGATCTATGAAAAATCACAAAATTCCTTCTTGCACCAACCCACTTGAATATTTCAGACTCACCGTTAAAATGTATAGTTTATGCAATGTGCAACTCTTCGCTTATTTTATTAAATATTTTAATAAAATAACCTACAACTCATCACGTGGAGGTGACTGAACCTCGAGTTCCACCCCTACCCATCCCACCCACGTACTACTATATGATATTAAGTGACTTACAATATATTTTGGTCTCCATGTGACGCTTTAGATGGCTCAAAAATTGTTTGATGTATGTTCATGCAAATGTGTATTACTAAGCAGGAATCCTTCCTCGATCAGAGATCGGCGAGGCAAATGATCTTTGAATCCTTAGACCTTAAAACAAGCCAACAATTAACCTAACGAGCGGAAAGACACATGAAAATCAGTTCCTGTTATTCACATGAACAGCCGTCAACAAGAAGATAGATGAAATTTATCCAGTACTAGGCACTGAACTAAATATAGAAGAAACGTCCAATTCCGACATTGTATCAAATAAGTAATATCTGAAGCTAGTAGACAAAAAACACAAAAACCTTGCCGCAAATTTGCGATAGGTTAGGCGTATCGGATAGAGCCACAGCTTCTATTAATGCGACTGTTTGAGGAGATATGGGGATAATTCGGAATGACAACACCTCGCAGGTAATAGACAAAATGAAATTGAAGAGATCACGGCAGAAATTAGGGAGTGATAATCAAAGCAAAGATGTATTTTGAAAAGAAAATTTACAAGGTCTTTATTTTGACGGTAGAAAAGGTAAAACCTTGATATAAAAAAAATAACGAGTAAGTATTATGAAAGAAATAATAAAGAAGAGACACACAACAACCTGAATCGGTCTTTATAGGGCATGCTACTCCGTGTACGGGATCCACATCTCATATATCCAAGGCCATACTTAAATTTTTGACAGATAACGAAGCTGATGAAGAAAAACTAGTAGCAATTAGGTGTGATAAGATGGTTGTAAATACAGGACTAAAAGGAGGTACAATAGAGTATTTAGAAATTGCGTTGAGAAACCTCTACACTGGTTTGTCTGCTAACTGCAGAGCAATGAGAAAAAAGTTATGTAGGTTTTATATTTTATAACCAACAAAAATCGACAATGAGGGTAGCTCCTTGCCGATGATTAAATAACTACTATAGTCAAGTATTTAAATAAATATAGAGATGTTCAGTATCACTTATTCCAACATAAATCATTCAAGACTTTTAGACCAGTATAATGTCCTATCTTTCAAGTCCTAATCTCCGTAGGGTTGCATTTTATGACTATGAAGGTAGATTAGGGTAATTGATTCAAAGATATTCAGGGGAATTCATGTAGAGCTTACTTAAAAAATACATGTTTTCTTATCGATCTCAAAGATTATGTTTCATTGGATGTATTATAACGTAGACATTAACTCTAAAAATTGTGAAAATTTGTCAAGAAAAAAATTGTGATGCACATTACATATATCATAAATATTTTCTTAAATGAAAATTTACTTCCCCTCTCCATTTAAAATCTCTATAAAAATTTTTTATACGTTTTGGGATAATTAGTTGTCGAAAACTATAGATCCTTATTGGTCAGGCTGCAGTTGTCATAAATTCTTATCTACTGGGCAAATTTTGTCAACTTTCTTTCGTTACTTAAATATTGTTGTTGGCATCTTCTTTCTTCGTATGTGTATGTATGTATATTGTCTTTTATGTATGTATATGTATATTGCCTAACTAAACAATATTATTATTATTATTATTATATTATACCAAAATTCCGCTTTGTTAATCTTTTTCTATTACTTTATTTTAAGCATTCTTTGACTTACATGCATGGTTGAAGCTGTAAATGCAGGTAATTAAAAAATAGCTGCCATTTTCGATTTTCAGACAGCAGTCACAGCACAACTTGGTATTTTGATTGATGTATGAGACCATTATTGTAACATCTCTGCCAAGTTTCAATTTCTGCTAATTAGTTGTGGGTTAGTCCCTTTCTCTCCATACTGTGCTATTAGGGGAATGAATCTGTTTCATTTCCCCTATTTAAATAGGTTAATGTGTTTACATAGGCACTTTTATGTTTTAATAAATTGGTGGTTTTACGGATATAAATTTTCATTATTAATATTCCTGTAGAAAATAATGAATTTTGTGTCATATATAAATGACAGGAACTGAATGATTTAATTTAAAATTTATTATATACATATGTTACTACTAAATTGATTTTCAATAAAATGTATATTTAAATAAAATATAAAAATATATTCGAGCGATGGTCCAACCTGGTATTAACTCAATAAAATGTCATCTAGAGGATTATGTTTGGGGTAGTTCTGAAATATACAAATTATTACATATACTATTAAAAAATGGGACAATATGATATGATTTCTGATAAAAAGAAGTTTCAACTTATTTTACTTTAAAAATTAAAGACCCCGTGTAAAAAATTGTAATAAAACCAGTAGCAGATGGTGCGGCTGTCACAGCTGTAGAAAAAATATATTAAAATGTTAATATTATACTTTCACCTTGACTCTTTCTTTCTCTTATCTTGAACACATAGTCAATAAGTTTATGTATTTTACGTGCGAACTTTTTTCACTGTGTAATAAATTTTATACGTTCATTTTTTAAAGCTTCCAAGTCTTTTATTCTACCTTAATTTTCTTTATAAGTGCGCCTGAAATATATTTTCTTTATTATTAATTAATTTCATTACTACTACTATTGCAAAGAAAATCCATTTGACATTTTAATTAAAATCTAATAATAATTATTTTGGGCGAAGTAAAATTTAGACCGTGTTTATTCACTATTCAGTTTACCTGCAAACGTCGCAGTGTGTAGGTAGCGTACATTGGGGGCGAAATCCTCGAAAAACTGGCCAAAACTCTTAAAGTAATAAAACTGGTCCAAAATGAGCGAAAAAGGGCAAAAAGAGTGAAAAAAACCCTTTGATAAAATAGGGCTGTTTTTAGAGGATGGAATTTGAAAAAAAAAATAGTAAAATTCTGAAACTTCGGATTCCTATAGAACTCGACCCGCCAATTAATGAAAAAATAGTGACAAAAATTCCTTTAATGAAATAGGGTTGTTTTTAGGGGGTGGAAATCGAAAGAACTGAGCAAAAGTTGGAAACTTCTGATTCTTATAAAATTTGTGCCACGAATTAACGAAAAAATAGTGAAAAAAATCCCTTTGATGAAACAGGGTGGTTTTTAAGACATGGAAATCGAAAGAACTGAGTAAAATTTCAAAAACTTAACTGAGTAAAATTCTAAAACCTCGGATTTTTATAAAATGTATAATATTTGTTAATTGTCTGACGATTAAAAAAAATCTATGTCTATTCCTGTACTAGTGGACGAAAGTTCAGAATTTTAAAAAAATCGGCGGGCTGTATTTCCATCATTACTACAACCAAAACCGGGTTTCAGTCGATCTACTATGAGACCCAACTTTGAATTCATCTTGAATTTTTTTCTTCGTTTCTGCAACTATTCTTTTATTGTTCTCCCCACGAGCCTGCCATGATTTGATAGGCAGTTTGTATGCCACGTGTAATAAACATTCGAAAAAAACGTATCCAGGCATGCAAAGTAGATAAACGGAAACGGAATGTTGAAGTATCTACCTTCTGTTTCAACATTAAATCTATGTTATTAAATGTCTTCGAGGTAGCACCACAAATAAACAATTTTTCGTAGCGCTTGTGGAGGATGCAGTATTGCAAACTATATCATCTTTCATTGTAAATACCAGAGTATGCGTTCCGTTTCTTCGAGTTTAGCGGAAGTTGGAACAAGTTAATGTATTTGAGTTTCTATATAATCTTTCTCTTACAAAGTAATATCTGTCGCTTCATGTACAAATAGGAGCCTAATGGGATAACAATAACGAGGAGAAGACGGTCGACGATTTTGCCATACTCTAATTTTGCTGAATGAGTTAGGTTCACCAGATATAAGTTGAAGTGGTACACTAGAAGTAAGAAAGATGAATTTTCTTCATCGTCAAATTTCTGTTTGTATTGACTTTGTCCTGATCCTATCACACCTCCACTTAGACAATAATACTAAGCTACTAAGTTGCTCTTTTAAATGTGTTTTAAAACTTTTTCCTGTACTTTCACAATTCGCTTAACTGTGTGATACAATAGGCAACGATACAGAAGCGTTCTTTTTTGTTATTGTAATAGCTTCACGTTCAAGATAACAGTGCTTATTTGCTTCTTGAATCTTTTTGTAAGAAGGAAATCTTTGTTTATCTGCTACTCTTATTACTTCATACTGTTGTCTTGTAAGTTGTGCCTTAACTAGTATAGATAGAGCTTGCTCCCCCAGAAAGTAGGGTTAATTTGCTTTCACTTATTTTGTAAGCTTTTTGATACTTATGAGCCCGTTTTGGCGTTGAGAACTTAATTTCTTTGACCACAGTCGCAGTACCCACTTCTCTCTGTGCACGAAGACTCATTAGAGCGGCATACACCAGTTCAGAAGAACTTGCTTGTGATCTTAGTTGTTCCGTTTTTCTGAGTTTAGAACGTTCAGTGCTTTTGAGTAAATCAACCAAAGGTCGCGCACCCGAACTTGACGGAATAGGATTTGCGTACAGTGGAAAAGTAATATTGTTATCAAGCCAGTTTTGGTTTTGGGTGAGAAATTCTATCTTGTTCGATTGAATAACATTCTACTTTACTTTAAAGTCGCAAGTAAAACGAGAAAACTGATGTTTAATTATTGGAAGGTTTTGCGGCGGACAATTAGTAACTTTCGATACAGTAGCCAGCATGTTTTCACATCTGTCCTTAAATTTGAGTGAAAGAGACGACAACATAACATCCAATAATGCTCTTTTCTTTAAAATAATATTCTCCTCCTTGGAACCTATAAAGAAAACCCACCGTTAGGAATGAAGGAGAACGGATATTATAGTAAAATTGAACGGTCACAACACACATTCTAATTTTTTCACCACAATGTGGCTATATCCGGGATGTTTTCTTTCACAGTAAAATAGCTGAAGTATTGTACTAACAGGTTGTACAAAACTTTTTGCCTGGAAATGCCCGGACGTTAACTTTTGTTTCAAGCAAAGAAAAATATATTACGAAAATTGCCACGTTTTGCGAACGTTCAATTGAACTTTTAAATGTTTACCAACAACTTACGTTACTATATAGGAAAGTTTAGTATAATAGTACTTACCTCCAGGTACAGGATTCATTTTATTAGAGCACTTTAAATAAAGTCTGTTTATTTTTAAGTGTAAATATACGAAAATAATCGATAAGAAACTGTTACTTCAACAACACTCAACTGTCGAATGATAGGGATCGGTACGTAGCAACCTTGTCTCCTGCAAACTAGCGGTAATTAGTAGTCAGGTAGCTTTCCTTAATGACTCATGGGTCAAAAGACTTGAATTGCCGATTTTAAAATTTGAGGTTTTGACCAACTTTTCTGTAAATACACACCACTGTGCAGCGCGGAAATAAAAATAAATAGTAACAACTATGTAGTGGTGAGAGGTATGTGAAAGTTCTCATATGGTCCAAATGCTACTATCCGATCGACATCATAGATGTCTCTGTGGTGGATAGCGACTTGCGATGCAAGTACTGAGAGTGGCGACCTCTAGCCCAGGTGGACTAAACTACTGTTATTAAATATGATTTGACCGAAACAACTACTCATAGATGTCTCATCTATGATGTCTATTTGATAGTAGCATTTGGACCATATGAGAAGTTTCACATACCTCTCACCACTACTCAATTTACCTTAGTCAGTATATGACTAGCAGGTTGGCCACTATCATTTGTCTGTTCCATAATCTATGGCATACTGAGGAGAACTAATAAGTTTGAAACCGGTCTATATCTGGTTAGGAATTGACAAAAGATATTAGCTACCAATCTATCATGATTTGAAGGTATAATATAATGCAGGTCGGGGTATTTGCCCGCTGAGTAGTTGTTTCATTCAAATCATATTTAATAACAGTAACAAATCAATACTCGTGGATTTGGCGTATTTTTTTACTCTTTGATTTTTTTAATAATTTGGCACAGAAATGTGATTCTACGGACTAAAGCATTTAAAAGTTACTTTTTTGTAATTGGTCTGACAACTAACGGTCTACGTGAAAAATGATTTAAACATTTTACTGCCGATTCGTTGATAGCATTTGATTTGATTAGTAAATAGACCCCATTAGTGTTGCTTCATTATGTAGACAACCGACATTATTCGAAGTCAAATCTCAATTTAATTAAATCATCTACTGGCAAATACAACTTTTATATCGGATGCCCACGGACCAGGTAGCCCCCACTTTTTTCTTTATTTTTTAAGATAAAAATTTGAAATTTAGGTACAGTATTTGGCATAAAAAATACAATTTTTTACCTAACCAGACCACCCAAAAATACACCTCCGGTTTAACCGGGAGCATAGTATTTCCAAAGTCAATTGAAACGATATAAAAACGCCGACAATGGAATTTAAATGTCTGACAAATGGATTTACCCATTTAATAGATAAATTAATTACCACCTAACTTTTGAAATACTATACTAGTAACTTTTTTATTTTTAATGGCACCCTGTATATTTTATAATCTTATCCGATAGAGGTTTGAATTACCCTTACAGCGGTTTTTTTCAAAATCAAAATCGATTCAGAAATGGAATTGTAGTTTATGGCTTTTTTTAAATAAATGTTTTATACAAAATAAAAGGTCAAAACTCACTGTTTTTAAACGGTACCATGTATATTTTTTACATGCTTTCCATAGAGTTTAAAATTAGCTTTTCATCACAATTTTAGAATTTAAAATCGGTCTATAAAAACACTTGAAATTGCGGCTTAAATTTCGAGACGACACAATAAAGATTTTGCATTTTTGTGAGTAATTAATAAAAAATATAGCATGCTTTGAAATGGTTTCCAGTCCATTTATGAACCGATTTTAAATTTTAAAAATGCGTAGGAAAGCTAACTTAAAGCTGTATCGAAAGCACGTAAAAAATGTACAGGGTACCTTTTTAAAAAATGTGAGTTTTGGACATTTATTTTTATAAAGTATTTATTTAAAAAAAAGGATGCCATAGAATAATTAAATTGGCAAAAAAGTTTTAGGTGCGAAATGTTTAAAAATACCTTTTGGTTAAGGCCTAGTTATTTATTAGGTATTATAAACTTTAATAATATGATTCTCATATCACATACAATTCCATCTTTCAAGGTCATTTCTGATTCGATTTTGATTCCGAAAAACCATTATAGAGCTAAATCAAACCTCTATCGGATATACTATAAAATATGCCGAGTATTTAAAATAAAAAAGTTACCAGTACTTCTGGTTAAACCGGAAGTGTAATTTTCCGTCTCGTTAGGACAAAAAATGTATTTGTATGCCACATATACTGTACCCCGAGCTGTACCCTAACTTAAAAATTTTATCTTGTAAAATAAAGAAAACAGTGGTATGTACCTGGTTTAGTGGTCACCAGGTATACAATGGTTTTAAAGACGAGATTGAACAAGTTGTTATACATGCTGCTATTTCTTAAATTATTTCTTGAAAACATACGATATTTACGATACTTTGAAAACTGTCTCAATAGGAATAGATATAAGTTGAAAAAAAAGACATTAAATATTTATATTGTTTTCGAATAATTTATACAAGGTTTTACTTTTCCTTTTCTTTCTTGGAACTTTACGTCAAGGGGACAGTGAGGGTGTTTCTTGACAACGAGAATAAAACAAAGAAATGATATAATCCCCTATAATGTGGTAGTAATTCTATAACAAAATTACACAAAAATAATCTACCTATCGGTCTTGTTGTTTCATCTGTAATAGCACCGTGTAATTTTTTAAAATAGACTAACAGATATATTAATGGTTAAGTACATGTAAATACGAATCTAAGTTATGTTTATGTTTAGCATTTAACTGATAATATAAAAAATAAAAAAAACTCGCATTCAAAATTCCCTTCATTTGATGTATAAAATGTATCTCCTACATCATCAATAGATATCACGACAATTATAAATGAATTATGAGAGCAAAAACACCACACCTGTCATAAAATGTGAAATTATAAATTTGTTGACATTTGTGTAATTGAAAATGAAATGAAATGAAATGAAATGAAATATGCACATCGAAGCACGGCTTAATAATGGAAAATCTAAGTCTAATTTTAGCATCAACATTTATGGACCATGTAGTGAAAAAGATACATGAAAATAAATTAAAGGTTTTTTATACCGGTATAGGGTACGTAAGTAATATTATCGCATATTTTACAGGTACAGGAAGCCAATTAAATGGTTTTGTTGATTTGTGAATAAAGCACAAAAAATCGTCATTAGTACAATTATTAAGAAATTAAAAATTACTGATAATATTTTAAACGAACGATCAACTTGAGGCTAATTAAGTTATACTCGTATTGTACTTTTTTGAAAATGTTTTAGTCTACAAATTTTATACTTCCAAATTGTTTAAATATCCATGTTCTATATTATGTAATTTTTTTCTAGTGCACAACATCTGACGAAATCAGTGTCATATGAAACTAAAAATTTGTGAAAATTCTAAAGTTCATTTTTATGCTTAGCACAACATGAATTTTAATTAATTACAGGTCGAGTCAGTTAATTATAATTATATCCAGCCGAGTCGCAATGCACCCCCGTTACGAATTATCAGCGACCGGTCTTATTAACAATAAATATAGTTTAAAAAAACTAAAAAGCACGCTTTTAAAGCACATCAAACTAAAAAATGAAAAATAATTATTAATATAAACTGAAAACAATAATGAACGAAAAATACTAGTATTATTGTGAAAAAAGCTCGATATACGAAAAATATGGCACAAAGCGCCCCACGCTTTTTTCACAATAATACTAGTATTTTTCATTCATTATTGTTTTCAGTTTATATTAATAATTATTTTTCACTTTTTTAGTTTGATGTGCTTTAAAAGCGTGTTTTTTAGTTTTTTAAACTATATTTATTTTTCACTTTTTAGTTTGATGTGCTATGAAAGCGTGTTTTGTAGTTTTTTTAAACTATATTTATATTGCTTATTGATGCTGATATTATAACATGTTACGATCCAACAGATATTTCTGAAAAAAAAAAATATTTATTTATTTCAGCCATGGGATTTGAACTCACGCCCGAGGAGTCCGTCGTTTCGCGTCGACTAAGACTTGCCCGCTCGGCCAACGACCGAACTGAGAATCACGGAATATACTTACAATATTAAGCCTCTTGCTCTCACACAGAGGATACGTGAGGAAAGCACTGGCGATCCTGATTAGGATAATGATATAAACTTATCAAATTATTGTATTGTTACCGGTTCTTCGTAAGTGTGCAAAGTTTCAATTAAATCTGTCCGTTTAAAGTGGGTCAAAATCGAGTCCAAAGAGTCGGTTACAAACAAACAAACAAACAAACAAATAAACAAACAAAGATACAAGTGAAGCTAATAAGAGCGTGTTAAAAAAGACATTTCTTGCCAAGATTTGCAAGAACTTCTAACGGTAGCATATTTCTTAAATTACATTAAAATCTAGTAAAAAGACTATATTGGCAAAAGTTAAGACTATTGGCTATTCATCATATGTCCCAAGCCTATGACAAATTCATCCACGACAAATCCAATACTAAGCTATCCAATAAAATTCACGCAGAAAAACAAACACCATCGAATTGTGCAATAAAACATGTGGCTCATCATTTCAAAAAAATAGCTCACGTTATAACTCAGATGTATGCACACACACAGAAACGTACCTCAAAAAAGTCAGCATTTTTGCTAACATAATTTATTAAAAATAGTATCGAATATAGCCTGTACTATTTTCCACTATTTTTACTACTTCTGTTAAGCAATTTCTTCCTAAATGCTTTAAATTTCTATAAAGAATGGTAAATACATCAGTGTTGGTTCATCCTTGATATAACTTAATATTTAGGTACCGTTCTTTGCGGCTGTATAACCTATTAAAAGTTATAATTATTCGCCGGTAAATCCCCATTCACCTCAACACGTTGGGGTGGCCATTAAACCATAATTTTCACGAGTATATCTCGTCATTGTCATTAATTTAAACAAGCCATACAACACAAATGCGTCAACTTTGTTACTGCCAGTGTCACTCAAAATGTTTTGAAGGGTGGCAGCAACTTATAAAAAAGATAATTATGTCGCCTGTCACGCAGTTTGTATGAATTACAAAGCTTCCCTTTTAAATTGGTACGTTTCAATTTATATTATGGTTAGAATTTCTTATCGATATTGATTATGCAAACGCTTTTCTTTTTCTTTTAACACCAACTTCTGAGAAAAATAATTGTAAACGCAACAATTTTAAGTTTTTTTTATTTATTAAATCAGCTCAATTTACAAACAGTTTTAGTATAATCACATAGTTACATATTTAATAAACACTGCAATTCTGAAGTGGGTTGGGACCTTTGATGTAAAGATAACAGTGACAAATTTTCCATAAAACACCAAAACACCATATGCTGCACTCGATGAGCGTTTCATCAACCATGTTTGCATCATCTGGAGCTGATCAAAACGTTTTAATCATCTCCAGATGTTGCCAACTTAGATGTCGAAGCACGCGCAGAGTGCAGCACATGGTGTTTTGATGTTTTGTGGAAAACTACATCAGTATGACCTCGATGAAACAGCCGCCTCTGTGATCTAATCACATTTTATTTAAATAAATGGACCAAAACACATAATAGTTGCAGTTGCTGATATGAAATGAATCCAGATCATACACGACGGTCTGAAAATTTTAATGTCTGGGCTGGGATATTAGGAGACAATATTGTAGGTCCATTTTTTCATACCAAATAACTTAGATGGAGTAAACTACCTCGACCTATATGAAAATTACGAGATCCAATGGTCACTGAAATATTCGAAGGCGACGAGGATCTTTTAGAGGAAAAATTTTTTTTTCAGCACATGTTTCCCAGGTCTGCGAATTGTTGGCCGATTCGTTGGTAGCAGAGCTCCTGCGGAGTTTTTAGCCAGATGGTCTGACTGTACTCCTTTAGAATTCTTTCTTTGGGAGCTTAAAATTTAAGCTCTGTGTTATTAAACCAGAATCTCTTAAATAACTACGTGCAAGAATTGTTCACGAATATCGTCCATTGCCTCAGGAAATGTTTAATGACGTACGAGAACCTTTGGGATATCGACTACCATTTTGACCATTTAATAAAATCTTAATTTAGAAATTTAAAAGTGAGATTACTCCAAAACACGTTAATATATATCAACTAAATTTATTGATTTAACAAAAAATTGGTTGTCTTCAATTTCAGGGTGTTATTATATTAGAATGTTTTAAATAAAAGACTTATTCTCTCAACACTCTTGTTTATTGGCAAACGGTTTCGACTATTCAAATAGTCATCTTCAGGCCAAAAGCTACTATTGTTGCACATTATGTAATAAATAGTTGAAAATGTTGGATACTTACAGTGTTAATTATAAATAAACAATCAATATACTATGTCTTGTTATACAGTACGGGGTGGGGTAATAGTGCCTCCGACTTCGATATGTCAGGTTCTATGATAGCTAGAAACTTAATTTAAAAACATAAACAAACTAGAGAAAAAAGCCTATAATCGGAAATTGTTTTCGAATATACAGGGCGAGCCAAGACGATTCTACAGGGTCAAGTAAAATTTTTTTTAAATGAAATGCCATGAATATCATAACATTTTTTGGAGCCTCTTTGTGGCCTCCATTCAATCCTGTATTATTATTGGCTTTCTCCCAACCACTTGGATGTAATGATTTTTTGGTTGAAATTATAATATTTACATGTGTACATTAAAAATATCACTACAATCACAACTATCGTTTTTAAGAAAAAATATGTTAGTACCAGTTATGAGACATCTGTGTGATTACACCCAGCCATGTTCATTTCCTAAAAGTATACCGGGTGGCCAAAAAGGATTTATAAATTTAACTTTTTGAACTGAATTTTATCAATTTTTTTCAAATGGAACAACCTGTATATTTTTGGACGATGTGATGTAGGATTGAAAAACGAAATTTTTTTTGTACGTACATTACTATGATTATTTGAGACCATTTTCAATTTATTGAACAATACCTGCAAAATTCAGCAATAAAAATTGCCCCACCCTGGTATACACAAATAAAAAATAAAAAAGAGATTAATAACAACAGTAACAAACAGTTTTAAAAACTTATCAATACGACTGTACAGATAAAGCATAAAACTAGTGACTAGAAAGCTTTATTCTTATAATATTAGGATTGCAATCTTTCATACCAACCAATGAATAGTCATTTGTATACATATTCTGTTAAATATAATATACAGGAGCTTAACAGTTGCTAGTTAATAAATAACTGAAAATAATGGTATTGAATTGACCATTCAATGAAATGTGATTTGAGTTTGTTGTTTTATAAATTTCTGTTCTTCAAGTGTATTTAGTAGTTTCCCTTTATTCTGCAAACGTAGTGGTTTAAACCCAGTACTTTCCTCAAATGAATGTTTTGTGTTTAGTAAATGGTTAGCAAAATGTGAATCTCTAGTATTATTTTTATACGACCTTTTTTGGCGAGTTTTAAAGTTTTTATATGTTCTCCCCACATAGGCCGCATCACAATTTGAGCATTTGAGCCAGTATACTCCATATTTACCTAAATATCTAAAATTTTAATCAATTTATTACATAACGTGCAACAATATTATTTTTAGCTTTTGGACTGAGGATAACTATTTGAATAGCTGAAACTGGTTGCCAATAAACAATAGTTTTGAGAGAATAATACATCTTTTATTTAAAACTTTGTTATATAAATTTATTAGTTATATAGATAATTGAAACGCGCCTTTCAAAAAACGTATCACTCAACCCCCCTTTCTGTTTGAAATTTTCAAGAGGTTTGAAGTAGCATAAACAAATTTTATTGTAAAATGTCCTTTCCTTTAAAATATTGTTGATGTGTCTTGCCGATTTTCTTAAAACTGATTACATACAAATTTATTCAGGGTGGACTGTTTTCATAGAACACTGTATTAAATCTAATCCTTGATATTTAACGATAAAATATGTACAGTTTTAGCCATGTGTGTTGACTCATTTCGTTGGTTATCATTATCACTTATCTTGTGCTGTAGGATGTGATACTGAACAAATATTTAATTTTTTTTATCCTTTCTCACATTTTGCTATTTTAAAAATAAAAATTTAAAAATATTTATAAGAAAAGGAATATCCCTAATTTTTCAGAAAGCACGTTTTTGAAATAACAAAGCAAAAAAGGATATTTTAAAGACGTATATTATATTCATCCTACATCAAATTTAGCTATAATTTTGAATAAAACATATCATCAAGGTAATAAGGGAAGAGGGAACGGCCATCCATTTTGTATAATATACACCTAACACGTAAAGGAATAACAGAAAAAAGAGTTTTATGTAATTTCCATATTTCATCATTAGCTAAATGTTTGACTTCTAAAATCCTGCTTTGCAATATTATTGTCACATTTTCATATCAGCATTTGCTTCCAGAGACGTAGCAACCAATTTGCCTTTTAGTTTAAAAAGGTGTAATAAGAGGAAAAACAAATTACAGTTTCATTTATCTCCTGCTTCAAAATCTCCATATCTTCTTGCTGCGAATTTTATCTAATAACAAAGAACCGTGAAGGACGTGGCGGAAAATGACATTTAAGAAATACCGGTAAGCTCCCCCGCGATGACAATGTCTCGTTTAGTTCTTTATCCTTTTTCTTTTTTTTAATTTATTTTTAGTGCTGTTTTAAAATAATATTAAAAATCTATTCATGGTTATTATGGTTTATTTTATGTAATCAATGTGTCAGAATCGATTCTCAATATTGCATTGGTTAGGTTATTATTATGATGACAGAATATAGTTAATTATGGAAAGTTTTGTAAGATTTTATAATTTTAAATATCGATATTGCAAACAAATTTGGGATAAATTTTTAATATACCGTGTGGGCCATTTTTGTGATACATGTATTGGGATCTCGGAAACTATTAGAGATAGAAAAAGGGTTATAGGGGGAAAGTTTTAGAAATTTTTTTTACTAATTAAAAGCCACCTTTCAAACTGCTCTAGCTGTTGGGAGTTTTAAGATATTGTCGAAAAAGTTGAATGTTGAATTTTCTAAAATCTATATTTTTGTGCAATATTTTTTTAACATTCTCAAAGCAACCTTTTTCATATAATTTAACTGCCTAGACAGATTTTAGATCCAACGTTTCAATTATTTAAGACATTCATCAGGTAGGTTTTTTCTTATTTGCCTCATATTGTATGTTTCACTTGTGGACAGAAAATTAGATATTCTTTGAATGAAAGGATAAAACTAATTCTTTGGCTAGATATGGCAACACCTCAAAATAAATACTAAAATACAATGAGTAAAGTTGGCCGAGGTCACCTGGCCGACAGAGCCGTCATATGACTCATATGTTTACATCATATCATAATACTTGAATAAGTACAATAAATGGAAATAAATTTTAACAATAATGTTACATTTTATAAAAATTTGTATAAAACTCACCCTTTTAAGCAGATTTATGAAGTAGTTTGGTTGTCATCATCACAAAGTGGGGATGATCTGTAGCATAATAGCATTAGGTATGTTTCTACAGCTGTCTCCGTCAGCGATGTTCGCTTTGATGAAAAAATATGTTTGTATTTTGAAAATGACCGTTCGAAATCTACGGATGTAATACAGGTATAAGTAAAACAATCTGTGAATTCACTTAACGAAGTTGTTGATGCACTATCACAAATTTGTCTTAATTTGCTAAAATCTTTCTGTAATACACACTCGAATTTTTCACTAACGCGATTATCTTTTGCGTCATTTATAGCCTGTAGCTGTGTATTTACGTCGTTCACTATTTGCAGCGATTCCACTGACAACGAACTATTTTGCAATTTTTCTATTGCGTCGTGTAGTCCTCTATAATTGTTATTAATAGTTTTTAAATCTGTTTCAAGAGCAACGTCTTGAAAGCTTGTCTGGCTTTGCCTAATAGCTGCAGCCTCGTTAGGGTTGAACTGTAGTATCACAGCTTTTATTTGTTGAAAATATTCAGCATAATAAAAAGCCGCTTTCAACCACGTTCCCCCAACGTGTAAGAATCGGCTCTGGTGGTTCAGGGATACCAGGACACTGTCTGTGAAATGCTCGAGGCCGTTTAGGAGATTTGAGAAATAATTTTTTTTGTATTTGCTATTAATGCATCTACCTCTGGAAAACATTTTCGAATCGTTTCTGTCACAAGATGTAACGCATGCACTTTACACGTAACATGTAAAAACCTACAATGGTCTCTTTGAAGAGAACAGCCTACCACGCGCATTGTCGCGGCACCATCAGTCACAAACATCAATACTTGACTTGTGGAGAGTTCAAATTTCTCGAATGTCTCCAACACCACACGCGTAATTATTTCGCCAGTACACGCAGTTAGTCTTTTACTAGCTAGTAAAAGTGGAAATGTTGGTTTAAGAGGGTCCAGTACAATTACTATAATATTTAAAATAGAATTTTTTTTTACAATTTGTCGTCTCGTCAATATATAACCAGAGCCGTGTATTTTTTAATCCACATTTAATCCTATTTACAATGTCTTCACGAACAGCTGGAATAAATCTACGTAACGATGTACGACTTGGTAAGTTCACCTGGGGATTGTATTTATTCCAAAACTCCCGAAATGGTTGTTTATCCAGTATGTGTAGTGGAATATTACAGGCTATTAACATTAACAATAAATCAAACATAAACTGAGTTGTCAAAGGCATGCCATTTTTTTATTTTGATGTTGCACGGTATTGATATGACGACGACAATCTATTTTGTGCCAGCACATTAAGTCTTGATTGCAAACTTTACAAATTATTTTGCATCCGTCATAGAATAAATCCGGCAATTCACCGAAAAATTTATTCACTGTGTCCGCGTACCGTCGTTTTTTACCCTTTGGCGCGTTTGACATTATATATAATTTGTAGGTACATCCTCACGCATTAATCTTTCAAATAAAACTGCAGCGTAAATCACTTCTAAATCGGCACGTGTGACGCCAGCGCAAGACCGTGGCTGTACTCCAGCCACCTCGGCCAGCTTTAACAATGAGCGTACTTTCAGTTACGTAACTAAACAACTACCTTTTGATAAGAAGGTAACAGATTTCTCCTAGATAATAAATTTTTGGTAAATTTTACAAAGCAGTAACGAATTATTCAATAAAATCACTGAATTTGTTTAAACTCAATAATTTACTAAAAACTTAATAATATTTTGTAAGTAAGTCCTACTAGTTATTAACAAAAATATTGTAAGCAGTAATACTTATTTACTTCAACAAACTACTAATAAAATGTCAATTTTACAGACATTCTTCTCCACAGAAAAACATAGTCTAAATCGAAACTCCATGCACTAAAATGGAAACTGAAACATCAAGTAAGCTTTGTATTTTTTGATGTCAAACTTTCTGATAACTGTTCTAAAGTTTTCAGTAAATTACTGAATTTAAACGAATTTAGTGATTTTATTGAATTTTCTTATTTATATCATAGAGCTACAAATACTGCTTTGTAAAATATACGCAAAATCTATTATTTAGGAAAATCTGTTAACTTTTAAGGTAATTCTTTTGTTACGTAAGTAACTTAAAGTATGTTCACTGTATTTTAGTATATATTTTGAGGCGTTGCTATATCTTGTCGACAAGTTAGTTTTATGGTTTTTTCAAAAAAATTCTCACTTTTCGTCTACAAGTGATATATAGTTGAAAAACTGAAATCGAGCTCTTTTTAATGAGTGAAAAATCCAATATATAGTCCATACAAAAAAAACGAACTTGACGATGGTCTTAAATAATTAAGACGTTGAAACTAAAATCCACACATTTTAGAAAATGCAACACTCAACTTTTCCTTTTTTTTTAACAGCTAGAACAGTTTTGAAGGATGTCTATCAATTTACCCATTTAACCGATTTTCTATCTCCTATACTTTCCGAGATCTGAGATCCCAATATATGTATCACCAAAATGGCTCACACATATGTTTCTATTTTCTACCCATAAAGGTATGATAAAAGTTATAATACAAAAGTATTCCAACAGAGACACTAAAAGTTAATTTACAATAAAATGTTAATAAATACTAGAAATAATACCTATATACTGTACCGGGTGATCCAAATAAGCCTCCCACCCCCATTTTCTCGATTATTTGGAAAGATACGAAAAAAATTAAAAATGCTTTTTGTAGGGTTTTTAAAAAGGAATCCAGACACATTAACAGAAAAACAACTGAACATCAAATAAGAAAGATGGAAGCCTAAGTTACTTTTTTTAAATGGAAGTACCCAAATATTTTTTCATATTTGAATAGGATGTCTTATTCTGATTTCAAATATATATACTTTTTATATAGTATCTTCAGTAAATATTCCGATAATCGATTTTTTTCAATATAAAATACGTTACTTAACAGATATCAAGAAATACTATCTAGGTGGCTGTGATAGTAAAACAAAAGTGTTAGTTTGACAGTTTGACTAACTATTAACTTTTTTGCCTAATTTACCTATATTTAATTTCTTTTTTATTATCCTCATGAAACTATGCTCAATTATTAGTTAAATTATTATATTGAAAAAAAAATAAATAAATAAAAAACGCTTATGCTGCCCAGCCAGCTAAAAAAACTACAAATATAGAAAATAACTAAAGAACACTATTGAAGTGGTAGATAATTTATTAAAAATAATATTATCCATTAAAATAAGAGTGGTAAATGAAAATATTTAAATTCTTTAACGGCTACAGAAATGTAGTAAATTAACAATAATTTATTGCTAGTTAATTAATAATAAAATATCACAAAAAATTCTCTATGTGCCCTCCATTGTGTTCTATACACAGAACGTATCGTTTCCTTAAGTTTCCCATTACATTTGCCATAACAGCGTTGTTATTATTCAAATTTCGTATTTCTGTTCTAATTTTTTCCTTGTTGTTGCTTCTTTCTATATAAGCAATATTTTTTAAATGGCCCCAAAGAAACGTGTCTAATGGAGTTAGGTCCGGACTACGAGATGGCCAAGCAATACTTCCTCGTTTTTCTTTCCATTCCTGATATGTTGTGTTCAAGTATTATATCATTAATATTATGTGCCTGCTGCCAAATAACATCGAATTGCAATTGCATTTCTTCTAATAAATTATTTACATCATTTCTTAACATATCTAAATACAATGGTCCTCTAAGAGAGCCTTCGTGAAAACCAGGACAAATAATTTTTTTATTTATTATTCCACACCAAACATTTATGGATTTACATTTATGGATTTCCTTCCTTGGAATTGAATCTCTTCAGAAATATGAGGATTTTCGGAAGACCAATAATGTGAATTTCTTCTGTTGAAGATACTAGATGTGTTGAATGATGCCTCATCGGTCCAACATATTTTATTAAATATATTGTTATCAATGCATACCTGTTGATCATATTCCTACAAAATTGTTGCCGCTTTTCATTATCTTGAGGGAATAATTTTTGAACAGGCAATATACTATAATCCTTAAGTTTATGTTTTTTTAAAGTTCTCTGTATGGTTTCATAAGAAAAATTCAAATACCTCACTGCGTCTCTTATTGAATTTCTTGGATTCTCTTGAAAATAGAGTAAAATACTGAATTCTCTATCTTCGTTGACTATTCCTCGTTTCTTTTTATTTTGAATTGCTCCTGTATGTTTTAATAAATTATCTGCCAACTTAATAGTTTTCCTGTCAGGCAATTTCCTATTCGGATATATTTGTCCATATTCTCGCTGGGCAGCAGGCAGCACAAGCGTTTTTATTATTTTTAAAATATAAGTTTACCATATCGTATTTTTCTCCTAAAGTATAATGATTATTCATATTGGTTATTTTTTGGCCAACAAAGCAACGTTCAAAAGTAACAGCTGTTGGCAAACTGTTGAAATATTAAATGAGCAAAACTGTAAAAATATTAATTGTTGTTTTGTTATCACGGCCACCTAGAAAATATTTCTTGATATCTGTTAAGCAACGTATTTTCTTTTTGGGAAATAATCGATAATCGGAATATTTACTGAAGATACTATATAAAAAGTATATATATTTGAAATCAGAATAAGACGTCCTATTCAAATATGGAAAAATATTTGGGTACTTCCATTAAAAAAAAAGTAACTTAGGCCTCCATCTCTTTTATTTGATGTTCAGTTGTTTTTCTGTTAATGTGTCTAGATTCCTTTTTAAAAACCCTACAAAAAGCATTTTTCATTTTTTTCGTATCTTTCCAAATAACCGAGAAAATGGGGGTGGGAGGCTTATTTGGATCACCCGGTACCAAGATTGTACTGCTTGACTGAGATACATAAACCATGAAAGTCGGTACGTCCTATCGTTTCAGCAATCTTACCACCGATCAAAATGGTTAACAGCGGAGTTTGAAAATTTGCCTATTGCACCACCTAGATTCTCTGTGATTAATTCCAATGATTTCATTAATAAGGTGACAAACATTTAGTTGCAAGAAGGTGAAATGTTGATGTCTTTTGACGTTCCTTCATTATTTCCAAGTGTTCCGATACCACAGACCTTGGACTACCTTAAGGATCTACTTGAATTAAACAATCTCAGTTAAAATGTAGTAAAAGAGTATCTTCAACTCACTAAACTTTGTATGAAACAAAATTGTTTTCGAATCAACGACAATTTCTTCGAACAACTTGAAGGAACAGCAATGGGTAACTCTTTGTGACCATTCATTGCCAGTCACTTCATGAACAGATTCGAGACAGAAGCAAAAGAAAAATTCGAGCATATCCCCAGGGTTGGCTTAGTATATATGTGGATGATATTACTGCAGTGTTTGATACAAAAGTCGCTAATATTAACAAATTTGTCTCTGATATAAACAGTCGTTTCGCGTCAGTTAAATTCACATATGAAATTGAAAACTATGGACAACTACAATTTTTAAATGTATTAATAATAATTAGAAACAGTGAAAATAAGTTAGAATTTGACATGTCCAGTAAAGATACCAGTACTCTTAAGATATATTCCTAAGGACACTCACCATTGTAATCAACATAAAATGGCGAGTTTTAGTTTTCTAGTCCATCGTCTGTCAAGCTTCCTCCTCATTAAGGAGAGGTTTGAATAACAAAAGGCATTGATTAAGGATATTGCTGCGAGTAATGCATATTTTGTAAGTTTAACTGATAAAATAATTAGGAAACGAAAATTTAAAGTCACCTCGAAATTCTTCAACTTTTTAAAATGAAAGAGAAAATTCGAAATTTGTATCGATTCTATTCGATCCTTGATTTACGCGAGGTATTGGTAAGATTTTTAAAGATATAGGTACGACAGTGGTCGGGAAATGAACTACAACTTTTAGGCAATCGAAAAGACAAAATTGAAACAAGCGAAAAATCGGGTATTTACTAAATTAACTCTAACGACTGTAATCAAAATAGACGATCAATTCAAATTAGATTCAAAGAGCACAAAGCCCATCTCAAATATGGCAGAATAGATAAATCTAGTGTTATTCAACAGGTATTTGAGAAAAACCGTAAAATAAATATTCGCATTTTAATATTAATTAGGAATGTAACAAATACCAGACAGCTGAATGCATTTGAAAGTTTGGAAATCACAAAGAGTAAAGATAGTATGAATAGTGACGGAGGCCCAATCCCAAATAGCCCGCTTTATTGGTTAATTTTAATCATTTCCAACCCAATCCAGGAGTAGAGGAATGTTACAAGATGATGTAATAAGTATTTATTTTCATTGTGTTGTGTGCAGACAGTTGACAGTTGCTTTTATTTCGAATCATTTGTTTATTAACGGTTGTTGAATAATGATCCAGATTTATGTTGGTACCAAGGTCTTTTGGAGTCTGTGAATACTACCAGAAATGATGAATAGGAATAAAGCAGCTCAGACCTGCAATTGCCTCGATGAAAATGATGTCCTATAGATTTATATTTTCTTTAATAATTCAAAAACTTCATTAAAAAATGTACAGGTTCATTGTAGTATATCGAACAAAAGTAGAATAATACAAAAGTGAAGAAGTCCAAATAACAAGATGTGTTTTTTCACTTATAGAGCAATATAAAATGAACATATTTCTAAATCAAAACCTTTAATTTTTTTTTTATATTTTACTTTACATAATATATATATATATATATATATATATATATATATATATATATATATATATATATATATATATATATATATATATATATATATATATATATATATATATATATATATATATATATATATATATATATATATATATATATATATATATATATATATATATATATATATATATATATATATATATATATATATATATATATATATATATATATATATATATATATATATATATATATATATATATATATATATATATATATATATATATCAAGACAGTAAATTAAAAAATGCTGCAGGTGATAATTATATTTTATATTTAAATATCTGTTAACCCTATGGCATGGAATTAGGTCACTCGGTAATTTTTAGTATATTTATTTAGGTAATTATAATAAAATTTTTTGAAAATCTAAATCTGTTCGTATATAGGTCGTTTTAACTGACACAGTGCCGTAGTGCTTTCCAGTTACAATAAATCTATATTCATTATGTTATTTTATGTAGGTTTATGCATGAAATTGTATGCATATATGATAATGTATTTTGATTTGAAACAGTTTCATGGCAAATAACTATAAAATAAAACACTGTTTTGCCGTTGGCAATAGAAATTTATATTTACAGGTCTATAATTATTCTGTGTGTGAGTACGGATTTATCCGGCATATAGAATGTTTCTATTTTGCAGTAAAAAATACATTTAAGTTGTAATAAAATAACTATTTGTATTTAAATTGGTTTATTTATTTTATTGTTTCTCTATATTGGTTTCAAATTAGAAGCCTCGGGTTTCGTAATATTCAAATTAATTGTGCCGTAACCTTCTTTTTATATAAACACTCTTAAAGAAAATCGTCGTTTTATGAATAGGCCTTCAGCATTAAAGAGTCCGATGAAAACTACAGATTAATCTCAACGACTCTATCCACTCTAATGTTTATAAATTTAGAGGAGCATTCACTTTTATTAGGTTCCCCTTATATTGCCATTGATTGGGAAGTTTAAATAAAATTCTTATTCCTCTTGACTAACATTTTATTTAAAGCGTTGTAGTAAGATTGACTGCTTTTAAAATTGATTAAATTTTTTAGTTCTTTCTTGTCATTTATCAAATTATAATCTAGAACTTTTATTCTTAAAGAATTTAAAAATGTACTCGAAAAAAAATATATGATTTAGGTACCTAACTATAACTGTAACAAAATTGGCAACATTGTGTATTTAATATAGTGTATTATTTAATATAGTGACATACGCATGTTACATAGAAATTCCACCCATTATTCCCATAAATTAATAAGTTCATATCATAGTGGCATATCCAATTACAGTAGATGAAAACCTCACATTCAGCTATATCAAATTTAGTTTCACTTTAATTTTATCAGGCACGTCCCACTGACGCTGCATCATCACTTGCCTTTCTTCACAATGCTGCTGACATAGCATGCTAAAAAGACACTGTTTGGCCTCAGTTGTTAACTCATTTAGTTTAAGCCTTTATTAATTGTAAATCACATCCTTCATATAATAAATAAATGTGTTTTTTAAAAAGTGAAATCAGTTATTTAACATTGGCGCAGTCGGTAGGATCCGAAAAACATTGCAGTGTGGGAGCCTAACTAGTAGTGTAACCTCCAAGAGAACAAGGAGTCCATTCTCAAAAAGGTAACTAACTAGTGGACAGGACCTGCTAAAACAATGAGAACTTCTTGGCTATGGTGGTGAATCCCAATTCTTTAACAGAAAAGAAACCTACATTAGCGGAAACAATTCACACAAATAAAAATTTTCAAACAAGGAAACAATTAGCACGTAAGTAACAAGAATAAACTATCCCAAATCTCGAAAGTTGGCGTTTTCGTCAACAGAACGAACACCAGGTGAAGCCCCTGGCAGAAGAACTTTTGATGTAACGTAGCTCACGAAGTCGCATTCAGCTTTCATCGCAGATTCCAGGACATGGGAATTATTCTAATATAAGTTAAGAATTAAGAACTAACACGCTTTTATTTTTAAATATTATTTTTATTTTTCTCAAACAATTTTAAGTAATTTTTTTTACAGTTTTAGTGTATTATACAGTTAACACACGAATAACAGTTATATTATCCAAAAATGCAATTCCTTTAATAAAATATTTACACGCAAAGCGAAGCTGAAAAAGCTAATTATTATTGCATGTATTATACTGCTAATACACAACAAAATAAATAAGTGTTATACGCATTTTATTTATTAAACATTTTATTTTAAATAATTTCCAAATAAGCAACAACAATGCCAGATTCGGTAATTTTTTAATAATACCGGAGTTCGATGGCAACTCTATTGCTCTACAAACTTTTCTTAATTCATTCTCGTAATCCAGCTACGTGGGCAGAAATAAAATTTTTATTAGGGTCTCATTCTGGCGACTCGAGAGATCTGACATCTTTTATTCAGGATTTGCAAAACAATCTCAAAAGCTCCCTCCAGAAAATCAAAATTTAGGTAATACCAATCACCAAAATTTAATATATATTGAACCGCGTATAGAAAAGATTTTTAAACTTAAATGTAATTTATAAAATACTGATATTGTTAGCTCATAGATCAGACAAAATACGTTTACCAAATGCCCTTTTCAAAATTGATAGTAACGCAGAATTTTCAACATCAGTTATAAATCCTAATGCAATACCTAAAATGATATTGATAGTGGTCTAATAGATTGGAATATAATAAATACAATATACTTAGTCGGATATATATTGTGTGCATACATTTTTAAATGACAGTGCACTTAGTTAGTAATGCTTCCCTCCCCTAAAGGGGGAGGTAGTGGCCCTGGGACGATAGGTATCGCCCAAGCTGTTCTCTCAGATGAGGAAGAATTTTATAACAAGTCAATTAATCTAATAGACATGGATACAAATGCAATGGATATTAATGTAGTGAACCTTAACAGTACGGATGAAATGTGCCGCTCGGATAAGATACCGTCAGGCGCTAAAGAGAAAAACAAACCGTGCGTGAGTGCGTGCGTGCGCGCGTGTGCGCGCGCGTGCGTGTGTCTGCACGCTAATGGGAGACTACCCAAATTTGGCAGTTAAGATTGTCAACAACATTTTAGGTGACGCATTAAATTTGGTGAATGTGGTACCACCAGAAGAGACATAATGAATGAAAGAAAAAAAGGTAGAATTTTGGGAAAATAATTTAAAAATTTTTATTGAATTTCTGGACGAATATCGACAAATTATAATGAAAAATCATAACTTTATGAAAAAAAACCTGTCCGCATGTCTGTAATATCGCGATAGCAGCCACAGTTTTTGAGATAAAGCTTTCAAATTTGGTACACTTATTCTAAAGGCCAAAGACAATGAAAAATTTACAAAAAAAACATATTCTGGATGAAAGATTATAATAAATCATGTCTACTATATCAAGCGAATAAAATATATTCAAGTACTTAAATGAAGCTGATGTAAACTGAAATATTTTACACATTTGACCTCATAAAATGGGTTTAGGATAAATTTAATAATTTGACATTTGAAATGTCTAATTTAGTTACAAAAATGTCAATGTCAATAAGAAGAAATTATTAAAATATATGACATGAATTACTATTGAAAGTATCGAATGACGCTGATTGTTTAATTTTCAGTTTACTTATTTTTTGTTGTTTAAGCCAAAATAGCTGCTATTATTTTATTCATAAATTTACTTGTATTTTTCGCGCCGTCTGTGAGGCAGTTGCCAGTGGCTGAAGGATACTGCCCTCTAGAGAGGGAATTTAGAACTTAAGTTTAAAAATATGTCGTGACAAGGAACATTACTATTAAGATTTTGATCTTCTTGAACGTTGATAACAGGAACAATTACGTGCCTGTACCTTTGCTTCAAAATAAAATCTAAACTTTGGAGTGATCAATGCCTACTAATAATAAAGTGCAGAACTTGTTTATTTGTTTATGGTTCTACAATCATTCGTTTCGCCGGCCGGCCGACATTCAGGACCCCAGAAGTTGCCACCTGCAGGACAAAAGAAAAGGTAAGCCGCTGAATTCTGCTGATCGCCGTTCTGTATCTTTTTATTAGCATTTATTACCAACAAATAACAAAACAGGCCACACTTGCTCTATTCTGAGCTAAAATTGCATTGCATGATTATTAGTACCAATCCGTATTGACGGACCATACACTGATAATAATTATATAAAAACTTTAAAATGAAACATTTCAAGGTACGCTATTAAAATTTAATTGAGGTAAGTGAAGAATTAAATAGAATGATATTTTTTGATCGGGATGATACATACTGGTATAAGAAAGGTGCTGGCTACATCAAATATTTTCAATAAATAAAACTTTTCCTCTATCCAAACTTATTTTCTAAACAGTAAAACAAACGTCATAAACAATCCGAGGACCCACTATAAATAATATAATTAAAAAAAAAGAATTGTGGAGAACTAAATATGTAGTCATTCGTAGAAGTACTTAAAAACGCATAATAAAATTGATATAATAAAAAATCAATAGATCTCGTGTATGTATGTATATATATGCTGGTGTAAAAAACAATATAAAGAACGAGAGATTGATTACAACAAAAAAAAAAGGCGAAATGATGCTAACCGAAAACCAAACGATGTTAGCACAGGTAATGAGAATATTACACCAGGGTATGAAACGGATTAAATTACCAAGGATATAGAGAGAATAATTATTTTTTCCTTTTATACACGACAGAATATGAACTTTACCGAATATCATGACATTACATTATTATTTCAGTAAAATTATGAAGTTTATCTTTTAAATAATTTTCCATTTTTGTAATTTCTAGAGAAAATAGAATGACGGACATATATAATTATCGCTTTTTATGTGATGCAAATTATGATTTATGAAAATAACTGTGTTTTATCATATGTATTTATGTAATTTATCTAACTATGAAACTTTCAAAATTAAAATAAAAAAAAAGGCAAATAGATTAAACAATTTTCTTTAAATAAGGATCACAATTGCAAAGACAAATTTTTCTGAAATGAATTAATTGGTCTAATAAATGTTCTACAATTTAAAAAAAGATTCTAATTTTAGCATTTATATTTACAAATATTTTATATTAAACTACACTCTTCGACAAAAAATTCAATGCAACCAAAATTTTCATGAAATTTGATGTTAGATAACATTTTCACACTTTAATTTTTTTAACAAGTTGGAGATAATTCATAGAGATTATCATGTGTTTTCCTATTTTCAAAAAAGAATTGATATTCATTGTACTTAAATACAATATTCATAAAACAAACATTAAACCATTAACACAAATACACAAGAGACTTCTGAAAATAATGTATAACAAATATTATTATTACCCAACTGATTTGTTACATGATGAATCAAATTTATTATAAATCAATTATATTGTAAAACCATTTTATTACACCAAAAAAAAAAACAATAGTACCATTAAATCTCGTCATAATTGTGATACCAGAACCAACAAAAATAAATTTGCAACACCAAGAGCAAAAAAAAACTATAGGAACAAAAAGTTTCACTTATCTTTCATCAAGAATATATCATTTCAGAGCGTGGCAAATCAGACGGCTCTCTGTAACGTCTCATGTGGCCATAAGCCAATGTTGAAATATGTAACATTGCTTACCTTTTGACGATTCTCTCTCGTGTTAAAAAATTTTGTAAACTGTAGAGTATGGAATATCAAGGTCGGCAACACATCGTCGTAGTCACTATTTTGGACTTGACGAATAGAATTTACGTTTTCGAAAGATTGCCTTGGTCTTTCACTTGACTTTTCTCTATTTAAACCTGAAGTCAATTTCTGTGAAGCAGTTAGTTGTCTGCCTGTTGCTCTTTGAAATCGTCTTTGGGTTTGAACAATTGGGCCAGTATTGTTATATAAATTCCATATTTGCCTACAGGCAGTGATTCTAAAGCCATTTATTTTCTTATCTTTTCCTGTGCCTTAAAAAAATCCGCTCTCTACGTTTTGCAAATTAATATAGTAAAAAGTAGTAACTAAATTTATCTTGAATTTTAGGTTTTGCAGAAATTAGAACAGACTTGAATAAAAAAAAAGATAATTTCATTATAATAACAGTAATAAATTATTAGTCCGAGTAAATAAACATTTAAATGAAAATATAATAATATCCAACATTACATACACACACACACACACACACACACACACACACACACACACACACACACACACACACACACACACACACACACACACACACACACACACACACACACACACACACACACACACACACACACACACACACACACACACACACACCTTAAAATGTGCATGATCCTAACATACACACATACATAAATATCCATATATGCGGATATGACTTAAACATTTCCAATCTATGTATATTGTACTGAAGATTAGAGCCATGGCGAGTAGGGTAGTCATGATATACACCTTGAGACAAAAAGCTGATTATATTACTTTTAACAAAAGTCAACAAATCTAAAAAATCTAAAATATAAAGATATGGAAATATCAGCATTTTTTTTGTACGTTATAAAAGTATTTTAACAAGATTCTCTGATTTTAGGACCAAACATAAAACGAATTGCTCTTTTTTTGAAGGCAGTCTGATGTTACAGAATTTCCCTAACTAATAATGCCATATCTGATTTTTGATTGAAAATTTGTGTAATAGAAAGTTTTTACTTTTATGTTAGCGATTTGTCATAACCTTTTTTATTGCAAGGCATAAGCTTGTACATTTTTTTGCTAATAAAGTTTACATATTTTTTTCCAATTTAATGATAAATCAGTATTTATTCCCAAAAATTTGATATACACCACTTGTTGAATGGATTTTTCTCTTGATTTTATAAAAGAAATAGAGATATAATTAGAACCAATTGGATGGAATTGAGGTGAAAATATTTTTTTCTTGGTTTATTAGTAATCTGGAATCGCTGAAATAATCATTAATTACATTAAGACTGCTCTAAAGTTCGAATGCCATTTTTTCTGTTTTTCGTCGCTTGCAATCAGCGATATATATCATCTGCAAACGCATGGACACGAACTGTTCTATATAACTGATATGGGTAATGGTCTCAGGACACTGCCTTGTGGCACTTCAATATCGGTTCCTAATATTTCAGATTGTTCACCAAAGAAATAGCATAATATTTTGACCACGTAAACTATAACATTCAATTTTTTGCAACAAAATCTCATTGTTCACGCAATCAGTGGCTTTTGTTAAATCAATGAAAGTTGCCATAGCTTTATGGCTTCTGTCTAGATTTTTGTAAACAAAATCAAAGATACAGAAGTGCCGATATGATTTTCTGTAAAATCGTGTTAATTGGGGGAAAAAGGTTATTAATTTTAAAAAATTCAATAAAAAATATTAAAAAAATTACCAATCGTTTCCTAGCTGCGCTCATCACAGAACTAAATTTTTAATTATGTTTGAAACATTAGAAATCATGCAACTTCTGGAAATAACAAATAATTGCATATAATCGCAGAAAATTGCCTTTTTAAAATTTCATACTGAGAAGCAATCTTTTTTTTCCGTGATATATATTTAGTACTATTTAATTCAGTACAACAGTTTTTAAATACGTCCATTTCTGTTATATAGAATTCGTTCTTGTTTAAAATTTATCTGGTAATTTAGAACGCAATTCACTAAAAAACTATTTGAAATGATTTTTAGTTTCTTTTGGTGTAGTAAACGAGAGAATATATAACAACAAATTGAAATTTCAAATAAATGGCACGCAAAGCGATTCCTGTAATTAAGTTTTCATAGCTTCCATAAAGCGGTTCAGGAAATTTGCAGATGTTGAAATTATGTAACATTTATAATTTTAATTTCCGTATTTGATTGAATATTTTCAGTTAATACTAAAGAATATTAGCTTTGCTACCTTTTCGGATATTCAATGATTTGTGGCTTTGGTAATATATTTTAATTTGGGTGGTGGGGTGGTGGTGTTTTTTTTTGCCGCGGGGGGGGGGTGTTTTTTTTTTTTTTTTTATATGGGGGGGGAAATTGCCCCCACCTATAAAAAATTTTAATTTTTTTATTTGGGGGGGGGGGGGGGGAGGTGAGGAGACCTTTTTTGTATTTTTTTTTTTTGTTAAGGGGGGGGGGGGTGTTTTTTTTTGTTGTTTTTTTTTTTTTTTTTTTTTTTTTTTTTTTTTTTTTTTTTTTGGGGTTTTTTTTTTTTTATTTTTTTTTTGTTTATTATTTTTTTTTTTTTTCAAAAAACCCCCCCAAAAAATTAGGGGGTGGGTTTTTCAAAAAGATGCCAAAAAAAGGGATTTTTTTTTTTTTTTAAAAAAAAAAAAATAATTTTTTTTCGGGGTTTGAAATATGGGGCTGGGAATCACAAAACTGAATTTCGACTTATTGTTTTGTAGTTGTGAAGATATCAATATTTATAGTAGTTGATTTATACCGCCCGACTCCTCCGACCTTGATCACATACGTATACGGGCATATGTTTCAAGGTCTTTGCACCGCGGATTGAATGTCTATGACACACGTGTACGCGCGCTTTTGTCAAGGTCGTTGTTTTCTATTCCTCCGACCTCGATCGTACACGTATTAAGGTCGCAGCGTCTCATGCTACCACTCTTAACATGTGGATTTGAAGGATAAGAAAAAATATGTGTGTATTCGTGAATGGTGGGGTTTCATGACGTAACTATGTGTTTGTAATAAATGGAGACGAAGTTGCGATGTAAAATCATATATGTTTCGAATCGTCTACAGTTAATAGGTTTTGTGAGCATAGTGTTGTGATCTGAATATTTCTAAGTGAGCATTATTATATATTTTGTTGCAATTCTTTCACTTTATACAAAACTGTTTAATTAGACATGGCTGCAATTTCTGATATTGATTTATTAGCAATTAATGAACTTATCAATCAAGATACTTATCAGATTGTGGAACAGAGACCGATTTCTTCATTAATTATAAATAAGGCTTACCTAATAAAAAACATATCTCAGGTCACTACGCGGTTTGGAAAATCGCTCTTGGTAAATTTGTTTGATGAGAGTACAATTACACCGTTTAAATCATTTTTGCCAAAAAGAGTTGCAGAGGTTCTAAAGCCGGATATTATTGATAAAATAAATTCAGTAAAAGACAGATACACTTTGACTTATTTAGGTGAGCGCACTCCCATTTATCCAGGTGCAAAATCGAGTTCTTTATTAAAATTCTCTATTTTTGAATAATTTTTGTTATTTCGTAACAAAGAAAATAAATAAATTTATCATCATTTAGGATTATTTTAAAGTAGTAACTAGTTAGTAATTAGAATAGAGTGAAAGAAAGTTTATCATAAAACATAATGCTATTAGATCACTCATTAGCTCATATCAGCCAAATAAGTCAAAATTTACTTTAACAATTCTACGGTAATAGCATCCATGTAAGTCATTTAATAATATTTTATTTAAAATCAAAATTTTTACATCTAATTATTTAATTTCCAGACAAGTAGCAAATATGTGGATGTGTTATTCAGCTGAAGGATGGGTAAAAGCAGAAAATATTGGTACATCTATTCAAAGGTTGTGTTCTCAGTTAAGCGATCTAAGTATGGAATCGCTACATGCCGCAAATTATGATCTAAACTATTGTTTCGATAATGATGAAGTTCAACGTCTTATGGATGATTCTGAAAAATACAACTTGGGTGCAAACACATGTAAAAAATATATTAGAGGCATTTTAAATTTAGATGAATTTTGTGAAGAAATGGTTCAATTGGATTTGAAACGTTATCTGTATGAAATAGACAATTATTTGCCAAAGGAAATTATTGAAAAATACCATCTAGAAGAACAATCTGAAGATGATGAAAACACAGTCAATTAATTTGCATATATTCATATTTTCACTGAAATGTATTATTAGAATGTGTTTATAATAAAACATTGTGTATATTCTTATTTTCACTGAAATGTATCATTAGAATGTGTTTATAATAAAACATTGTGTATATTCTTATTTTCACTGCAAATGTATTATTAGAAAATATTTATAATAAAAAAATGAAATATGTGTGTATGTTTTTTTTATTTTCTCTAGTTGCAGGTTAAAATCAAATAAATAAAACACTTGTTTATAGATTACATATATTTTTTTTTATTACATATTTGCTCAAATTACAAAATAATTATTACAATTAAGCATTAAATAAACATATTAATACAATAATTTTATATTTAAATATACAATACATTTATTAAGAAATTGATCATTTAGTAGAGCATTGTGATCATAGGAGATGTTTTACTTGGAGCCAACAAAACCATTTTGAACAGAACCATCTAAGGCGCTGTAACTTAAGTATGCATCATGCAGTATAAGGGCATATACTCGAGTTTGTTCTGGAAACTTTGTTTTCCTGGTTTCAAATTCTATTTTTATGTCAACAGTTGATGATTTCATGGCATCCGGTTGGTGTGAGCAATCAAGGACAAACAGCGGATTTTTTCTGAATTCTCCAAGATCCATCATCGGTTCACCCATATCTTTGTCATAATAACTACGCTGGAAGCTTTCGTAGGCATAATAAGCGGCAGAATCCAGTTTCTTATCGAAATCTAAATTCCAACGTTCATATGGGAACACTTCAGAGTTTAAATATAGACGAATATTGTTAATATCTGCATGTATAAACTGTGTGATATTCTTTGTTCTGTCATTGGAATAATTATTGTTTTGAAAACCTATAATGATATAGCGTGGCCTCTCGAGACTGCTAGTGGTTTTAACAGCCCATATATCTGAGGCTGTATCACGCAAACTAGGTAACTCATAAAGATCCCACATGCGGTATGCCATTTTAACTTTAGCATTGTAAGCACTCTTATTAATTCGATTCAATAGTTTAAGCTTTTGACGATCTTCAGGTACAATATGTCTTATCTTCCATTCAATCTTGTTAATTTCCAATTCAGCATCCACCTCCCCTATGTATGAGTCTTTAAATGTGCGAGCTATTATTAAAATTAGCTCCTGCTTTGTATTCAAAATACCTTTAGTGTAATCTTCAGCAAAACCCATAAGGTATTTAAGGGGGAGTTTACCACTAAACACGTGACTGACAGTGTCTAAAATATCTTGCTTTTTTTGAGTTAGACCCCAACCTGAAGTTACTAGCAAGCGTGCGTGTGTTTGACCATATGAAACCATACTTTTCATCGTGGTAGTAATACCTGGTTTTCGAACTACAGCCACTTGTTCACCACCCATCTCTAGACGTATTTCTTCAAATAGAAATGCTAGTGCATTATTGGATAGATAACATTGTTTAGTAGCATCGCTAGGTGTAAATTTTCCTTCTATGTATATGTAACTTTCTGCGATGTCAAGTATCAGATCTTGAAAATTAATTGGAATTCGTATTTCATCCGAATTTCTGTAATATGGCGAGCCATAAGGTTTATATGTATGTTCGTGTAGACTAATTAGTGAATGGTCAAATACTGGCTCGTCAAACACTTCAAGTTTATCGCTAGTTGCAATAACCACCATCGTTATTTTTAATTTTTTCTCAATTTCAATCCAATAGATTTGAGAAAGTTACGATCTCCGGCTGACAATCTATGTCTTAACTGTTTAAGGTGTGCACGTTGAATGAATCTACTTCCACATGCGTTCTTCTTTTTATCGATATTATTATCGAGTATATTATATTGGTGGTTTACCTGTCGCTGTCGATTATTATATCTGAAACCCATTTGAGTGGTTGTGATGTTAAAACTTCTTCAATTCTAACTTTACAATAATTTTTTCTCCTCGAAAATCGATTAAATCACCGTTGTCATCCAATATGCTTAGAGTAATGTTATCGATAAACTGACGTCCTTCAGGTCTAACAGGTAAATATATGATATTAGCAGGCTCCCTGGTAAGTTTGTAACCTGGTTCTACATCAATGTCAAACTCAAAGATTGTGTGTGATTCATCGGTATTCAAATATGCTCCAGAAATAATGTTGCAATCTATACGTATCATTCTTACTTTCATAATATCAACTGGAAGTGTTGATTCGTAAACTCTATTTGGATATAAACGTATTGCTTCAAATCCTAGTAGGCTACCAATCGAGTTTGGTTGCGTAAAGTCTATTTCATACTTTGACCAAATCTGACATTTTAATGTGTTGTTGTTTGCCCGTATCGAGAGTGTTTTTTCGAAATCTTTTTTCATCAACATTCATAGCTTTCAATATTGCTCGATAGATTTCATTAATTTCATAAGCTCCTAGAGGTATGTGAATATTTGTTGTGGATGCAGCCTTCGCATTAATTTTATAGCAAAAATTGTTATTACTTTCATCCACATTAAATATAGAATTGTAAGAGTAGAACCCTATTAAACCTAACCCATAACGACTGGCTGTATCTAGTTGAATGGGTGGATAAAAGTCTGTACTAAGCACGCTTGAGCGGCTCGTTACTGTGAAGGTGTGCGACATGACTGATTTATTTAGAGCGTGTTCTGTTGCTTTATTGTGTGTTGCAACAGCGGTGTTGTAATCTTCTCTTCTTTGCTGGTGATGGTGACATGTTTATCTCATTATTGTTTGAGACGTTTATGTCATTTAATTTACAGTAGCAGCAAAATATTCTTCGAGGTGGTGGACCGTCATTTTCATCAACAATAGTGGTTTGACCATCATCAGAGAAATGATCTTGACAATACTGATATTTTAATATGTCAATATCATTTTGAAGGTGTGTTGGTAACTTATCCCATACTAACGCAATTTCGTTTGATGCGCATGCAATCATAACTTCCTTCGGCATATCTGCAAGTTGATATTTGCTCATTTTCCTCAGACTGCGAAGTCTAGAAAATGCAATTAGTGAATGTCCCATTCTTTTAATGTTTTCTCTGTCAATCGCTGGTGTGATAGATGTTTGCTCCATAGTGTCACTTTTTCGTTCTTGAAGATAGAAACTTTAAGCACAAATGTCCACACCACACTGTATTAAATTTTTGCTGACGCTTGTAATTATAGCAGATTTTATCAATTTTCTTTGAACCGGTGTGGAAATATCGAACTAATTCTATGGGTGGGGGCAAATCACCAAAACTATCAAAATATGTGACTAAACCACCACGTTTCTTATATGCCACCCAATGCGTCCCAGGACCGTCCACATGATCTAAATTGATGATTGCGGCTTCATTATAATGCGGGCCTGAATTTGGAAGAATATTTCGCATAAATACACCTCGAAAATAAGGTATCTTCATCCTCTTAGCATAATATCTGAGATCAATGTCGGTTAGAGCTCTCTGGGGCAGGGTGTCTAATAGTTTTTTGAATTTTGCGGTTTTAGGTAAAGCCCCAACCCTTTACGATATGGTTTCAAATGCAACCCTTTACCGCTTTTTCCCATGGCGATCGCCTCCATATGTCTGTTGTGGCGATTTGCTTCAGCTATCCCTTGTCGGCTCGTTTTCACAAGATTCACTGCTTTAGCAATACCCGATGCGCCTCCAGCTAAAGCACCCAATGCAGATAAGCCAGCAAAAATAGGTATTAAAGGTAGAATTCCTCCAACTTTCGGTATCGGAATTATGCGAGGTGTTCGAATTTTTCGTTTTCCACCTGCTGCTTTTATGTGATGTCGCGCAGCTTGAAGCGCAATGTGCATAGCTTTCTTTGTATCTTTTACAACATTTCTTTTACCGCCAGCTTTCCGTAATACATCGCGCACCTTGCGAACTATTCCCCCACCGAAAGCTATTTTTCTAACCTCCTTCTTGCCGTTCTTCTTCTTCTTCTTCTTCTTTTTTTTAGAATATTCTTTCTCTTTGAAATATTAGGTAATGTTGACTTACATCCCATACCAAGATGTCGTTTTCCTTTCATTATGTTCGTAACTAACCAAGCGGCTGCTTTTTCTCCAATCGTGGCGTCTTTGGATTTAACTCGTTTCCAAGCTGCCTGTTCAAGTTGATAGTCTGCTTTGTGTCTGGCTGCTATATCTTTCTGTGTGTATGCAATATCGTGTTCCTTGCACGCTATATCAAGCTGATTTTTTCCGATATCACCATGTTTAAGTCTCCTTTCTAACTTGGTACCGGGCCCGCAATACTGATAACCTCCCGGTAAATGCAATTCAAATGGAAGCTTGTCAATCAGGGAATTAATTATACCCCCACCAATCTTTTTGTCGCGTTGATGTCTTTGATGTGTGTGTTGTGTGGTGATCAACATTTAAATAAGCCTTGTAAAACACACATCTATTTATATAGTCTTCAACCGCGATACAATGCGCATTGTCAAGCAGAAAGAAAAATTTATTGTAGATAATTTAGATGAGAAAGTGGGATTTGGGTATGGCGATGTAAATAAACGTCATGGACCGCTACTACCATCAACTGTACGATCTATTATAATCGGTCCGTCAAATTGCGGAAAGACAAATGTAATGATTTCTCTACTTACCCACCCTCTTGGACTACGTTTTTTGAATGTATATCTATATTCAAAATCACTAAATCAACCCAAGTATGAGTACTTACAGAACGTATTAACACCGATTAAGGGATTAGGGTTTTATACCTTTAGTAATAATGCACAAATAGTTGAACCATCCGAAGCCCAGCCTGAGTCAATATTTATATTTGATGATGTAATATGTGAGAAGCAGGATGTTATAAGATCATATTTTAGTATGGGGCGTCATAGAAATGTGGATTGTTTTTATCTCGCTCAAACATATTCACGCACACCGAAGCAACTCATAAGGGACAATAGTAATTTCATAGTTATGTTTAAACAGGACGACATGAATTCGCACCACGTATTTTCCGATCACGTGTCACCCGATGTAACATTTAAACAATTTCAAGAAATGTGTGTAGAGTGTTGGAAAGATAAATATGGATTTCTGGTAATAGATAAGGATAGAGAAATACGTGAGGGTCGATATAGAAAAGGTTTTGATAGCTTTATATATCCTTGATGTATTTTAATTAAAACTTCAATCGGTCTATAGACATCATCATAGACACTTCGATAACAGAGTTATATAATAATTAAAAATGAATACCATCAAAGAGGGTAAAACCAACATTGATGCTGTGAATGAAATATGTCTGAAACGTAAGCTGATAGAAGCGACAGATGCGGTACGCAAGAAATTCAACTCAATTAAAAGTAGACATGCGGAGAACCAAATATCACTTGAGAAGATGTATGAACCTATAACAAAACCTTTAAAAGTTATATCCTCAGCGACAGATGTAAAATCACAAATTCAACCGCTACAAACGAAAACCTCGATTCAAAGGAGACATTCAAGAGAATCATCTGACATGGATACTTCTTTTAAAACCACACCTGATAGAAGCAAGAATGATGGTGAATATGATACACTACAAACGTCAATAATGGAAACACCTCCACCATCAATATTCGCCACCCCAAGTTCGGAAATTTCATTTACAGGTGAAGTACATGACATAGTCAGTAGGCACATAGGAAATTTAAAGTCGGGTGATTTTCATTATGATACCATATACGGTGTACGAGTAGATCCAAATAATGACGTCCTATTGATGGGTAATGCAGAAGTACGATTTTCTAATGGAAATATTGCGCTGTCGCGTGGTAAAAAAAAACTTGGAGTGTATCCAGGCAGTGCAGAGTTATATGATATAATGTTTCTGAGATATCCGCCGATTTTAAATAGCGGTGTGAATGTTAATCGCAATGAAGAGTTGAAGATTTATGGTAAAATATTAACAAAGACTAACGCGGCATTCAAGAATTATAAGCCTGATAATGGGTTGAACACATCTAAATGGAAGAAATTCCACAAAATTATAAAACCTTTGGTAACCTCTACAATGGTGACTAGATCGAAAAGTGGTTTAGGATTACATCATAAAATACCTACCCACAAGATGTACACTGATAAAGATGTGGACTATGTATATTGGAATAAACCGAAAGAATTGGTGGACCGTCTGCGTTTGTTATGGGCCTCAAAAATGGCTGGTAACAATAATGTTAACAACGAAATATTAAGTTTAATCAATGAGATGAGAGAAGAAAAAAATTGTGTATTAAAACTTATATTCCAAAGAGAAAAACGTATATTCATACTGATATAATTTCTTATATATTATATCACCCAGTATGTATAATAGGTGCAAATGTGTCTAAAACGAGTTAGATGTATTCAGAAATGGCTACTGTAAACACCATCGACAAGTTTGGTCGTAGAAAAAGCGGTAGTAAATCAATGCTTTTACGCGGGCCACCAGGTATCGGATTCAAGCTCACCAGTGATAAGCATTTTGATATTCAGAATAAACGTTTAAAGAATATTGGCTACCCGATAGACGAGAGAGACGCAGTGACATGCGATTATGTACATCAGTATATTGGTAAAAGCATACAAGAAGCGTCTAAAATAATTCTAGACACATTTCACAAATCTATGGTTGAGTACAATAAAAAAAATGAAGAGTTCAACACAACGTATGCGAATCAATTGATTGATGACATTCGACGTTATATTGAAAAAGAAATTTCTATCATCAAAAACATACTTAAAGAAAAATCAAGATACTTTAACTGCTAGAGTAGCTAAAATAGATCAGACAGTCGCAGAATTTCATTCAGAGAACACGTCATCCGGCAGATTAGCGTTTCCTCCTGAATGGGATGACGCAGTATATATGTAGAGAAAAGAATACCTATATGCACGATGGCGTTTAATAATTGCAAACAACAAGTTGTTAACGAATTGCACAAATCTTGTAGGCGAAATTTCCCTAGAAGAAGAACTATAATTAAAGGGTTTGGTGATTTATGGCAGATTGACTTGGCTGAAATGCAGCAGTTCGCAAGGAATAATGCTGGTCACAGATATATTCTTTTCGTAATCGACTGTTATTCGAAATACATTTGGACTCGGCCTATTGTAAACAAAACAGGAGCTGTGGTTGCTAAAGCTATGAAAAGTGTTATAAAAGAAGCAAAATATTCACCTAAAAATATACAGAGTGATCACGGAACTGAGTTCTACAACAGAAATTTTACTGCGATAATGAAGGAAAACAATATCAACCACTTCTCCACGTTTAGCACTAAAAAAGCTGCGATTGTGGAACGTGTAATACGTACATTAAAAAATTGGTTGTATCAAGAATTCTCACTGAGAGGTAAATATAGATGGATTGATATTCTACAGAAAATAACAGAACGTTATAATAAAAAAAATCCACAGAATAACTAAAATGAGACCAATTGATATTACACCAAATACATCTTTAAATGTATATAATCATGCTAAAATTGCTTTAAAACCTAAATTTCACATTGGTGATGTTGTGAGAATAAGCAAATTTAAAAGCGTGTTTTCTAAAGGTTTTACACCCAACTTTTCAACAGAGTTGTTTAAAATCGTAAAAATAAACATAACAAACCCCAGGACATATTTACTTCAAGATATGATGGGTAAGCCGATCAAAGGGTGTTTTTATGAAATGGAACTGCAAAAAACTAAATATCCAGATGTTTATTTGGTGGAGAGTATTTTAAGGAAGAGAGGAAATAAAATGTACGTGAAATGGCTCGGACTTCCCAAAGAATATAATTCCTGGATTAATAAAACAGATATTTTATAAATATTGCATATTACTACTATGTTTTAAGTAGAATTGTAAAAAAATGTGTATTGTTAAATCGAATGGTGCTTCTATTTGTGTGTCAGAAATAAACACAAAATTATTTATTTCTTCTTAGAACATAGCTCATTTAGATGTAATCAATATCTTATTCATAGCTTTCACGTTATTTTAATTTGTAGACTACAATAATGTTTATTTGTAATATATTATATTTTAGATAAAATATTTACATTAATAATTAATGTCGGTATTTGTAGGTTTAGAAAGAAAATAAATAATATTCACACGTATTGTTTAATAAATATCGAAAAGCAATAGGACCTAGTAAAAGGGTGTAAAACTTCTAATTTTTAAACTTTAACGGTAAAGCTTTCATTGCAATCGACCGTTAGTAAAGGATGTTTACCTAATAAAAGTTGCTTTTACACCTCTTTTATTACCCTTTGTGAACAAATCTCACATCTCTAATGGAATATTTTTATTACACCTTTATTAATAAATTTAGGTTACACTAATTTATAGTAATATTTTATTCCACACTTTTTATATTATTTTTTTAATTTTAGACTATAAGAATTATTTTTATACTTTATTATATTTTAGATAAAATGTTTACAATTAAGAAAGTAAATAAATAATTATGAAGAAGTATTTGTATCATTTATATAATAAAACACATCAAAAAAATAAGAAGCATACAATTAAGAAAAAATTTTTTATTACTTAAAAATACACATATATATATATATATATATGATAATAATAATAAAAAAAGAAACACAAAAAAAGAAAATACAAAAATTATAACTAGACATTAATACTAATATAAAACTTATAAAAGAAACACAAAACAAAAAACGAAACACAAAAAGAAAATACAAAAATTATAACTAGACATTAATACTAATATAAAACTTATAAAAGAAACACAAAAAATAAAAATTATAAACTAGATGCTAATAATATAAAATAAATACAAAAAATACAACACACAACATAACTAATAACTAATAAATACAAAATAAATACAAAAAAATACACAACACAACACAAAAATAACTAATAAATAAAAAAAATTAATGTTTATCATTAAGAGTCTTTGGAGTTGGAGTACACACGAAGCACGCATCGACGATGCCAACAACAACAAGATTGTCTTGACATACCCCACATGTTATTATGGGTACATCAAACCAATGTGTTGTTTGATGGATGCTGCCGTGTTTGTGTACGGCGCGATCCCCAATTAATCTTGAATAGGGAACGTAGCAACGCGTACACAAATACACGCAGTCACCGTCGATGGTTTCGACGAACACAAACGCCGCGGTCGCACAAACTATTTCCGTGGATCCTGTTTCAACCTCGGTGATGCGGCGGGCCATCTCCATATGGTCCACGGTTTCTGCGTCCACGGCGTCAGTCACGACCCCTCGTCAACGTCGTCGTCGTCCTCCACTCCAAGCTCAGGTTGCACATCATCTATAAATAAATAAATAAATAAATAAATAATATATAAATACACATTTATTGCATGCATTTTTTAGACAAAAAAAATTACAAACAAAGGTGAAAGATTCTGCAGAGTGTATTCTCACTTACACATAAAACATTTTAGAATATATATATAGAAAAAATAATATTATATAATATTATAGAACAAATAATTAATGTAAATAACAATTATATCATAATATTACCTGGAACATACATCTGCAAACACATCTCCTCAATCACGTTTCTTCAAAAAACATTACACCACCCTCCACATCGTCATCATCAAGTAAAAATCTCGGATTGTTAATATCTTCCCACGCCAAACCCCTTAAACGTTCCATGTTTCCAGCCATTTTTTTTTCTGTATTCGCACTGTAAATGAAACTGATGTAATTCTAGCAATATGCACACATATTTATAGTGATGAAGGAGGTCCAGAGCAGTCTCCCACCATTCTCTTGAAGGCCGTCCTGTTATACGTTGAAGGACAATGTCTTACATATGTATAAAAGCAGTATATGAATACACATAAATAAATATATTTCACAAGTTGTTCACAGTGTTCATTACAATGGTTTTTCCAAAAGAGTGGGATAGTAAACCAAAAATTTTATCTTATCCATATCGAATTAATAATCTAAAAAGATGTTATTGTAGTTATGCACTTCATATAAATCCACGCACTGGTTTGTGTGCTAATTGTGATAGGGAAAATCCTATCATTTTCGAAGATATGACAGCGATACCTTCTAGTATAGTAGGTTTAAAATGTAAAAAGTGCCCGCGTGTGTTGAAACATACAAATATTGGAATTTGTAGAGATGTTTGCGATATTTGTATGAAAGATAGATTTTTGAAACAAAAATGTTTAGTTTGTAAGATATATTTCAATGATGTTTGGAATAACTTGTGCCGGAGGTGCAGGTTTGGTAGCATTTTATGTTATAAAATTGGTTATTTCTTTCCTAATAAGAAAAAACACATGGAATTTTGTTGGTGTCTAACACATGAGGAACAAATCAAACGAGCGTCAACTATGGTAAATGGAACATCTGGGCCAAACTCATCGCAATCTGATAGTGAATAGTGTTTTTTATTGATATCGCATATTTTAATGTACTATTGTTTCAATAAAATATTAATATTAACAAATTTTGTTATTCTTAATTGAAATTTTAATGTAACTTTTTTTAATTAAATTCTATATAAAACCAAAATGTCTAATGTATGAAATTTCTATTAGTTTCACATTTTATTTACATAATATATAAGTAAAAATGTTTATAAATAAACTTTATTAATACAAATACTATTTAACATATTTGTTAATATGTCATATATTTTTTTGTATAGTAATGATGGAAATCTCATGTTTTTTAACATATGTTTGTGTACTATTGTTTTCAATAAAAATATTGGTATTAACACGTTTTAATTCTGTATTGTTTTCAATAAAACATTAATATTAACAAAACAAAAATTTAATATTCTTAATTGAAATTTTGATTTAACTTTTTTTTAATTAAATTCTATTTAAAATCAACGTTTATTGTGAGTGAAATTCTATTAGTTTAAAATTTATTTACATAATATATATAAGTAAATTGATTATAAATAAAGTGTATTAATACAAATACAATTTAACATGTGTGTTAATTATGATATGTATATATATTTGTAGAGATGTTTACATTAAATGTAATTATATATTTACACATGTTTTTCATTCTTAATTTAAAATTATCTTTTTTTAAAATCACATTTAAAATCAAACAAATAATTTGAATTAATTTTTTTATTAAATTTTTTTACATAATATATATGTACACATATATATATAATATTATTCTGTGGAATCAACGTCATCTTCGCATTCATTTTCGCATTCATTTTCGCCCTCATTTTCACCCTGTGACGTCCAGTGGCTTTGGTCTGAGGTTGCTTCCACCGACGCACCATCATCAAAGTGCTCGTCCACGTCATCTAATTGCACTGTAGACACAGACCATGCCGAAGGAGATGGCGCCCGATCTGTGGAACTGTCTGGTTCATCTTCATCGAAATTAATCATTTCGGGCGACCAGCTCCTACAGAAATCATCCCCGACGCTGTCTGCAGGCCCATCATCCATCTCTATATTATCCTCATCAAAATAATACAGTGGTGATTCTTCGTTTGTGGTACTATCCGCTTCCATAATTATCTTCTTGTGAAATGCCTGTTAATATTGTGGTTGATTATTTATAAGAAGTCACAATATTTTTGACCTTGTAATCTAAGACGTTTGGTTAGCTACGATTGCATATTACAAATTTACCCACTAGTTGGCGTCGGGGTAGTAAGTGGGGGTAGCTGTGAAAGCTAGAGAGTTTAAAAAGCGCATAACAGTCACTTCTTGTGAAGCTTCCCAGTGTGTCAGTCGTGTTTTATCTATCTTCAAACTTTTAAAATTTTCAAACCGAATTAAAACTTTAAATTTTTTTTTCATAATGAGTGACAAATTATTCGCTTTGTTGGAATTATCTGGAGAAGTGCGAGACGCTCTAGCATCACCTATTGCGGATCGGGTTGTGGAACTTCCACTTCTTAAGTGGGATTCTACTACTGATAGAAATGTGGGTGATGTGGAAACGTTAAGTGTGAATCCCGCGACCGATGACGATATGGCAATATTATGTATTAACGAAGCGAATGATGATTTTTGGAACAAAATAGATTTCGATTTGTTAATACATAATAGTGAACAACAAAGTGGCGGCGTAACTTTTGGAGTTGCGGCGTCGAGTTCCAAGGTTGACGTCGTGGAACCCGAGGCCAATGTTTCACTAGGTACGCCGCAAATACAGTTAGAAACCGCTGCCGAACAAGTGGTGAGTGTGGCTCAAACCCATGAGATGCAATTACCGTCTCGGGAAGTTATTTACGAGACCGTTACACCTGTAAGTTCGCCGCAAAAAGCACCGTTAAACCCAATAATAACCCCTGTGAAACGGAGGAAAAACAACATCCTTGAGGGGTTATTGCAAAAGGGTGAAAACGGTGCTTTTGTGAAAACAATAAAAGGATGTACAAAAAGGAAACGCTCCGCCCCTGCTGCCGAAAATAAAAAACCACGTGCGGCAAAAAACAAAAAAGTCGCGCGTGGTGAATATATCAGCTACACCGTCGAGTAGTGGGGTTAAAAAACCCATACGCTCAACTACTAGCTCGACGGTGGTCAAATCTTTTTCGCAAATCGCGACAGGGGCGGGACCGTCAAATAATTTACCGGAACGGCGAATTTCATCCTGTGTGAGTGAACTTCAATTATCTCAAGATCATCAAAAGGATATATTGAGCGATGTTCTTTTGATGATTAACGGATTTGAGATGAGGAAAGCTCGTCTTATGAATGATGTTCAAAAAAGTGACGAACGGCGTCGCGAATTAACACAAATTTGCGAATCTAACGTCACTAAAAGACGGCGATTAGTGGATTTACTCGAACAACATGACAACGTTGCTCGAGTAGATGAACAAAACCTGGAAGATTTTAATTCGTCCGATACTAATAACCGTCTTGAATTGGACAAAATTACTAAGAGGATTGAGTCCATTCGCCGGTTGCTCGGGTGATAATTCCAACATCGCGACCTATTAATATTTTTTTTTACACACTGGTTTGCTGATGTATGTATATACTATTTTTTCTTTTTTTTGTAATTAATATATTGAATGTAATCTTTTTTTTTTTTTGGTATTGTTCTTTCTGTTGCAGTTTTGCACATATTCAATTTTTTTATATATAATTTGCATATACATGTTTAATTGTTCCTTTTTTTTTGCAAAATTTTGCATGTTATACTTTTTCCTAAATTGTAGAATATATGTTTAATTGTTCCGTTACATTTTATGTATTGTTTCAACCAAATTTTTCACACAGATTGTGTGTTTTTGTAAATTGTACAATATGCGTTTAATTGCATATTTTCTACCTTGTTTTTATTGCAGTTTTGCACAAACTTGTGTTTTTTTTTTGTAGAATATACGATTTATTATATCTTCATCTGTTTATATTGGAATTTTTTGTATACATTGTAAAAATTTTAATCATATTTGTATATTATTGCAATTTTGCATAAATTGTGTGTTTTTGTAGAATATGTATTTTATTATTATGTTTTGATTGTAAATGGATTTTGAATAAGTTGTAAAATCTTGCAAGCAAAATATTTTATTGTAATATATGATTAAAAAAAAATGAGTGTGTTATTATTTTAAAATGAATAAGGTGTACTTAAATAAAGTAAAACAGTAAAAAATGAATAAGATTTTCTTAAATAAAGTAAATCAGTGACATTAAAAGTGTAAACACATAAAATTACATGATAATATAAAAGAATTGAAAAAGGGTAAAGTATATGTTTCATTTTATTTAAAGAATGATGAGCATATTTTTAATAGTTTTACAATTGGTTCTATTCAGATATTTTCAAGTACAATTTTAAAAGTGTAAACACATAGAGTTAAAAGCTAATAAAAGAATTGAGAACAAATAAAGGTAAGTAAACGTTTTATTTTACATTACATTTAAAGAATTTTGACCCTATTTTAAAACCTTTACAATTACTTTTATTAAGATATTTTCAAGTAACAAAAAAATATATAGATTTATTCTTCAGGTATAAGTTGAAGGGCAAATAACTTTCTAGTTTACGGATATTACACTGTAAAAGCTTAGATGGGTTTTTTTGTTGATGGGGTTGTAAATTTATACTTTACGTTCAATGTTTTCTATTTGAAGGGTAATAAGTTTTGATTTAAAGATTTAAATAAAACAATCATGATTAACTGAAAAAATAAAATAGAACATAGTGTCTAGATAAAAAACGATTGTAATTATTTAACTTGTGACTTATGAGAGTTGATAAAAGATAATTTGTTTTAAAAATTTATTATTAATCACTTCCTACACAATTTATTAATTGTAGATGAAACGAAAAAAATACTTTTGAACAAAAAACAATCACATAAATCCAAAAATTTTTTACAAGTAAGTACGCTTTTACAAGTGCACTTTTAACAAGACAAAAAAATTTTCATATCATTGTTTAGTGTAAGGCTACTAGATTGTAAATTAATAATATTAAGTTTGACTTAGATTGAAGAAGGTATTTTGTATGCAGAATATTTCACTGTCGTACATTTTTCTATTTTAACTTAGATTGTACTATGTAAGCATAGTGCACAATTTGAATGTCCAAGAAGTAGATTACTACACAATATGAGGTATTGTAAAAGATAAATGATTCATACAGTACACTGCTGAAGATTTTTCTTAAATTCTTCTACTCTGACATAGATGGCAGCACATTCTTTTTCACCCACCAATTAGTCTAGAATTTATTATCCTCAAAATATTTTACTTATTGATTTACCATAAAACGTTTAGCGCGTATTATGTGTAAGTAAAATATTTTATAATTAAAATAAGTAACAATGTAAATATATTCACGTATCCGCTTGACACGTTCTACCGGAAGTATGTTATATTGATATTTCGGATAACACAAAATTTAAGAGAGCGAGTGGTATCGACATGCGTTGAAGCGTCAATCTTTGACGTGGAAATTGCCGTGTCGATTCCACCGCGCTCCTGGGAATAGCATGGGATGGCGGTGGTTGCTATTCCCAGCTTTTTTTTCATTTTTGACCTCATTTGACCTTTTGACCGATATTTTACCAAGGGTTTTTTTTTTATTTAAAACAATTATTTCCCCTTTTTATATATTTTTCATTTCCATTTCTAATTAAAACTACCATTTCCAATACATATTTCTGTTATGAAGTAGTTTTTATCTAGGATGCGTACATGACGCGCCCTCTCTGTTCCTATATCAATATTAGGGTGTGTCTATACCTTAGATTAGGAAAGATTCCTAATCTAAGGTCTATACAGAGAAACTGATATCTACAGGTATACAACCAACAAAACAACAACTATATGCTTATTAATATATATTCAAACGTTTTCTTTTCTTATTTTATTTACATATTTTCTTTATACACAAAACAAACATCTTGTTTATTAATATTATATTTTATATACATACACATACTTTAAAATAACATACAATTTTTACAAATATTTTATACACATACACATATTTTAAAATAACATACAATTTTACAAAGGTTGATTTTCCAATGAATTTATTTCCTTAAGTAAAAGATCCAACATATCAACACATTGCTCACCATTTACAAAAGGCATTACTTGATTTTCAACGGATTCTTCCTGATAATATATTATATCGGTATGACCCCAAGGTAGAGTTTTTGTAGTGTTAGGAATTACAAAACGTTTACTATCATTATATGAAAGTGCCACTCGATTCTTTATTTCAGTAAAAATGTCGTGCAAGTCACTCTTGAAAGTATACATTTTTCTAAGTATTATACCGCCTTGTTCAACTATTTTTTTATAGTCATCTATTGTTAGTTGTTTTTTAATTACCGATTTTTTAACTCCCTTAGCTTTTTTCAATTGACTGCATAAAGACTCCACACAATAAGCTTTTGCGCCAGTACCATAAAAGCTTAATATTAAATCATTAGCAAATTCATCTTTAAATCGACCGATTACACTTTCACCTTTTTTAATATTAAATCTATTTCCTTCTTTGAAATTACTAGTGTCAAATTTATCTGGAAATTGTAAAATAATATCGTAAAAATTGTCTGTAAAAATTTTCATAATTAACGAGTCAGTATCAGTGTACAATAAAGAAGCTTTTGGACCATACATATTTTTTATAAAATCATAATAAAAACCGTATAACACTGTCTTGGACAATTCCAATATGCAAAACCCGAGATAGATTGGTTTATTATAGACTACCTTCAATCTACCCATATGAATAGCTAAAAAGTCTTCAGAAAATATGGAACAAGTTTTAAAGTTCGGTCGAGCAATTAGAGAATTGGCGCCTTCTCTTCGTTTTATGCTATGCCAATGCGTAACCAGCTTTATGTCCCTTCTGCAATCAACATTTTCTAGACTTTTCCCGTAGATGGCGTTATTCATCAGTTTATATTGATCTTTTTCAAATTTATTATCACTTTTATTTCTCAACTCTGTATTTAGATCGATGTATTTTTTTAACCAAGGCGATTGATTGAACTTTAGAACCCGGTGTGTTTTCACAACCATCAAACCATGCCTAATGGCTTGTTTCAAATTTCTGTAGTGTATAACATATCTTTTTTTATCGTGTAAGTTAGGTATTAATTTTTTTTAATTTTAATTTACATGGAGGTGGAACAATATTTTCTACTAAAAACGGTAAATCAGCGTGGAGATCATGTAATGATTCGGGATAATGGATATCAACCTCAAGAACATATCCGCATGAACTATCATCTGAAACACTCATAACATCTAAATTCATTATTTCACTCTCCGAAAGCCACATAAACCCACCTGTTGGAAGCGGTTGGCACATACTGTAACCATACATATTCGTACAATCTAAATATGTGATAAAAGAAGATGCTTCGTTGGAGTCATAGTTTGGGAGGAATTTGTTATTTGCTATGTGTTTTCGCTCTACACAGCAACTAAGCCCGCCTCTCAAATTACGTTTAAAGAAATTAATAATATCTATATCTATCATGAGTTCTAGGCATATATTTGTTAGTTTTAGCATAGCATCCCACCCCAACCCTGGAGCCGTATAGTACTGAGCGGGATCCAATTTATATTTTTTTCAGAGATATTGCTCGAAAATTTTCAAATACATCACACAGCAGCAACACATCTGTTTTTAAATATAAATCTGAATATTCGCCCAAACTACTACAGTTAAATGTGTTCCAAACTTTCTCAGCCCTTTCGTAATCCGCGTCCGTTATATTTTCATCATTCAGTATATCGTAAAATTCTTCTTTGGATGGTAAAACGGGGGTGTTTAATTTTTCTAAACTGCTAACAAAACTGTATGGGAATACACCCTTTCGCCGCATTAAATTAAACTGTTCATCATTTGGAAAAAATTTTCTGGTTTGATGAAATTCACTAACCGGTAAAGTGTCCCCCAAATTTTGAAGCGAAGTAGACAAAAATTGAAAACTATCGATAAAACGCAATTTTATATATTTTTTACTTGTCTCACCCTTACTATTGATATAATCATGCATATATAAATGTTTAGTAAAAGATATATATTTTTCTTTGTTTTGCGCGAGTACATCGATTCTATCCCCATGTGTGGCGATCTCGCGCATTAATATATGATTATCGTACGTGGATCCATTGTGAAATATAACGGGAATGAAATTTGGTAATTTATAATTTAAATTACATACTGAGTGAGCGGCGCCAAACCTGACTTTTCCGGTTATGTGACAGTGATCCCGCACTTTTACATCACCCTCCGTAAAAGACTTCTCACATATACCACAAACAACTGCGTTTGCAAAATTTTCTTGTTCTTCATTTGTGAGAGGATGCATTGGAACTATTTCCTTTAAATAAGTATTGTACAACTCTCTCACATCAGCCTCAATACGCGAAACAAAAACCGTTACAGCGTCTGAACCGCGATAAATTTGAAACCTCGAAATTGTATCGTCAAATGATGACTTAATTAAATAGCAAAAAGAATACGCCTCATGTAAATGTGTTCTATTTGTATAAGACTGTGAGGGCGCGGGTTCGCATGTATCCAAGGGTTTTAGAACAGTCTCAAAATCCGCATATACTACGAATGGCACTTTCATTTGTCTCTCAAAGTTTTCAAATTTTAATACATTTTCAGGGCATTCCTTGCCAAATTTATCGATTCGCGATTGAGTTGAAGGTATTGTTGTATATAAATGGTTGCAATCATGTCTCTGATGTTGCATTAACACTCGCTCACTATTAAAATTTAACAAACAACCATCACAAAAATATTTTCTATGCTTATATGCGGAAATCTGACTTGAAACTAATCTAGATAAATCTTTTATCCAGCAGTAGTGAGTGTTAACACATTCATTGTTACATCGATGTGTGTCACCACAATCTTCAGAAATTAATAATAAATTTACGTGAATGTGCAGTTTTTTCTTAGAGTAGTGTAGAGGTCCAACAACTTCATACGTCATTCTATTATTTTTAAATTTAGTCTCTAATCCATACACATTAACGGAAATATTATTCATTTCCTCAAATTTATAAATATCACACAGTTTCATTGGAAAATTCAAACCTTTTAAATTTAATACACGCGAGTAGTGGGGATATGATGTTGTTTCTGTTTCACACGTCATCGCTGGGTAGAGTGCTGCCGTTATAGACCAAGCAAAACAGTATTCATCCTTATTTTCAACATTAACCACAGCATTCTTGCGTGCAACGAATCTTGGTAACTTTATATATGACGATCCGCGCATGGGACTAAACTTGTTAATATTAACTTCAAGGTACATAATTCGCTCGATAGCCCACCCTAAAAAGAGAAATAAATAAATAATACACTTTTACTTGAAGACTATAAGATATTTTACCTGAATCGCGTTCTTGAAATTCAGTTGTTTGCGTTTTCATCATTTCTACAAATACATCATATACAGCACTCAAGTCAGTTGATTGATCAACAATTATATTAGGTGTATTAAATGATTTGATATCAGAAACATCCTGTGTTTGTATAATGTATCTACCAAACGCCTCCATATTCACTTTCACAGATTTATGAATGTTTACCATCTCATTAAGCACGTTTAGAACTTTGTGCTTGATTTCACCAAAAAACATTACATAATCAGTATGATTATTTTCACTTTGTACACGATAACTTATAATTCTACATTTCAAAGCACTGCGAACAACTTGTACACCGTCATTTAGTGGAGCACATGAATTTGTTCTATGTTGTAACGTTCTTCTGTGAATATGCATCTGATTTGCAGCGATCGTTACATTACAACACCAACATGTATTTAATGCAGCTGCGGATGTGTGAGGCTGAATCGTTTGTACATCTGCAGAGGTTGATGGTTTTGAATTAATTTGCGCGTCGCTATGTTTACATTTTTTTGTTGGTGGCCCATCATCTTTAAACTTTTTACAAGAACGCATCTGATGGCGTCGCATATTATCACGACGTGTAAAACTAATACCACAAGCACTACATGTATACATTGTGACTGCACTCTAACAGAATTAGTTCAAGAATGAATTTCCATCCAACTCCCCTCCTTCATATATAGGAACACTGTAAAAACAACCTTCAAAACCACACGAGTGGTAGCATGAGACGCTGCAACCTTAATACGTGTACGATCGAGGTCGGAGGAATAGAAAACAACGACCTTGGCAAAAGCGCGCGTACCCGTGCGTCATAGACATTCAATCCGCGGTGCAAAGACCTTGAAACATATGCCCGTATACGTATGTGATCAAGGTCGGAGGAGTCGGGCGGTATAAATCAACTACTTTAAAAAAAATAAAAAAAAAAAAAAAAATTTTTTTTTTTTTTTTTTTTTTTTTTTTTTTTTTTTTTTTTTTTTTTTTTTTTTTTTTTTTTTTTTTTTTTTTTTTTTTCTTTTTTTTTTTAAATTTTTTTTTATTTTTTTTGGGGTTTTTTTTAATTTTTAAAAATTTTTTTTTTTTTTTTTTTTTTTTTCTTTTTTTTTTGTTTGTGGGTTTTGTTTCTTTTATATTTTTGTGGGTGTTTTTTGTTTTTTTTTTTCTTTTTTTTTTTTTTTTTTTATAAAAAAAAAAAGGGTTATTTTTTTTTTTTTTTGTTTTTGTTTTTTTTTTTTTTGGTTGGTGTTTTTTTTTGGGGTGGGGGGGGGGGGGGGGGGGGGGGGGGGGGGGGGGGGACCCCCCAACAAAAAAAAAAAAAAAAAAAAAAAATATATTTTTTTTGTTTTATAAAAAAAAAACCCACCCCCCTTTTTTTTCCTTCAAAAAAAAAAAAAAAAAAAAAAAAAAAAAACATTTTTTTTTTTTTTTGGAAAAGAGAGGGGTTTTTTTTTTTTACTTTTGGGGGAAAGAAAAACCCTTTTTAATAGAAAATATTTTTTGGTGTGGTTGTTAGGCAACCATATTTCCAGACCGAAAAGTAATTTTCGTCCTAGGATGAAAAGTACATTTTGGACGGTAAACAGTTATACACAAAATAATGATCAATATCTAAACAAATGAAACAAACTGTTATGATATTCTTATCAAATTGTGTTCAAAGTGGCCTGAACTCGATTACTACCAGATTTTTCAATTAAAGTAAATAAAATTAATAAATTTTATTACATTATTCTGTCAGTCAAATAAAAAATGGTGAATAAGATATGGACGAAAATGTTTTTCGTACTCATAAGGTTGCCACACACGACTTTGCCTCGTCCAGCAATTTTCCGTAATAAGTCGTACGAAAAGATGCATTTTTTTGTCCTTGTGTCATAAATAACTATTTTTATTCGATTGTATTGAAAAGTGACGTTTTTTGGATCTAATATTTGGACAAAAAGATCTCCTTTTTAACACGCTTTTATTAGCTTCACCTGTATGTTTGCTTGCTTGCTTGTTTGCTTGTTTGTTTGTTTGTTAGTAACCGACTCTTTGGACTCGATTTTGACCCACTTTAAACGGACAGATTTAATTGAAACTTTGTACACTTACGAAGAACCGGTAACAATACAATAATTTGAAAAGTTTATATCATTATCCTGATCAGGATCGCCAGTTCTTTCCTCACGTATCCTCTGCGTAAGAGCAAAGGCTTAATATGTAAGTACATTCCGCGATTGTCAGCTAGGTCGCGGTGGTCGAGCGGGTTAAGGCAGTCGACGCGAAACGACAAACTCCTCGGGCGTGAGTTCAAATCCCACGGCTGAAATAAAAAAAATATATTTTTTTTCAGAAATATCTGTTGGATCGTAATATGTTATAATATCAGCATCAATAAGCAATATAAATATAGTTTAAAACAACTAAAAAACACGCTTTCATAGCACATCAAACTAAAAAAGTGAAAAATAAATATAGTTTAAAAAAACTAAAAAAACACGCTTTTAAAGCACATTAAACTAAAAAGTGAAAAATAATTATTAATATAAACTGAAAACAATAATGATCGAAAAATACTAGTATTATTGTGAAAAAAGCGTGGGGCGCTTTGTGCCATATTTTTCGTATATCGAGCAATCCACGCTTTTTTCACAATAATACTAGTATTTTTCGTTCATTATTGTTTTCAGTTTATATTAATAATTATTTTTCACTTTTTAGTTTGATGTGCTTTAAAAGCGTGTTTTTTAGTTTTTTTAAACTATATTTTTATAACAGAGCTTACTTTTGTTGTGGTTGCAAAGCGATTATATTTTCGAGCCGAAAAGTACTTTTCGGACGGTAACAGGCCAGATTTTTCAGTTGAAATAAATAAGCATAATAAATAAATTTTATTATTTTCTTCTTACGATCGGATAAAAAATAGTGTGTGACACACGGACGAAAATGTTTTTCGTTCTCATATGGTTGCCGAGCTCGATTTAGTCTCTTCCGACAACATCTCATGAACTATTGCTACACTTGCTCGATTGCCATGTGGTACCAGCACCACTAGTGAGATGCATAGAACAGCTGCTGCCACTCTGGAGCCTCAACAAAAATAACATCAGGTGCACAGCAGGTTACGACAGTGCAGGTGACATTTAGGAGAGGAGTTTTTCAGACTCCCTGAGTTCTCTCCTCTTCTACATTTCGCTGCTGCCGTTGTCTGTTGGGCTCCGCCAAACTCCCGGATATCAGTGTAGACTACCCAGCGATCGGAGGCATAAGGTCACCCATCTATTTTATATGGATGACCTTAAACTTTACGCCTCTGGAGAGCGAAGTACAAAACACTCTTAGGGTGGTTGAAGAACACACGCAGACAATTGGCATGGAGTTCGGGTTGGACAAAGGTGCAGTCGTCCACCACAAGAGAGGACGATGCGGGGAATTCTCTGAACACACGCAGCTCGCAGATGGAAGCATCCTAAGACATCTGAATGCCGGAGAGACCTATACCTATCTGGGTGTTCAACAAAGGCACATCCAGGTTGTAACACAAATAAACGACCAGCGTGGCATCTTCGGCATGTCCGTACCCTTAAGGTAAGTATCCACCAAAGCAACATAGAGCAACTTTTTTGTTTATATATGTCGCTATAAGTTCCAATATGTAGAAACAAGAAGTTACATAGATAAACATTTCATCTTCACCAGAGCAACAAGAAAAGCAAAAATGTTTCAGTTGGTCGCTGTTGACCGAGTAAAAGAAACAAAGTGTATCGACCAAGAGAAAGGTTTCTCTCGCAGTGCAGTTTGGACTTTTAACTTTTTAACTATTTAAATGTCATCCGAAGAAGAAATCGCGCTAGCAGCAGCAGCTTACATTATTTTAAGCAAAAAAAAAAAGAAAGCATTAAATTTGGGTACGTCCTAGCCTTCAAGAGAGGAATCAACATGGCGGATTGCAACTTCTAGACGCCCTAAGGAAAGATGATCTAATGGCAGGGCAAATCATCGATGGCCATATTCAAAATTTTTTACGGATATCAAGTACCGATCTAGAATGGTTGTTGTGCCGTATTGAACCAATTATATCAAAATGTGATACTAATTACAGAGCTTCAATATCAGGAGTTGAGCGTTTACTTGTCACATTACGATTTTCTTCACAAAGGAAATCTGTATCCGGATCTGTTCAATCGGAAACTACGACAAACAGTGACAGCCCATCTCCACCGACGTCTCAACTCAAACTTGTCGACACATGTTACCACCTTTCCTTTGATGTTTGCCACTTCCCACGGAAACACGCGACATAGAGCAACTTTTTAATTTTGTCGCGGTTAACAATGGGTAACATAGTGGAACTTACTGCAACATTTTTGTAAACAAGCAACAGAAACAAAAAAGTTGCTCTATGTTGCTTTGGTGGATACTTACCTTTAGAGCAGTAACGCAGTAAGCTGCATACTTAGGAGTATGACAAAGCCGGAACATTTTGACGTTCGTAGAAAAAAATATATTTAAAGAAAATGAGAATATTTTTAAAGCCTGAGTAACTAATTTATTTTAATTAAATGTATATTATAAACTAGCCTATTGCAATATCAAAAACTCTGACTATATTAATAATTCAATAACAATACTTCTTTTTTAAACTATTTAATAATTCGGTTGATTTTAGTATTATTATAATATGGATATATTAATATTGACAATTTATCGATTCATGTTCTAAGTACAAATCCAACAATAGAACATAGAAATAAATAAATAAGCTACCATTGAAAACAAGAAAGTGTTCTTATTCCAGGAAATAGGAAAGAAATAATTCTGCGAAAGTGGAGTTTCCAATAACAAAAGATTTAATACGTGTGTTGCCTTGAAATTTATAGAACTCATTATAACTTATTTGTCAATAATTAACTTTAATAATACGGTTTGCTCATGTGTTTTCTCTATAAAAAACATTTTGATACAAATTTTATATACATACTCATTCGTGCTTGTATCAAAAAAATGTTTTTTTTTGTGAATGAACGAATAATCAGTATTTTCTTCCCTATTCCTTAATTAATCATTCACTATAACCGAGTCCTGGAGTGGGTTGGAACCTTTGATGTGAAGATAACACTGACGTAGTTTTCTACGAAACACCACACGACGCGCGTTTCTACAACCAAGTTGGCATCATCTAAAGAGTTTTCCGTTTCATATGTGAAAACTCTGGACAACTACTATCTTTAGATGTATTAATAATTAGAAATAGTGAAAATAAGTTAGAATTTGACATATACAGAAAAGATACCAGTACTCTAAGATATATCCCTAAAGACTCTCACCATTGTGCTCAACAAAAAATGGCGAGTTTTAATTTTCTAGTCCATCGTCTATTAAGCTTCCCCCTCAATAAGGAGAGGTTTGAAAAAGAAAAGGCATTGATTAAGGATATAGCTGCGAGTGATAGATATTCTGTAAGTTTAATTGATAAAATAATTAGGAAACGAAAGTTTAAAGAGTCGCTTCGAAATTCCTCGACCTTTCAAAATGAAAGAGAAAATCCGAAATTTGTATCGATTTCATTCGATCTTCGATTCACCCGTGGTATTGATAAGATTTTTAAAGATATAGGTATGGCAGTGGTTCATTCATCGGGAACCAAACTACAACAACTTTTAGGCAAACCAAAAGACAAAATTGAAACAACGGAAAGTCGGGGATTTACGAAATTAGTTGTAAGGATTGTAATCAAAAATATGTTGGACAGACTAGACGATCAATTCAAACTAGATTCAAAGAGCATATGGCCCATCTCAAATACGGTAGAACTGATAAGTCTAGTGTGTTAGCCCAACATGCGTTTGAGAACAACAATAAAATATATTAGCAATTTAAGATTAATTAGGAATGTAACAAATACTAGACAGCTGGATGCATTTGAAATCTTGGAAATCAAAACGTGAAAAAAATAGTATGAATAGTGATAGAGGGCCTATCCCAAATAGCCCGTGTTATTGGTTAGTGGGTCACGGTTCACCAAACAGTAACGGTTCGGTAAACCGTGACAATAGTTTAGGTATAAATAGGGTAGATTTTTTAGCATAAGTTTAGTTTTAATCATCCCTAGATGATGCCAACTTGGTTCGCGAAATGTGCGTCGAGTGCAGTATATAGTGTTTTGGTGTTTCGTGGAAAACTACGTTAGTGTTCACTATAACCGAGTTATTTATTCTTTCCTAGGGCAATTTCGCCCTGACGTATGGCGATGACAATAAACTCCTATCCACTCCCCCCAAAGATGACAGTGAACTGCTCGAGATCCGTAAACCCCAATGTATATGATAGGAGTCATCTAAAAAAAGTAGTAACCAATCTCTCCAAATTCTTTGGTGATAGTTATTAATCAGAAGACCTGAGAGTTGCTAAGCTCTCATAACCACTGTAGGCGCATTCTTCAGTGATGAGGAATTAGAATAAGGTCTCTTAAGGTGTTCCGTACCTTACATCCGAATGGATATAGGTTGAAATAGATCGCTTGAAACTGATAATTAAACAATTTCAGGTGATTTTTGCTGCATGCAATTCTGCTTTTCATTGTTGCGCTTGGTTGCTCAATTCGAAGTTAGTTATAAACAGTTCTCAAATCTTCGTAGTTTGAATAATTCGGATAACTATTGCAAATCATGCCGAGTCGTTCTACTATTTTATAAGGAAAGAAGCCCTGCCGATGTAAATGATTATTATAGATCTGTGGAGTTCAGAAATATCACGATTTGCTATATTATCTTATTTTAACCTCCAGAAAAATGAAGAAATTCTTTTTGCATATTCAGTAAAATGCGTCCAATTGTATGCTAGTTTCTTCATACGAATGTTTTCATTCATTTATCATAAAAGACAATGGTGTTTTAAAATATACATACGCGATAGATATTTTCATTGGGAATAGTGGTGCCAAAATCTTTAAAAGTAAGTCTACATACATCTTTAGCTGACTATACTAGCTACAACACATCATTATATTTTCTTTTCAATGCTAAAGTATTACATAATTAATTAAGCGATGCAAATGGTTTTGAACTTTGTTAAAACAAGTGAACTTCTCTGCCTTAGTCTAATTATAATATAATGAATGTGGATAAAAACTCTGTTTTAATAATATCATTCTTATACATGTAGCCTCCCTCTTTTTAAATGTTTTAATTTTTAATGAAGTGAATGTTTGTGTAGATACATACTTAGTTTTTTTTTATGTTTTTCCTCATTCAGTTTTTTATGAGTTATGACTATCACATGAAACTTGCCATATAAAAAAAGAAGAGTTTTTACAATAATATTAAACATCAACTTGTTCCCAAAAATTCATTAAAATGAAAAAGCGTTTCGTGCAAATTGTGTTCTTTATTTTTATTTTCATTATTATATCCACTTAACGATCGAAATGAATATTAAAACCGTATCCTTGGCCCTCGGAAAACATTAATGTTATTTAATCCGAAATAGTCACTAGATAGTAAATTGATATTAGTAAGAATAATTTTCGTGCTCTTATTTAGCCGAAAACAACTTTACATCAACATTGTAGAGTTTTATAGAAACATTAACTAATTCTTCTGAACCAGCCTCATTCAATAGGATTGTTACCTAAAATAAGTTCTCACTATTTTTCAAATACTACTATCAACTCACCAAAATTCTTGTATAACAGCCTGGGCTTTTGGAAAATTTGATTTCAGTAACTACTTCATTTACGGTTTTTGTCATCCTATATCTGAAGAAAGTTGCGTCGTTCATATTGTTCATTTGTACTAGGCAACTGACAGGGTTGACTGAAGACATGGAACTGATCACTCTGGAATAACAAACGACAGGGAAGACCTTTATGTAACACATCTTATATGTCAAAATTGATCCATTTCAGTAATATGTATCTGAGGTCACTTTCAAAGAATCTATCGAAGAGTAATTTCTAGTACCACTATATGACGACAGTTTTATTCTGAAAATTTAAGGTCTAAAAGAGCTATTGGAGTAACCAAGTTATTATTCATTACCGCATGTTTATAATGGAAATTGATTTTCACCTCAGCAGCTCAACTTACTTTCTTCCCATGAAACAAGTATCAGTTTAACAAAAGATAATCGACATCAAGGAATCTGGAGAACACCAGATCGACAAGACACACCTTGCTAGAGAAATTGTCCATACCACGAAGGAACAGTAATGATTTGAAGCGGTATAAAACACAATCACAGCAGAGCACTCATACCAATATCACTATCCATGACAGGCGACATATTCATGAAAGCTAAAATTTATTTCAACTTTTCAGTATAGAAATTAATATTCTGATATTTCTTCACAAATTGAAAACTGTTACCTGAAAACTGAATAGTTCCTAGAAGCCATAATGTGTATTGCATAGCCACTGCAGACGACAGTGATGATGACATCAAGAAATAGAAGCAAGATGGTATTCCTCATTTTTACGCTTAGTGAAGCAGTATCTGAATCAGAGGTGCCGGAGAATGAAGTGAAGACGAGATTTACGTGAATAGATTGCTTCCTTTTATTTTATTTGAAATTAATTTTTTATATCATACAGGGTTTACCTATAATTTCTGCTGGATTTGGAGCTACAAGTCATCGAGATCTGTGGAAAAATTGTAATTGTAAATTTTCAAAAAGTGAAACAAGAATTCTAAAACAGTTTTTTGATGTTTTAGGAAGTCGATGGTGATAATTTTCAATATTTGATATTTGTACTAAAACAAAAATTTAATAAAATCTCAAAAATGACACACCATCGCGATAAATATGAAACGGTACGCCAACGAATATTAGTCTTTATTTTATTTTAACAGATTTATTGCTTTTTAAAATAATTTTTGTAGAAGATTTTAATAAAATACACAGCTTAAGGCGGCAGGTATACAACATAAAAGAGCTTTTTCTATCGATGATAATTAAAAACTAAAACACTGATAATTTTAAATAAAATGCAGATATTCTAGGTCAAGTTACACGTAAATCTGATGTATAATTTTTTTTATTGGTTCGAGATCTGAATTTAGTGTCGCGTTACAAGAGTTACTTTTTGTATACCGGTCTGGTGGTATTATTGGCTGGAGCTCGCGGTGGCAAGCAAATCTATATCCACAAATGTTAAAGAATAGCAGGCTAAATAGGACCAATAAGAAATTAATATACAAATGTATATTGAGGCCGGCTATAACATATGCGGCAACGATGTTGTGCAGCGCGTTGGCGATGACCGTACACAAATTAAAAGTTTTAGAAAATTAATACTTACCCCTTACCATAAATTCTTCCTGGCGTATCTCTATTAGGGCTACTAGTTATGCCCAGACACAGAATCCTTTATAAAATACCTTGCAAAAATTTTATCAGTAGGAACTTTCGGGTAGTTCGTTAACTGCATCACTCAGGTTAGGGAATATGACGCACCCTTTCGAATAAAGCACAAGTTAACTTACCAGTCGCTACCAATTTTTGACAGCCCCTCTACGCCCAACCCCACCAAAATTTAAAATTTCCTTCCTTTCGTTTTGTTCTTCTTTTACCTTCCAAATTCTTCATCTACAATTTGATCAACACCTAAAATCCTATAAAATCTACATTTTTTACATAAAAATGTTTTCTCTTCTCAATTAGAGCGATCTAGACTTAGTCGCTCTTTTCGGAATTGCAATTAGATGGGTTTTGAATTGTAAGATTTCCCCTCAAAAGCAATCAAAATTTATCAGTGCTTCGTACCAATTTCTAACTCTAATTTTAAATACTAAAACAGTTAATAGACTCTTTTAGTGTGACCTCACATAATTTGCAACCTACGTATGATTATCATGACACACCGGTTGCCTACACTCACACAGGAACTTGACCCTTAATGCAAATGCCTATAAAGGCGACATATTCGCGGGTTGGACACATCGTAGAATTTTATTTTATTTCTTCCTTTTTAAGAAATATTAAGAACTTTCAGTTACCACTTACCATACACAAGACATGTACAAATATATGCAATTATAACGCATTACTGAAACTTTTATTATTAATATAATAATTGAGTATTAAAAATGGATGAAATATTCTCCATTAGGAGTAAAGTCAAAAGTTAATAACTGCTAGCTTCATCATTCTTTCAACTTGTTTGTGTCACGTCTTATAACCTAACTTTCCTATATTATTCAAGTTAAAGTGTGGTATTATCAATTTAAAACGACGTTTTTGTGTTTATTTTGAACTATGAGTTTATGATTTGATCCAGTGTGATCACAAATACTATTAAAAGTGGATGTAAAATGTAGAATTTTCCAATGGATACCAAATTAAAAGAAGAATTTTTCTCCCTTCCGTATGATTTTAATTTCTTTGCAGAAGTCAAATAGGTCACTCATACAACTGATTTTTACATTTTATTTTATAGATATATTTATATACTGATAAAAAAGTAAACTAGAAATCATTGTAAAAAAAACGGTAAGGATAAATATTTTCTTAATTAGGTACCTACCTGTAGGATATTATATTCCAACAATCCAAACACAATCAAAGTTATTTCATAAAAATAAAAGTGGTTCTAAACTATGGCAACAATTTGAAGATAGCGATAATCACAGATCGTAATTTCTGCTGATGGATACTTAATTCGTTTTTAATTTTAATTTATTAAATCAATAATGTGTTGAATGTTGTACGGAATTAAATGTTTTCGGTGTGTGTAAACTAGTTACCGAAAGTTCTTAAATACTTCCTCTGAGAAATAAAATTCTACGCTGTGTAAAACCCCCCGAAAATGTTGCCTTTATGGCATTAAGAGTGAAGTTCCAGTGTGATGCATAGGCAACCGGCGTGTCATAACAGTAATATGTGTATAATTGTTGCAAAATTATGTAACGAAATAGAGTCCATTGTTTTTAAATGTTGTTCTTGTTCGGTCTGTTTTAATTTTAATGCCAAATAAATGATCGAATATACAATAGGAGTTGGCGCCCCACCCTTTTTCTTTTGTTTAATTACTTTCAATCCCCCTGAACCTTACCCTCATCTGGCTTCTCAATGCTAATTGCATGTGAATGTTTGTCTGGCTCTGAGCGCGGAATCTTTGAGAGGAACTATTTACATATACAAATTATAAATAAAATTGTTTGGAATTTGAGTTGGCAGTGACAAGCGTGACTAGAAATCTATATATCGTAGCTGCGGGTTAGAATACCGCTACCGGCACTGGCAATGTCGATGGAAATGGTTATGTGTATGTCCTAGTTCTTCTAAATGTAACCCCTTCTAGATAAATTCGGCTTTGAATTTGGGGGTTGCTTAATTTTTGTGGGGTCTATTTATTATTGTTATTTGTATATACTTAAAAATGTTTGTTTCATCCAAGAAAATTATTTCTATTGCGTAAATTTGTTTGTTCGAAATACAACTTCCTTCAACTCAAATACATTTATTCAGTTTAACTGAAACAGTTTTGTCTATGCAAAACGAAAATTTTCTTAAAAAAACTCTTTGAAATAAACGCGTTTTAGTTCGACAAATTTCGTTTTAAGTTTAAGTAACAAATTTATCTTAAATTGAAACATTTTTATATATTCCATTTAATTACATGTTTTCTTCATGTGATATTTTTTTAGTTCTCGTGAAATTTAAAATCTTCATATTAATAAAACAATAATCTTACCCAAAAAAGGAAATATTTTGTTCTAAATTTATTTTTCCTTTAAAATACACCTTCTGTTAGTTGATAAAAATAAATTTATTTAATGCAATAAAACTATTTCGTTGATTGAAAAGAAATGTCTAAATCTAATAAAACATTGTTTTGAATACCCGCACCAGCGCGGCAAAGAGATGTGAGCACGTGTCTTCTTTGTGTGAAGTGACTTTATCTATGATAAAGTGTATTTCTGTTTCTAGTAATGGAAGCGTTTTTACAAAATTGCGGATTGGAGAGTTTCTTTCAACATTTATTGGTAAATATGTGTGCAAATACAATCCACATTACCTACCAGTTTTAACAATTTATGAATTATAAATAAGTTCAAATATTTTTCTGTGTAAAGGCTGGGCTTCAACAAACTGGGCCATTCCGGCGGAAACTGCGGGCTTGCCGGCGGCATGACATTTGGCGGATTTGTCCCATATATTTCTTTAAAAATGTTCCTGCAAAACCTGGCAGCTTAAGACGGCGGAACCTATGGTACACTGAAAAACCGACAAAAACGTTTCAAAAAATTTTTTTAAGGTACAACCACATGGGACCATCACAGAATAATAGATTAGGCCCTTGGCCATCTAAAATGGCCAATTACAACATTTTTTGGGAGGTCCAACTTTTTTTATTATGAAAAATGTCTGTCAAAATTAATTTTTCGTACTTTTTCACACATCCCCTCACGATATCTCCGGAACCAATTGAGATAATCAAGTTTTTTTTTTAGTTGATAAAGGAAACATGAGCGAAGGTGACTGAATTAATTTAGTCTTTATGGAAAACCTAGTTTTTTATAAAATTAGGTAATACTTTAACATTTATTTTTCTTGCAGTATTTTTTTCAGTAAGCGAAAAACTTTTTTGTTTTAAGGAATTTTGCCACAGTGTATGCATATGGAATAAAATTAACACATCAAGGAAGTTTTTAAAAAAAAACGCAATACTCTACGACTTATACGTTTCAAGTTATTGTTATTTGAAATTAAGTTTCTGCGGGCAGAATATTTCATGAAGCTTCGCTCGCCCGGTTCTACTGTGCTTTAATCAGTGTGCTATGCGTGTTGTGGGTGCATACTATAAAGTATTATTTTTGACATATCTTTAATACAAATTTTATTTTCATAAGCACTTAGAAGGTTTTACTTATCATTATTTACATTGCACATTATTTAAAGTCCATTATATTTATACATTAAAACCTAAAATTGAATTAAAAAAAATACGAAATAATTATTTATTTTAAAATACAAATTTAAAACTTGTTATAAAAATATTTTAAAAATCCTCAACGTCGGAATCTAAAAATATCTGGACAATTCCTTGGTTGTAGCAATTTGGATATTTGCACTCACTGCAGCATTTCAAACCTTGAGCAAAACAGGTACATCTGTTGTTGTTACAGACCCTTTCGGAATATTTTATTGACAAACTTTGCCTTACAATATCGGGCACAGGTTCTTGACTAGAAAAAGTTGCCTTCCAAACATTTTCTTCAAATGTCCAACTGTATCGAGTTGGATCTTCCAACTGCATGTATTGTATATGGCTATTGTACCAAATTTTTAATTGATACAGACACCTAAAAAGAAAATAATTACATGTAGGTGTTTTGTTTCTTTTTTAATAGGTATGGGTGATCTAGAAAAATAATAACCTTTTTAAATGTTATCTAAAAGCATGGTCAGTAGGAGGCAGCTCAGAAGCTGGCCGATTTGTACTTGTTGTTAAGTCCCATCGCAGTTCATTTAGGGATTTTATATTTTTGTTTTTATTCTTATATAAATAAGGCGTATATTTTACCCCTAATTCCATCGCTTTATCCTCTGACAGAAAAGGAAGGTTTTCTAAATCTTTTAAATTATTTAAATTTTTATATAAAACATCAAATGCCGTTTTCTTCCCTATTTTATACATGGCATTAGTTGTGTCACAACCAGTTAGGCAATGAATCGTTAATAATTTCTTGCAAATTTCCTCTCCTAAATTTGCCACAATATTGTTAATTGACAAAAAATGTATATTCCTACTATGTCCTAATTGTATAAATATATTCCTTTGGGACATATCTGGTGTTTCACAGTAATAATGTAAAAGCAAAATCAGGACATCAGTATCAACAGATTTTACCAGAATTGTATTACCTGATTTTAATTCTGATAACACAAAATAAACATTCCATTGTTAAGCACTAAATAATATGTAAAAACTCAATAAAAATAATACTCATTCGCAATCACATTACGCAAAGAAAAGTTTGCTTATAACTGGCAATATATGTAATAAGTATGTATAATATAAGATTACTTGTATTGAATAGTCTATACTCTACACATTTGAGTGGCGCCGCGGTGAGGCGCATCTAGGATCGAAAAACTCGTAACTTTAAATAACAAAATCTCGAAAACTATAAGTCGTAGAAAACTGAATTTTTTTTTTAAAAAACTTCCTTGAAGTGTAAGCTTTATTTCATACACATATGGTATGACAAAATTCCTTAAAATAAAAAAGTTTTTCGCTTACCGAAAAAATGCAGCAAGGAAAGTAAATGTTCCAGTTTTACCTAGTTTTACAAAAAAAATAAATTTTCCATAAAACCGAAATTAAAGCAGTGACCTTCGCCCACATTTCCTTTATCAATTAAAAAAAAATACATATAATTATCTCGATTGGTTCCGGAGATATCATGAGGGATGTGTGAAAAAGTAAGAAAAAATTAATTTTGACAAATTTATGACATTCTTCGTAATAAAAAAAGTTTGACCTCCAAAAAAATGTTGTAATTGGCCATTACAGATGGATCTAGGCTATCATACTGTGAAGGTCCCAAGTGGTTGTACCTTAAAAAAAAAATTTTTCAAGAAGGAAGCTACTTTTTCCCCGTTTTACGGTGCACTACTAGCCCAGTTGGGTTAAGCCCCGCTTTAATGTAGAATGTAGATTAACTTTACCTCTTCATATTTAGCTGGCATGTATAGCTTAATATTTGTGAAATGTAAAGTAAGTATAAGTACAGTTTAATTCCTAATTCGTCATTTTCCATTTTAAATCAGTCGAGTGCCACCTATTTACCTATTCTATTTATTATTTTTGCATAAGGTAGGTAGTAGGTTTATGGTTGCTCAACAGATTTAGTACTAACTTTAAATTTGAGTTTTAATACACATAAGCGGTAATTCTATAAAGATTATTTTTAATTTTAAAGCATCTTTTTATTTTAAAGCCTGTTTAAAAAGTGATTTTAATCTGTAACAAATATGTTTTAATTTTAACATATTAGTTCTAATAATCCATTGAAAATTATATTCTGTAACCAATTCTCATGCTAAAATTTTAAATCCTTTTGTTAAATTTCGGTGTTACTTCCTTCCAAAGGTTACTTTATAAAAGATTGTAAAATAATTGTCCTTTTTATATTAAAGATTATTAACGCACACGCTAATTTCCATTTCGTAGAATGCATTTTAATGTTAATTTACGATAATTTAGCGCATGGTTAAATTTAACATGCTGGTATAAAATTACCACGATAGTTTGTTAATGTATATAACATATATCATTTCAACGAAGAATTGCAAGTTAATGTCAAAGTTATATTAAGAGGGCTAATCCGACTTGTGTTTGTAAGGTAATTTTTCAAAATTTATTTCGTCCATACGGTTTGGTCAAATTACACCAAATTTGGAAGAGCGGTAGATGAAGGTGCACTAGAGAATACATGTATCTTATTTTAATTAATTTTCACTTCATGTAGGAAAAATATACACTGTAAATATAGGTAAAATTTGAATGTGACTAGCTCCATAATTATTGACATAAATCGGTAAAATTCATACAAGGCTTCTAGAATGAACCTTCATAATTATGTTCAACAAGTTTCATATTTCTATTCCGTACCATTTCGTTAAAAATAATTTTCTAAATAAGTACCTTTGCCAGTAGAAATGGAGCAAGGAAGTGCTGCCTCTACTGGGAATCACACCGTAACTAAGCCGGCTATAAACTGCTTGAGTGAAGGTATAGTCAAGAGCAAAATTATTCAGCGGCGGATATATAAAAACAGCAAAAACCCTCCGTGAAATTTGTAATAGTGTTTTGATTTGATATATATATTTTAAGTATGTATTTACTTACTATTTTGTTTATATTTTGTAATTATAATAATAGAAAAAATAATAAATAATTATTTATGTACTTTTATATCATACAATTTTACATTAATAATAGGGAACTTGCCTATAATTTTAAAAATAAAAATAATACTAAAAAACATAGCGTAACGTTGTAATAAAACGTGTACTTTATAAAAAAATAATATTTCTAATTCTACGCGATCAGTATGAAGGATCTAAACAGCGATAAAATTAAAGTGGCCCGAAACGAGCTACTATTGACTGTGACGTCACACCATACAATATTCGGTAGTCGTCGCGCCGGGAAGCAACACAATCAGATGTTTTCCAATTCCAATTTAAAATCTTTATTCACAATTAAGTAGATTATTTACAACTTGTATGGGGTACAGAGTAAAATTTATATTAATATATACATATATTATATACAGAAAAAAGAAAACTAAAAATCAATTCATTCATAAAATACTTAAAAATAATAATACAAACAAATTAACAAAGTATGACATTCTATATAAACATGTACAATATGGTGTTATTAGACTTTGGTTGATTTGTTAGTGACTGTTCTGATATAAATATATAATTGTGTTTTATAGTACCGCTTATTGTAGTTGTACAGATATTTTAAAATGACTGAACAAGATTTTTCAAAGGGCCAATCTGATAATTTGCCTAAAGTGGATATGTTTATGGTGGCATCTTTCATACAAAATAGTGAAAGTTTTTCCCCTGGAGAGGTCCGCGGGGTCAAGGCAGAGAAGTATGTATTTTTTTAGCTTTTAGTAATAATTTATAAACATAAAATAGTTATGACTTGATCACGGAATAAAATGAAATAACTACAAAATGCTTAGTCGCAACTAAGCTTTTTTTAGCAGACTTAGTCTTATGTTTGAAAGAATTTAGGGTAATTCTTTACAACAGTCACTTCTATATTTTTCGTGTTTTTTTTGTACACACGTGTAAAGTGTCTCTATAGAAGACATTTGCTGCAAAGAAAATGTTGCGCAAATGTATAATTACCTATAGTAGGTATTTTTGTACTATGTTTTGGGGAAAGGGAAATAAGTGATTGTGTCGTGTTATCATTCACATAATAGATAAATGTAAGATTTGAATAGAATAAATTAAAGGGCAAGGGAAAGGTATTTGCAATATACTATATATACTAGAGGTAAACATTTTACTCTTCGCAGACAGTAGTGTTATTGAACTTTTATATAATTGTTGCACATTCTGTAGGATACTCATCGCAGTTTTTTGAAAGGAATCTTGTGTTTGTCTTATAAACTTCATTCTTACAATACCTAATGTATTGACTACATATTTAATTTTCTTTCCCGATGGTGCCGACTGTATTGGCGAAATGCGTGGCAGTATATTTTATAGTATAAACTAAGATTCATTCTCACAATACCTAATATATTGATCACATATTTAATTTTCAACTTTTTTTCATCTCCCGATGATACCGACTGCGTAGGCGAAATTTGTGGTAGTATATTTTACAGCATTTTGGTGTCTATAGAAAATTACTTCAATTTCAGTAGCAAATTTCAATTCGATCGGACTTTTCTTTCTTTAGTTATCGTGCTTACAAGAAACGTGACGGACGGACAGATGAACAGACGGACATTTTGAAAGTTGTTCAGAATTCGATGACGAACGAAATGATTTTTTCTTTGCGAGCGATATTAACGATTTTAGAAATGTCCCGATCAAATGCAATATACTCTTCGTTATCGTATTTGCGAAGAGTATAATAATAAATAGCTGTTTACTTTAGCACCAGGAAATTATCTTTACTTAGTATCACTAAATTATATTCTATCTACTAATCTTATTTTCTAACATTGTATACACATTCTTTCTTTAATCCTACCTTAATTAAAATTCAATAATTCGGAATTCGGAATATTTTATTGCTTGCCTGCGAAAAACTAGTAGATAGACATATAGTATTTAATAATGTACTTACATTAAAATGATCACACACATGTAGAGACCTACATGTCTGTGAAATGTCTTTTTCATTTCTTCTACACGCTTTTTTGCCATTTTGATCGACGAATCTTATCTTCTGGCAATATTATAAATAATTTATCTGGCACTTTCATTGTAGTATTCTTACACAACGGTACAATGCAATATTTAAAATAAGGAGTTTTTGTTTCCATTTTAAGTATACACTTAAAATTTATCTGAAATCAAGCGATCGAATGCTGGGATCTCCGTCGTCGTTTGTAAATTGTGTGGTGTGATGTCACGACTACTCCCGCGCTTTTGAACCTGTTTGAAACGGTTCGCTAGCGCGCGAAACTTGCTCTGCTAACCCTTGTAAACAATTTTTTATGTGTTTATATAAAATGAATAGATTATAGAATGTTTTATGAAAATTAACGAATGAGAAGAGAAAAATGTGTATTGATAAAAATGAAGAGTGGAATATGGGGAGGTACAACTAACACACAACATACAATTACTTATACAATATTACTTTACCCATCAATACATTACGTAATAGTACCCATAATGGACTACCTAAATCATTTTTCCAGTAGAAACTGCATACACTAAATATTAAACTGTATTATGGAGTATAATGTTATATAATTAAAATAAAATAATTAGCACGGTTATTTCTATTCTTTAATAATTTACGTGTCAGTAATTCCACTGTAACATTGGTTGAAACCCAAAAGACAGCAGTTTTTATTTATTAATTAATAATAAATAAAAAGAAAGTAATTATTATTATATTTCAGTTTATATTTCGAGTTGTATTAGTTTATTTGTATATTTATTAACCAGAGTGTACATATCGACCAGAACAATAGATTTTATTGCATTACTCTATCCCGTCGTAATGTGTTGCTAGTTCACGTACTCTGGAACCAAAATTCTTTTCTGCACGACGTTCATTTATTTTATATACATCTGTCACTTTCGGAACTTCCTAGAGAGAGACACAGTCAACGGAGGCTTTTTCTTAACTAGGCCCCTTAACTTATTTGTTATTTCCAATGGAGATTTTATGCTAATTTACCAAATTTATGACTTGTTATTTTATATACTTTTATTTAGTGTTATAATATGCCTCTATACCTTATATAAGGCTGCCTTATATAAGGCTCTAGTGGTAATAAAATAAAGTTTTAAAATAATATTTATTTTATTTAAAACCTCAAGCCCCAAACAAATCCCTTCTATAATGGAATGAAAGAAATTATTTACTTTCAGCAAATAGAAATTTTTGTTGAAGTTATTATAAATGCCACCGAATAAATAAATATTTTATTAATTCCAGACGAAATGACGCTTGTAATAAAAATGTAGATTTTATACTAAATAAATTCATTTTTGATTGAGGAATACTTTCTATTGGTTCAAATAACAATTTAATAAATTTAAAACTTATATTTTGTTAATGTAATTAAAATTCATTTAAATTAAATAGAATATATCAAAACTTAAATTCTCTTCATACAAATAAAAAATATTTTTGTAACATAGGTAGGTTAATCCCATATGAGTAATTATTCATGATAAGGCAAACAGAAAAATTCTCATAAAATTCCTTTATTAGTGTGACCGGTTTTGTGAATAAGTAAATTACTTCACATTTCTGTGTCTGAAGATGTGAAATAATTTACTTGTTCACGAAACCGGTCACACTCATAAAGGAATTTTATGAGAATTTTTCTGTTTGCCTTATCATAAAAAATATTTGGTTGCGTGTATATAAAGAAATTTTTTTCTTTGGTATTAATAATTTTTTGTTGCTTCAAACACATTTTTTTAAGTGTGATTAATAAAATATTATAGCCATTAGATTTGTATGTAATTTGACCTACTAAAACTGAGGTATTTGACTTGAATTGAAATCATACTTTAATACATGTTTTTCATAATTTCTAATAGAAACAAATAGTACAAAGTAAAATCGATGCAGGAAAATTTTAACTTCAATTATTTTCTCTATTATGTTTTATATTCACCATATTTTATATATTTTCCACTTGAATATTTCATAAGGATTCACTCGTCCACTATATTGTATGTCGCATCGCATATTCCTTTATCTATAATGCATACATCAATTAGTGGCGGTGCATATTAGCATCTAACACCCTTGTTTGGCTTTATTTCCAATTACAATTTACATATTTTCAAATGAAGTGTGAAATATATATGTTCATATAACCGAAAATTGCATTAGGGAGGAGGTTATAAATTAATTATGTCTTGACACAGGGTCTATAAAAGGTCAGTACATGAAGATGGAATACTTAAAGTTTCGTAATAAATTGGGCAAACATAGTAAATGTTGTTCATATTAAATAAACCAACGTAAATAAACAAAAAGTTGTCGAGAAGTGATGTTTATTAACGTTAAATGATGGATGTGGAAATCGTTAGTCTTTTGATATTAGATACAGAGTAATAGAAAGAAAGGTGTTTATGAAAAAAGAACATTATTTGAATTAAATTAATCTGTGACGTACATATTGTTGATACATGCAATAGTGGCAATAAAATTATTAATTGTTTACCATATTTATAAATTGGTTTGTAGTTCAGGTATTATTATCCATATTAACAAAGCAGACAATAGTAAGTAGCTTCCATAAATACCAAAACATTGAACATTGCAGTCGACAAGCATTTCGCCAACTAATTTATCATTATCTGGAGATGATTAAAACTCTTGTAATCATTTTCAAACAGATCCTGGTTGCTGAAAATCATAACGAATGCAGTGTTCAGTATTAGTATTTTGTATAATGGAAATTACTTCAGTGTCAGTGTCTTATGATGAAATGTAATAAGAGTATTTTAATTTTACATTCACTTTTTATTAGGACATTAGGACTAGTTTTATACTACAATCTACCTTCCATGTTGTTACTATCTAATTATTAAACATAGGAGGATTTAATATTCCCCAGTGACGTTCTTTACATTCATATTATTCTTTCATAGAACTTAGGTAAATAAAACATAACATAAACATAATATAAACATCTGATGCGTTTTCACCTGTGCAACACGTGGCAACCCCTTTCATGCTTTTGCAGGAGATTAGTTACATGTGAATACCCAATTCCAGGTACATCTTTATTTATTGCGCTACTGTGATATTTGATATCCTCACGCGGTGGATATTAGGTTAAGTTGGTTTTTTTGTGAGTGGGTCCTTATGGATCATCCATTGTGGTCATCAGCAAGCCTATTGTGGCTCAATCCTAATTATATTTCTACCAATAAATCCAGTCTCTTAATGAAACTGATAACTTTATGTTCAAAAATAGCTAAGTGTACATACGCCTTAATAAATCTTAAAAAAAGGAGTAGATGAACACGGCTTACTTATAGCCTATTACTGACGTCGTTTCGCATCAATTAAATTAACATATGAAATTGAAAACTCTGGATAGTTACCATTTTTAGTTGTATTAATAGTTATAAATAGTAAACATAAGTTAGCATTTGACATAGATTTGAAAAAGAAAAGGCATTGACTAAGAATTTAAAGACTTAGGAGTTATTTTTGATTCAAAGCTGAGCTTTAATCTTCATATTAATGCTGTTGTACTTTCTAGTTACAAAAACCTTGGTTTCGTTATAATGCATTCACGAGGGTTTAATGACACTGACGTTTTGTTTTTATTGTTTGATTCTTTTGTTCTATCTAAGATAGAATATGCTAGCATAATTTGGAATCCTGGGTATCAAACATATAGTAATAATTTAGAAAGTATTCAGCGCAAATTTTCAATGTACGTATCCTTTAAGATCGATGGCATTTACCCAGTTATTGGAGTACCACATGAACAACTATTAACTACGCATAATATGTTGAGTCTAAAAGATAGAGGGGAAATGCATTCGCTTATATTCTTATGTAATATTATACATAATAAGATAGACATCCCTTCTATTTTAAGTCAACTTAATTTTAATATTAATTCAATCGCAACTAGGCGCACTGTCACTTTCTATTTACCAACCCCAAGGATCAATTTACTTAAATTTGCACCTTTGTTTTGTTTATGCAACAATCATCATTCAGTTCAAGATAATTTGGATATTTTTATCTGTAGTATTATCTCGATCAAAAAGTTATTTGTAAAAAGTAATGTAAGTGCTGTTTAATGTATTTCTTTTTTGTTACCGCAAATGCATTGTAATAATTGTCAATTTTCAATTGCCAGGTTTCCCCCATGTCGTCCGTTTGCACTGTTTTCCCGGACCTTTCATTAGTGACTGGACCTTCTTTGTCATGACTTGACTTGTAAGGCTTCTTATTCTAGCCGATGTTTCCTTTATTTCTTTCTTAGTATTGCTATTTTCCCGCACTAGGTTGCTGAGGATTCTCGCCTCGGAATCTAGCTGCTTTAGGAGGTTTTTTACCTTTGTCGCCATCAGGTTTATGCTTGTTTTTGGCGCCCTTTCCACCTCAGTAATACCTTCTTGTTCCTCTCGCCTTCTCTTGACCGATCTGTTCTCTTCTTCGTCCCATGCCAGGTCGAGGACGGTGACACTCCACTTCCTGGGGTACTTGGAGAAGCATCCCTGGAACTTGTGAACGTCTCCCTAGGAGCTCTCCCGGGCGCCTTGGTATGCATTACCAGCTTGAAGGGCAACCTTTCTCCAGTCGTTTTCATCAGCACCGCTGCCTGGTTTCTCGCAGCAGGTGTTGGACAGTAGGAGGATGACGGTCGGGGGGGAACCTGTCCGCTCACTGCCCTCACCGACCGGTACTGGGGTATCCCTCCCCTGCACCGTAACCGTTTTTCCTTCTTTGTCGTTTATCATAATTATATTTCATTTGTCCCTTTCCATAGCCAGTGTCGTCAGCCTGGTTGTCCTGTCCTGTCTTCCGTACCAAATTCATGTCCTTATCCTCACCGTGTCGCTTGCAGGTAACATTTTATATTCCTGGTTCAAGCCTGTTGGTCCGCGGGTGCTATTTTATTTAACACCTACCCACCGGCAAGCCGGTTTGGGCACCTGGGGACGCGCCCGGTTGGGGTTACAGGTATCCCCGCCGGGAACCTAACCCAACCTAACCTAACCTAACCTAACCTAACCTAACCTAACCTAACCTAAAACCGTAGACGATTTCTAGCATCCGAAATTCAACCGTATTTGTTAGTCTACCAGCGTAACTAACCATCACCGATCGCAATGAAATCATTAAAGTTGTTTAAATTAAGTGTGAAATAAAATGTAAATTTTATATACCTCAATCGACTCTTAAGAAAATATAGAATTAAATGATACAAAAATATAGTTTCTGAAACGGCGGCATTGTTCTTGATTTGACATCAATTTCTAAATAATGTATACGATGATTTATAACGTTTCTTTGATTTTTCTGATAACAAGGTAAACAGGCAATAATTGCAAACACCAGTGTCTGTAGCTACGTTGTAATTCTTTTCAGTTGTTATGAATTATGATGCTAATATTTTAAAATGAAGATTGTTTTTATTTAAAAAGCAAGAATGATCAGATAAATTAAATAATTAAGAATTTTTATAAAATTTATGAAATAATCTTTTTGAATTATAACTTATACACCATAATATTTTGGAATCATTCTAGTAATATTAATTTGAAGTAAAAACACTGCTTTCGTAAAACACGCAAGAATTATTAAAACTTTTTATTAAAATCTAGTTTTTATTTAAAGTTGTTAATTTAAATTTTGCTAAACAAAATTTTGCTCCAGCTGTAAGAAAATTACAGTACAGTTAACAAAGTTTTTTGTCACTTTAGGACGGTCAGAATCAACATTAACTAGAGGCCGCTTGATGTTTGAGAAGAAAGAGTGATTTTTAAATACGACTCACCTAAAATAACAATGTTATGGTAATGTAAGTCTCTGTGAAAGCAAATTTCTGCTTTAATCATTCCTTAATGTTTTGCTGTTTTATTAGTACTGAAGCACTCTGAAAAGGAAGTCTCTTAGAGGACTTATTCAAACAGAAAATTTATATTATCTACAACAGTGTTTTTCTAGGAATTGCGAATGTGCATGCAGAGCCAACGTTGTAAAACTAGCAGTAAAGTGTGTTTATTTCTCAAAATAAAGGACTATGACTTGTCATTATCTCTTATTTTCGTATATGAAATTTCATATTATGGTATGTGGTATACGAAATTTAAAAAAGAATGTAGACAAATATTGTGACAAATAAATAAATTACCTCGACGTAATTAATACATATATGTCGTCGCCAGAGAATCGGTTTGTTTTATCCTCATTTTTGAGTTTTCTGAGATTCTTAAAAATTTGGAATTGGGCCAGTCAACTTCGTCCCCTTTTTTATATTTTCAACCCAGTTTCGCAGGCACACAGTTAACACAATTAATTAGTTTTATGGCTAGCACAGCCTTACGTAATAAATAAATAAATCCTGTGTCTGATGATGTGAAGTAATTACTTGTTCACGAAACCGGTCACATTAATAAAGGAATTTTATGAGAATTTTTCTATATGATTTATCATAAATAAATAAATGTTGTATCTTACGAGACCAGTTTGATGCTAGCCACCCCCAATTTCACATTAAGTTTTCGAAACTCTTACTCAAATAGCCTATAGCAGGCACAGTTTCGCACAATCACTCCCAAAGCTAGCCCATTTATAAGGTTGATCACATAAAGGATTAATATTTTCTGCTCCAATCATGTCCTATTTGTTTAAAATTTAAGGACACAATTCCCACATCTAATATAAACAAACACAATAAGAAATCGATACATTAACAGATAACAGCAAGTCACTTCCGGAGGACGCATACTGAATTTTCGAAATATTCCACAAATGATTGTGCCAGCACAGGCTGGCACAACCATTTTCATGAGCTAGCACATTATAAGATGAGGGGAAAAGTAGATAATACAACGCACAAGCAAAGAGACATGAAAATTAAACATAACACAGGAAATACAGAATATTGAGTTAAATAAAAAGAATAGTAACAAAAAAGTTAGAAAATAGGTAATGAATAAAACTTACTTCATGTGGTGTCAAACAGTAAAAAGTATACAAATAAAATCAGGTAAAAATAACTAAACAGTAAGTAAGTAATTAAACAGTTTCAAATAATTTTAAATTTTTTGGTTTTATATTTGTATAGAATATATTAAATCTGTGCTGAAGGTTATAGGTATACAAATGAAACGAGGGGAGAAAATTTTAAGAGATTTGTCCGAGTTATAGCAAAACAGAAGGTGTTAGCATATCTAGACTGAATACGTCAAAGAAAAATAGTTGGTTTTTCTAGTAGAGGGGGATCAATTACCACATTATTTATTAATTTAAATAATAATAGCAATGCTTGTTTATTTCTATGCATTTTAAGGCTTTCTACAGCTAATCTAGTGAGAAGTATTTGCTGTGGGATCCCTACTTTAAGGTAAACTCCGTCCATTTCATGGGATATAAATTTTAAAAAAAGTAAATATTTTCTATTTAGTCTACATAGACTAAATAACTAGTATTCCAGATAAGAGATGCATATTCTAATTCTGACCTCACAAAGGTGTTAAAAAGCAACAATAATACGGAAACATCTGTAAAACCTTTAGTGTTTCTTAACAATAACAAAATTCAAGTTTATATAGGAAGACGGTACGATTTACTCGATATGGTTTTTAAATGTTAATTTGCCATCAAATGTGATACCGAGGTCTTTGATAAATTTGGGTCGGATTAGTCCAATATTATCAAATTTATATATAGGGAATTGTATTTTTTCTGTTATATGACATAACATTACATTTCTCTAAATTATATCGGAGGTTATTTGCATCACACCATTTTTTTACTTGACACATTATTTTGTAACTTCTTACAATCAGCTACTAATTTTATAGTGGTAAAAATCATATTGTTAATAGATGAAATGAACAAAGGGGACCTAGGATGGAACACTGAGGTACCCCGAGATGGCATGAATTTCATCAGAATTGAAACCACAGTATTCTACGTGTTGCGTTCTTTACTTCACTGTTATTAAGAAGAGGGAGAGACCTGCAATACGAAGTTCACTAAATAGGATTTCTTGGTCGTCTGTCGGAAGCTTTTGAGAAATCAGTGTAAATCACGTCAACTTGTACGTTGACATCTAAGTTGTCCGCTATGAATATCGTTACATGAAACATATTGGTTATCGTAGACTTACCCTGTACACAACCATGCTCATATATCGTAATTTTCCCCTCAATGTGAGCATATAGTGTGTCATATAAAGGCAAACTCGAAAACTTTAGCAAAGTTATAGATTATCATAATGGGTCGATAATTTTCATCATCGATTTGCAAGAAAGGTCAGAAGGATACCTTTCTTGCAAATCGGATATATCCGGGATCCTTTTCCATGTTTCTGGAAATAGGTCAAACGTTAATGATAAATTAAATAGTTGGTAAGAGACTGCAAAAATATAAGCACGCACAATTTCTAATGAAGAAAGAGAATATCCCATCACTTAGGCCCCTTGGTAAGGTTTTTAATGCTAATAGTACTGTACCAATATCTAAACTGTCGCAGTGTATGATTTTATTTGTAGTGCACAACTGCTTATTATTAACATATATATTTTTACTGACAATGGCGAAAAAGTTTCTTTGAAGAATACTAGTCTAAGCAATAGCGTGTAAATTCGACAATGAAAAGTTACCGTCTGCCAGTCGGTAATCAAGGAGACCATATGAGTACTATACTTTTTTTTTTTAAATTTTTGATATAGCGGCCGGATACGGAAGGGGGGAACATTTTATTTTTAATCGAATGGTTTCCGATATTTGTCTGCATAGGTAGTTAGTATATGTACTCCACATACCCCAATTACGCTGGCAGACAAAACTTCCGGTCGGCGCACGGTAACAGGAAAACTCAAAAAAAGAATTATTAAACTAATGTACAAAAAGAACCTACCTATCCTACCGAATCTTTGTATAGAGAGTCATCAATCATGGATCACGTCAGATATTTATTTTAAGCTTGTCACTGATGCAATATTCAGAAACAAAAATAATTTTACATGTTATAATACCAGAAAAAAAACCTTATATCAGCTAAACTACTGTATAAAACAACTGGGCAACTATTTCATGTGTACCTCGCACCTAAGGCATATAACTTTATACCTGAAACATTAAAAAATGTGTTTAATAAAAAACAATTTAAAAGAAATATAAAAAAGTTTTTATTCGAAATTCCCAGAATAGAAATACAAAACTTATTAGACTTAAAAAATTCTTAAAAAAAAAAACTAAAAAAAATTTCAATACTTTCCTTGTATGTAATTTTAAACCTGATAAAAAACTAAAAATAGAACATGATTTTATTTAAAAATAATAAATTAAAAACTACAAGTGTATTCATGAATATAGTAATGTTTGTATGTGTATATTAATGTAAGAATTATTTGAAATGATTTTTAACTATCAACCTGTTTATGACTTGCAACACCCCCCGTCCAATTGTTGGCATAACACAATAAGCTGGGGGTTGTACTTATTGACCGGTAGCTCAGTGAGCAGGTCGTGAATTAGGGCTTCGATTGATTTGAGTTATCACCAAAATCTAGGCTGGGCGCCAGGACTTTTGCAAGTACCAAATAATTAAAATTTTATTTTAAAAGGTAAAGATAAAGTTAAAACTTGAATTCGGTTGGGAAGGAAGTTGAATAAAAATATATTATTTAATAAAAAAAATATAATAAAGACTGGTATACGAGATGTACAATATATACAAGATATTAAAATTGACTTGTGGTTGAAGACCAAAAACTAACAAAAAAATGATATGAAATGATGTTATTGAGAGAATACAAAAAAAAATTAGAGTTACTGATCTCTCACAAATTTCTTCTGACCAAATAAAACTTTCACTGGGGACGAAGATCTTACTTAACTTCCAAGGGGTTAGTCCAGCGAAGAATCCACCAACGGCTTAGCTTTTAATGGGTTCGGTGTCAATTTGACTCGCCACTGTCAGTACTGCAGTTACCCTTGAGAAAAAAAATGCCAGTTGTGTAAAATATAGTTTTTCTGCTCCACCCTGTATATAATGATCAGTTCGATCCACCAGTTATCCTCTTCTCTTGGTCCAGGTATTTACATAAAAAGGGGAGAGTTTTATGAGATCAGTATTATAGGCAAAACAAAATTAAAAGCTGTGACGTTTGAATTGTCCAGCTACGTAGACAAAATATGAGTTAACACAAATTTACAGAGTAAATTGCAAACTAAACAAATTAGGATCGGTATCCTATCATATGTTAGAAGTTGAAGACTTCAACTAACTTAAGTATTAATAAAAGTTACGTTAAATAGACAAAATACTAGTCCAACAAATAAACTAGGTGTAGCTACGATAATAAACAAGTGAAATAGGTATTCACTAAATGTTAAGATATTTTTGTACTAAAAGAAGTTAATCTTCAAGAAAATAGAATTTGGAATGTCTGTATACAGACAGACAACTAGAAAGATAACGTAAATAAATATTTGCTAAATATACAACATAATAGTTTTCAACTTAAACGTTAAATTAAATCATTTATTAGTTCCTTGGAGAGAGGTTCTAATGAATTGTAGATAAAGTTAAATAAAGATATATACTTGACTATATGTTTACTTTAGATAATTAAAAGTTAAACAAGTGCCAGACAACTAGGCAGGTATCTTTGCCAGGAAACTAGCAAGCATTCTATATTTTAAATTTAGAAAAACCTTACGTTACTGAGGTCTGGTTGATAAATATATGCACTGGTATAAAATAATCCACCACAAAACAAATGCACCAAATTAGATAATTTTCACAGGTTATAAACAAATAGGTTTGGGCCAACCAGGTGTACCAATCTCCAAATGTCACCAGTCATCACTTTCAGAGTGCTACCAACGTAGCTAAGTGACCTAAAACATCAACAGGCAAAGACAGAAAACAACTAACTACGATACAAAATGGCGACATCCGTTGCCGAGTAAATCTAAAATTTACAATAACCGAAAGTTAGTTTAAATTAACACCCGAAATTATTACAATATCAAAGGGATATAAGATAAATTGCCAGCAAGGCACGATAAATTGATACTAATCAATATTAATGATGGCTGTTCCAAAGAACAACCAAGGTGAACTGATCACCGAAAAGCAAATTCGCCCAAGGCGTAAATTAAGATAATTACGGTACAATATTATTATGAAAATTACCTCAAAGGTACTTTAAATCAATACAGCAACTTTTTAAATAATGATGAGCATAAAATCACAAGATAATACCAGAAAACATATAAATCTTACCAGACCGCAGAACTAGAGATGGTTTCCATCAGAACGCGGCACCAGAGACAACCACTGTCTCTGGCTGCCCTAGTAAGAAGAAAGTAGCATCGTAGTATTCTGCTACCTAAACTCGATTATACTTTGGAAAGAGACAGACATTTGAGAGTGGAGTATGAGCAATAAAGATACATGGATATTTAGTGCAAAAATCTGCAAAATCAACTATTCCAGTAGAAATCATAGTGGCCCCATCTAGACTAGACTGGCTGAAACTTAATTCATCGTGGAACACAACACACTGGAATGAAATAGCTTGCAATTTCGTTACAGACTAAACATATTTGTAATTAGTCATGTATCTATATGATGTTTTATACTGATTGTTCTTTTTTTCTAGTCACAGTCAAGGTCCTCTTGAACCTTTGTGATTTCTTTTCATGTTTATTTGTATGTAATATATAATTTAAGAATATTTTTGTTTTATACTAATTATTTTGTAATTCTCTTTCAAATAAACATATTATTATTATTTTTTTTTTTTTTTTTTTTTTTTTCGGTTTCCCGATGCCGGTCAGTCCTCCCGTGGCCTCCGACGCCTCACGGGAGTCGCGCCGGCGCATCAACTACAGCCACTCCCCGCATCCCGCAGGGTTAGTGACTGTAGATACCAGAATCGTGTGCCCTAAGTAGACGGAGAGAACCCAGAATGACCGCCTTCTGCATTTGACCCGCCAGCCACTCGGCTGGTTTTTGGCAGGCCGGTATGATCTTCAGTTCCGAGAGCAGCGTAGGCTTTATCCCTCCGAGTACACCGATAATAAGGACGACCATTTTGACCGAGTAGCCTGGGTACAGCACTTGGAGCTCGTACCGGAGATCGCGATATTTGGTCCGTTTCTCCTCCTCCTTCAAGGTGATGTTTTCTCAGCAGGTGCCGAGAACTCGATAACATACATCACCTTGAGTTGATGGTCGAGGAGGACTATGTCAGGCTTGTTGGCTTGGATTAGCCTGACAGTCGGGAACGAGTAGTTCCAGTAAATCCGGCATTTCTCGTTCTCGACAACGGACTCAATATCTCCGGGGACGTAAGGCAGCACTGGTGTCTGGTCTACCCCGTACGAGTGCCTTAGATGGTAGTATAGCACTCGTAAAGCCGCGTTATGTCGGTGGATGTAGGCCGAAATCGCATATATGGGACATGCAGAAAGTAAGTGCATGAGCGATTCCGGCGCCTGATGGCAGGTCCTGCAGTTGATATCAGGAACCTCTACACGCCACACGCGGCTACGGTAGACCAAGGTGTTGATAACACCATCTTGGCAGGCCATAATGAATCCCTCGGTCTCCGACTTAAGCCCTGCTGACCTTAGAAAGGCGAAGGTCAGCCTGGTCGATAAACCCAGTGTTTCTATGTTCTTATAGAAGACACCATGCTGGGGTTTATCGACGTGCTGCCGAAACAGATTTTCCTGTTCGGTAGCTCTAATTCGGGCTTTCAGACGATTTGGCTGAAGTTCGGTGACTGACTCAACATCAGCACCTCGCCGGCCTCCTCGCCTGATGTCAAATGCGAGACTGAGTTCATCTGCGGCTCTTTTTGCTGCCTTGAACAATCCTGCTCCCACTCCTACAGTTTCGTGATGTTTTACGAACCGCAAGAGGGGATCTGAGCTCCTGAGTATGTTACATGCCATACTCAGTACTACTCTGCCATGCGTACACTCCAGGCTCAAGGAGTCCTCGGCCCCCCCGTTGACGTGGGAGGTACACACGAGGAACGGACGATCTAGGATGAATACTTCTATGAATATTCATTATCTTGCGGGTATCTCTGTCTAATTGGCGCAGCTCATCTACCCTCCACTTTACTACTCCGAAGGAGTAGAGCAGAATCGGAACGGCAAGCATATTAGTTGCAGACACCTTGTTCTTCCCCGAAAGTTCGGAAGACCAAATCTTTCGGAGGCGGTGTCTGTACTTGCCGCGGAGAGAATCCTTTATTTGTGTTACATCTTGGATGTGCCTTTGTTGCACACCCAGGTATGTATAGGTCTCTCCGGCATCCAGATGTCGTAGGATGCTTCCGTCTGCGAGCTGCGCATCTTCAGGGAATTCCCCCGCATCGTCCTCTCTTGAGGTGGACGACTGCACATTTGTCCAACCCGAACTCCATACCAATTGCCCGCGTATATTCTTCGACCACCCTAAGAGCGTTTTGTAGTTCGCGCTCTCCGGAGGCATAAAGTTTAAGATCATCCATATAAAATAGATGGGTGACCTTATGCCTCCGGTCGCTGGGTGGCCCACATTGATATCCGCGGGTTTGGCGGAGCCCAACAGACAACGGCAGCAGGGAGATGCAGAAGAGGAGAGGACTCAGGGAGTCACCCTGGAAAACTCCTCTCCTAAATGCCACCTGCCCTGTCGTGACCCGCTGTGCACCTGATGTTATGGTGAAGCGGGTCTTCCAGAACGGCAGCAGCTGTTCTATGCATCTCACTAGTGGTGCTGGTACCGCAAGACATTCGAGCAAGTACAACAATAGATCATGCGATGTTGTATCAAATGCCTTGCGGTAATCAATCCAGGCCATCGATAGATTCCGCTTGTATTGCACAGAATCCTGTGTAATACAGCGGTCTATCAGCAGGCTGTCCTTGCAACCTGCCATGCCCTTCTTGGCGCCACGCTGTTCGTGTATCTGCTGGAAGACCGGATCAACAGACCTCAGCGTCCTAGCATACAAGATACGTGTAAATATCTTGTAGCAGGAGTTAAGGCAAGTGATCGGCCTATAATTCCTCGGGTCGGAAAGATCCCCCTTTTTGGGGATTAGCACAGTACGTCCCTCGACGAACCAGTCCGGAATCTGATGCCCCTCGTTCAACCATGAGTTGAAAACTCGCGCCAGACGGCGGTGAGTGGAAGGAAATTTCTTCCACCACCAGTTGTTAATGCCGTCTGGACCCGGGGCAGCGAAGTTCTTGGTACCAACAAGTGCTTGTTGGACTTCCTCCGTACTGATTGCCGGGCACACTTCTTCTGGCTCTTCAAGATGTCTGTGACACAGAGCCTCGAAGTGTGCAATTGATGGAGTGTCGCTATTGAATGGACGCGGCGTTTCGTAGATTCCCTTCCAGAAGGTTTCGACATCTTCTACAGTCGGCGGATTCTCGACAACACGCTGTGGCTCTTGAAAGAGGCGGGAAGGATTCGTACGGAACAAATTGTTTTGCTCCATACGCTTCACCCGCCTCTTCAATGTTTTCTTTATCGCCATGAGCGCTCGGATCCTATCTAGACAGTGCTGCTTGATGGTAAGCATCACTGTCAGATTTAGAGTATGGTGTTGACGTCTTAATCCGGCAGCTATGCGCCGGATCCTGGGAGTAAAAACTCTACCAGTCGTCTTATATTCCACCACACTCTGGATCCGAGAAGCGTGTTGTCTGGCCGACTGTATCTTGCCTTCGATTTTTTGTACACGCCGCTTGGCTTTCTCGACCCCCGTGATTGGTTGACATCTCACGGGGGACGAGTTGCTTCGCGGCGCTGTACACGGCACAGTTGATTTGCCAGATGTCTACATCTTCCGGAATTTCCTCATCGATGACCGCGTCTATTCTAGCCAGGTCTTGTGGCTTTAGGTTAGCCCTGGTGTTAAGGCTAACCCTCGTCCTTAAGTCTACACCGGTGAACTCTAAAGGATGTTCCCCATCAGCTGGTAATTGCCGCGGTGGGACTGCGGCTGGCAGTTCTTCTAGCTGACGGGGTGCCCTTACGTAACCTGTCCTGAGCAGAAAGGATACTTGATCTCTCAGATGTTGTTGAGAGAAGGCGCGATGCTCTGGATGCATTTCGCACCAAAGTGCATGCAATCGCGCCATGTATCCCCTTCGCTCAGGTTCGCTACTCTCGCGGCAGGTCAGCAAGTCATCCCGAAGTTCTCTCGTCCACTTATTATTATTATTATTATTATTATTATTATTATTATTAAATACAATTACGATTATTTATTTAGTACTTGATAAGATAAATATCTGTTTCAAATCAAGAGAAAAGCACCACTAAATTTTTCATACATTATAAACATGTTCTCTGTTTGCGCCTTTATTGTAAATATTTGTTTTAGTTATGTGTAAGTAATTTCGTAGGTTGTTGCTTTATCGATTTGATAAGGAAACACACTATTATTAAAAATATGTGTCTCAGGCAGTAAGCGTAGGCATGTGTTATTCCTTTTTATGCTTGTAATAGGAATAACATTGTTATTATTTGATAAGTAGCTAAAATTTGTGTTCTCGGTTTATAATTATTTTGCCACTATTGAGGCTAACGGTGGGAAACATTTCTTGTAATTTCTTAAGAACTTCGTATGGGAACAACAAAATAATGTGCGGGATTTTAAAATGCGTAAAATAAATTTCTATACAGACTTTGTTTTTAAAATTAAAAAAGTATATAGTTGAATTGCAAAGAAAAAAAATTCGGTGTACCCCTGATCGGGAAATGCTACATTTTAGCCGCAAAGTGCATCTTTTTTGCCCTAGGGTAAAAATGATTAACGTTTTTGTCAATCTGACATTTCTCAACAATGCGATTGCCAAAATATGTAAATTTAAAATAATTGGAACTAAGTAGGTAATATGAAATAAAAGGCTTTCATTATTAGTGCAAGCAATTTTGTATGCGATTTTGGACCTTGCCTCGGCTAACGCCTTGGGTTATAATCCCTACGCCGCGAAACAAAATCATCTTTATTACGCCCTAAATACATAATTAACTATTAAGTCAAATTTAACATTCTAGAAAACACATCAGGAGATAATAATCATCCATATGGAAGAATTTATTGTGTAAAATGGTAGTTAAAAGCTATTATTTTAGAAGCTAAACTTCTGCAGTGTATACATAGAATAGAATTTAACAAAATATGTTTAGGTAATAACAATAAAAATAAATAGTAATAATAATAATAATAATAAGCCTCCATTATCAGAAAATCTTACCAAATATATTAACAATGTAAGTAAATGCCGAGATGTCAACAAAAAACTCAATCAAGGGCACCTATGATTTTTCGAACATATATCTTTGATTAGATTATTAACACTGTGAATTCATTATTGTCAGATTATTACAGTAGGGTTAAGTTAGGAAATAATTCTTGTAAAAATTGATTATAGTGTTTGCGGTTTGCTAAGTGTAACTGCTGAATGAATTAACTCAATATGTTTTGAATACAGAAATTTACATTCAGGTTTTGATCAAAGAAATTTAAGTAAATTCGTCTCCAGGAAATTACCACCTAAAGACCCACTTTGAGGGGATGCAGGGGTGTTTCAATGTATTCGTGTGGGTTGTCTGTCGTCCAAATTTATATATTCTGAGTATCAAATAACTACTCAGATGAGACCATTCTTCGTACGTCTGTGTAAAACTTAATGTCCAGAATATCATTACCGTTTCAATTGTTCAGGAACCATTCACTAAAATTCATTCGCGGAACGAAATTACTTGGCAATATTTGAATTAATTTTGTAGGTGAATAAATGCAGATACATTTTTTTAATTGTTTGGCAGGAGCCATAAGATAAATTCATCTGTTGGCTAAACCACCTCAAAGATTTAGATGGAACGTTTTCAATCATTCCTCTAATATTGTCTATCATTTGCTCTTTTTTTTTGTTTGTTTTTCCAAACTTTTTTTCTTCCAATAGTGACTAATTCTCGAAAATCGTCACCATCCTGGTTTTAAAGTTCATTGCAAAATCGTTAAAACCTTTCCAGAATTCCTCGTAACAGTCGCATTAATGATCATTTTCATTTTTGGGCCCATTTCTAAAGTAAGATTCCAGTAAACATTTTTTTGTTTTATGGAAAGTATTTTGATTTCGACATTTTTCAAAAACCCCGTAATCAGTTCACTTGAAATTTTGACAGTAGCTGATATTTCAGTTTAACAACAACGAAATCGCAGGATTAACAGAAAACCTTTAGAAGTTACAGCTAATGTAGCCCACAATTTAATTCAAAAATATTATTTTGTCAGTAATTTCTGGTAGAACCATATGACTTACGCATTCTTTACAAAATTCAATTTCTGTAATTTGTAGAATATTAACAGTTATTCAAAAGAATGCCCCAACCAGATCTTAAGGCAAGCAAAATCTCTAGCGTGTGGGCGGTGGAGTCAGCATTAAGATCTATTTGTTATTTGTTTTAGTTGAGCGCCGCCAGTATTATTAGTTTAAACATAATAATAATAACTTGATATCTGCAAAAATTATGACGTATATCTCCTTCTAAAAACTGGAACAGCAATGGGGTTGGTTCTAAACTAAAAGACTTAACATATTCGTATCATTTCACGTAATTCTGTGTACTACAAATAGGCTGCATAATAATTACTGATACTCATTTTGAGTTTCAATTAAATTTCTGTATTTACTCTACTTGAAAAATAAAACAATATCCTCGTAATATTAATTAACATTATATTAACTTTCAATACTTGAGTAAAAGTTGACAGCTCTGGTTCTTACAATTATAAAAAAAGCAGTGTCTATACTAATAGCTTAATACAGCAAAGTGGAATGTTTCACAACATTCAAGTTACAAATAAAATCTACTTAAACGGTAAATACTACCAACAGCTGGACTAATTCGTAAACAAGTCGGAAACGTTAAGCCAAACAAAGTAAATCTGGTAGTCTATGATAATAACACCACTATTCACAGACACGAAACACTGGTACAAATCAAAAAAACACCCCACCACATATATGCCAGAGTATGGTTTTTTTAAAACTCATTTGCAACACAAAACCTGTCGGCTTTATTGACGGATTAAAGAAGCCGACGTTTTTTATGTTGCAAATAAGTTTGAAATAAACTTTACATCTTCAGAGTCAAATGTGAGATAAAATATAATTCGCTACTAATATCTCCTTCATTGGAAACTTCTGTGTTGATATAAAAATGGCGGTACTTACAGGTTACAAGTGTTTATGCACTTTGGTCCTCTTGACAGCAGATAAGTTTTACCTGCGTAGTACCAAAATCAGCATTGCACTGAGCGCACCAAGTCACACTATATAAGTCAACACTATTTATTTTACACTCACTAATAATCAATCCTTTTCAATTTCAAAATGAGCACATTCGTGCTGTAGTAATTAACAACTCTCTTCGGCGACGTCTCGCCGAGTTCTGTCTCAAGACATTTTTCCACATCTAACCCTCTCGCGCCCTCTGACTATCGAGATATTCATTAAAACCGTAGCTATAGACAATCCATACTTTAGTTGTGTAGGATTTGCATAACTAATAGGGTTAAAAATAAATTCAAATTTTCTTTTATGCAAAATACGGCGTGTACAAAAAGTGGACTGTTACAAACAAAACAATTATGATTTTTTAAACGTTTTAAATAAGTATCTTTCTTTCAAGACCATTCTAATTTATATAGATTAATTAATATTTATGTAATATCTTGCATGAGATCGTGAAAAAGTATGTAGAACTAATTTCAAACAGTCGCGTCGTCGCGCGCTACCTCTATGCGACCATTCCACAAATAATAAAATATTCCTTAATGATCTGTTCAATATTTACTAAAAATATTTCCCAATTTTAGTTATAAAAAGGGTCAAGAAGGGTCAAGAAATGAACATATTAGGTATGCACAAAACTAAAATTACTATAACGCATAGTCAACATCAAGACGACACAAGAATATGATAGCATATGTTTGTTACTATTAAAAAATATATTAAAGACGTAATTGAAGACACAAGTTGATAAATGATTCACGTTTGTGTAAGATGAAAGGTTTACTATGTGTATTAGAGTATTAGACATAGTACAATGAAGGAAAACTTAAATTTGATGTCGTATCGCGCGCAGTGTGTATTGTTAACAGTACGACAGCTTGATAGAAAATGAATTTTCTGCCAGCTAATGCTAACGATGACCAACGACAGCTTGTCTATCTCTGGTTTACAATGCAACGTTGCCACTTCACAGACCTATGCCTAATAATTCAACACACATACTGTATTCCCGCATACAATCGCTGATCCTTTATGAGTAATAGTTGGTATCCTTGTTATTTAACTTGGACGGGAACAATCTAGATAAAAAAGCATTATCTTAAAACTTCTGTCAAAAAATCTCGATTTTTTTTTATTTAACGTGGACCTTTCCTCGCCTTCGCCGCTATAATAATTATCACCAAAAATTAACTACAATGACCATATTCTTGCTAATGACAGCAGTATTGGTACTGTCTTAAAAATACATGTATTTTTTTATATCATAGAGGCTTCTCGCTGAAACTATAAATGGTGTCCTTTGAATCAATATTAATAGATATATACCAAAGAACATTGGTTCTTTGGTATATATCTTTAGTTAATGGTAAAGTCACACAATAGATCTGTTGGAATAAGTATTTCTATTGGATACTCAAGTACAAACATAAACCAGCTTAACTATTAAATTAGGAGGAACTTGTCTAATGTCCATATAGAAAGACAATGGGCATATAAGTTTCAAGTTGCAGAAAGTACAATTACTTACGTGCTTCTCTTTGGTTGGATATACAACACCAATATTTTTACGTATTTTTATAAAAACGTATTGAATTGAATTAATATGAAATTAATGTGAATATTGAATTACATGTTAATATAAATTTTTAACTTCTCTTATTTTTATTTCAGGAAGCTGCTTAACGGTTTTGGAAAAGGGGTAAGTTTTATAAAAGAAAAAAATTAAGAACTATTTTAAAGTGATAAGTAAAATAAAACTAATAGTTAAAAAGTCATATTAAACTGAATTTACTCGATAAATTACTCATTTTTCAGTTTCTAGGAGTGATACTTTGTTTCTATCGTGTACCTTTTATACAAAACTGACAAACAAGCATCAATTATCTACACGAAAGTACTTTTTACCTGTCTGTTTCAATTCTACTTAAGCAAACACATCAACTTTGAGGAATTACTATTAGCTCTTTCCATTACTCTTTAAACTAAAGTGAAATTGAATAAGTAAAATTGGAAAGATAATGTTAATGAAATGGAATAAAAACAAACTCTAAATGTAATAAATAATAGAAACAAATTGTTTAATGCTTAGAAAAGTTCAGTGAAAAAACATTAATCATGAGACATCCTAGTTAAATAATATACAACAAAAATACCTAAATGTTTAGAGAGCTGTAATATTATCGAGCGACATGAAATCTAGTTTGGAAATTTAGTTTGTGACCTAAAATTATTATACGATAACATTGCAATTAATATGCATGAATTGTAATGTAGGTAGGTAAAGTGTATATAGAGTGAAGAGGATATACCTTTCGCAAGCATTAGGATGGATATCCTTATTATTACTATAGTTTGGGCACTAGCCAGCTTAGCTAATCTTATAATCGACTTATAGGTTTGTTTTTAGTAATTCGACAATATCTTCTGTCAGCAAGGGCACTTCCGTGGGATTTTTAATGATACAAGTATGAGTCTGGTATCAATCTTTTCGTAAAGAAACGTAGATTACGAATTAACATGGTGATAAGTTGTAAAATGGTATAGCTTATAAATAAAATGGCGTCAAGGAATTAAATAAATAAATAAATAAATAAATAATGCATTTATTTCCAACAGGTGAATACCCAATTACAGGAAACATAAAGATAGTTACAGAGAACATGAGAGTAAAAATTATAAAAGTAACAAAATTACAAAAAAAAATACAAAAATACAGGGAAACATTAAAATATATGAGTCTAAAATAATGAAATAATATAAATTACAAAAAAAAAAATATGAGAAGTCATTAAAATACTGTAGTGAGCTTAAAATTATGAATTAAACATGGAATTATAAATAAAGTGAACTTGACTACAATAATTGTACACCGTTAGTGTAACAAAAGTAACAAAAATACATAAAAAAAAAAATCAAAAATACGGGGAAACATTAATATACATAAGTGAGTCTAAGATTATGAAATAACAAATTACAAAACAAAAATATAAGAAAACATTAAAATACTATAGTGAGCATAAAATTATGAAATAAACATGGAACTACAAATAAAGTGAACATGGCCATAATACTTGTACACCATATGTATTCGAAATATTACAAAGAAAATAATAGATTTTAAAAGCAGTAATCCGCTCATGAGGCCATACAGATATAAACATATAAAATAAAAAAAATAATAATAAAATAAAACAAATAAAATAAAAGGAAAAACGGAAGATGTCAGGACGCGCAGAGTAAGTATAAGAATTTTATGGGTTGTTTCTTAGATATAAGGCAATTACATTATTTAAACTGTCGTGATTAATATCGCAAAGTCCGGAAATTGAATTGAATAACTTACACATACTAAACATTGGTGATTTACACATAAGGTTGGTACGACTAAAGGGGCAATAAAAATAATCGCTTTCACGAGAATGCAATCGAGGAACCAAAAAGTAAAGCTTATTAACAAGGGATGGACAGTCGATATTGTTATGTACTAGATTGTACAGAAATGAAAGAGCAATACAGTTCCTTCTTTCACTTAGTAAAATCATATTAAACATATCTAATAGGAGTTTGTTATCAGTGCCTCGTTGTGAATAAAAACCAGTAGTTTTAAAAAACATGAATTCTACAAATTTTCTTTGGACAGATTCCGTTAATAAAATCAAATTTTGGTATATAGGATACCATATTAGAGCGGCATATTCCAGCTTGGATCTAATGTATGTGAAATATAATATTTTCAAACTTTCAACCCTCGAGAAACACCTCCAGTTTCTGACAAAAAATCCTAGCAACTTAGAAGCTGACTTTGTCATCTGGTTAATATGACTAGAGAAACTAAGTTTATAGTCAAAAATCACACCGAGATCTTTAAATTCCAAACAACGCTCGAGTGGAAAATTGTTTATGGTATAATCAAATTGTATAGAATTTTGCTTACGAGTAAAGGTCATGATTTTGCATTTGGAGATGTTTAACTTAAGAAAGTTATTGTCACACCACACAGAAACGTTATTTATTTATGTTTGTAAGTAAATACAGTCATTCAGACTAACTATATTCGTAAAAATTTTTAGATCATCGGCAAAAAGTAGATACGGACAATTAATTACTGATGTTATGTCATTTATGAAAATCAAAAACAACAGGGGCCCCAGGTTGGACCCTTGAGGGACGCCCGACGTAGAACGCATGGTACTCTATTTGTTTTTAAGGTAGCAATAACATGTTTGTTAGATATCAATGTAAGTTACTACACTTCTAGGACTTCTTAGATTCCTCACCAGTGGTGTAGGCAAAGAGGAGGGGTAACAGGGATCCAGTCATGTTGATATTTACAGTATGTTGTGCTTAAAATGTATTGTAATAATCCATTCCTAATGTCGCTTCCCCCTTCATTAAAAAAACTAATGTCGCCTTGCAGATGGATTTAAATTACAATAAATTCTGTTAATTTTTACTTTAAAAGGGAATTTTTTTTATATGTAATTGATAAATGCATAAAATAAATGCTGTATTAAAGGGTGATATTATCCAAATGAAATAATACAAGAATCATTTTTAATAAACCTTAATCATCATTTTCTTCTGCGCTTAAAATTATGACATGATCTTCTTCGTCACTTAAAATAATATCATCATCTTCATCGTCACTTAATATCCTCATTTTGTTTCAAATTATTACAAAGACCGGAATCACCAATACAGTTGCACGTTTCATTGCGTCTTTTATTTGCTTGCATAACGGCAAGCATCTCCTTTGTTCATCACAGTTCCACAACTGCTGCAGGTGCACAGTGTAATGTGCAAAATACCGATTCAAAATTGTCACCAACTCTTTTCCAACCAAAATCTGTGGGTGCTGATATTTCAGGGTACTGCTTTAAATCTTGTTTCCACTTATTTGCCTGTAAATTTGTAGGATAAAAGGAATCTCTTGTTAGAGGAAGGCTTTCATCCTGAGCTTGCTTTTGTGTAAATAGCTTCACCTCATCAATATGTTTTTGTCTCTGTAACATATTCTTCTTTACTCTTACATTTTATGACAACACCTCCCTCTTCAATGTTTTTAAGTTCTGTATTTCCAACTTCTAGTGATGTAGGTATTAAATTCTTTTGAATCGCTTCTTTATTTTTTTGCTTCTTGATAATTTTTTGTTTTTGTAACTACAATTTCTTCGGCAACAAGCTCAGCAAAAGATTTGGATTTGGATACATTTAATAAATTTTCGGTTTTCTTGTCTGCACTAGTTTTTATTATATTTTTAAGGTTATTCAGTTACTTTGAACTTGGGGTTTTAAGTTTTTAAAGTCATTGGAAACTTTTAAAATAATATCAGTGTACAATATACAACCTTCGCAAAACCGTCTTAGACCATTACAATTTGTAATGGTATCAAATTATCTACTTGTTATATTCAGACATTATGGATGAAAGGTATTTGCACGAATTCCACAGCATTTTAAACTGTTCTCGTTTTCATCAACTTTTTGCTTGTATTTAATACAAATCCCACCAGATATTTTTATATTCGATTAAATTTTAATTAGTAAAATCAGTCTAAAAAATTATCAAGTCTTACCATGTACATGGAGATTAACAAATTTTATTATTGTTGGGAATTTATCACTTCTTACTGACTGGCAGTTCTTCTATAGGGTCACTTGGTCAATGACCTCCCACATACAAATAAAAAAATAGAGCTATTCATTTTTCTGAAGTTTAAAAATATAATATTCTTAAAAAATATATTAAAGTCTCTAGTTCATTCTATACACAATACTATTCAAATATCTAGATCGCAGGATTTCGTATCACCTCCGAGCATCTAGCATCTACATTCATATTCATTACATTATTCATTTATAGAATTTAAAAATCTTGGGTCAATCCACAGCTTGTCCTCAAAGCTAGCTACGGACCGAATTTACAACGAATTAAAGTGAAATAGACTTATACGCGAATCGTCAGAAAGCAAAAGAGACAGAAAACACTGGCGGGGACAATGTCCCTGACACATTTTACGAAAACGGTAACGCACGAAGTTCAATAGAGCAGTCTTAATGCTGACTAGGTATATGCGTTGGTCGGTAAATTCTGTCGTGTTGTTTTTAATGTTTTTGTTTGTGAACATTTTATTAGTAAATCTCTACTTGTCGTGAAATTAAGTAAAACAGTGTTTCTGGTGTTTACTATTAAATATGAGTGTTGTACAAAATATATTTTATTCATTGTTACGCTAATCAACTAAATTTAATTTTACAAAAAGCATCAAGTCAGGATAAAAGCATAAAAATTTTTTTTGCTAATTTACATAGCTTTTCTTCATTCTTTGGAAAATCGCCAAAAAGTACAGTCGTGTTAGATAATGTTGTTAAGGTGAGATTACCTAAAGCGGCTCCAACACGATGGAATTTTAATACAAAGTGCATAAAGACTGTTTATACCTATCGAACAGAATTATTAGATTGTTTAGAAAAAATCATTGATAATGAATCAGAAGACAATATTCTAACCCAAGCTAATGGTTTAAAAACCTACTTACAAAATGAACATTTTCTTTACTGGTTAAATTTGTTTAATTTAGTTATGCCTCATTGTGATATATTGTTCAATCAATTACAAAAAATGTAATATCGATGTCATAACAGTAAATAAGTGTATTGGCGTTTTTAATAGTAAAATTGAAGACATCAGAAATAAAATTTTGAATAACTATTTGGAGGAGACATCCATGGAGTCTGCCCAGAGATGTAAAACGGAAGAAGCAAAAAGGAGAATTTCATTAGAAGTTTGTGATATAATTACATCTGAGATCAAAAACAAGTTTGGCTTCAGTAATCATTTAGCAGTGTCTCAGTTATTTCACGCAGATCGATTTAAAGATTATAAAAAAAGCTTTCCTCAAGATATGTTTAAATTAGTTAAAACGGAGTATCCAGTCATAAATCATTTGAAACTTAAAACTGAATTAGAAGTATTATATAGCCGAGAAGATTTTTCCAATAGTGAAGGTGCAGTTGTTCTGTTACAGCTTTTTATTAACAATAATTTGTGCAATACTTTTTCTAAAAGTGTCAAACTGTTAAAAATCTTGTGTACTCTCCCTATGACTACCGTCGAAAGTGAACGTTGTTTTTCCACCTTAAAAAGAATAAAGACATTTTTAAGAAATACCATGGGTCAGGAAAGGTTATCTTCTTTAGCTATGCTTACCATAGAAAGGGCATTAATAAAGATGATAAAAGACTTTAATGAAAAAGTAATTGACCACTTTGCATCTCAAAAAAGACCGGAGGATCGACTTGGAATTTAAATCACTTTAAAAGGTAGGTAATACAGTAAACATTTCTAATTAACCTCCCTATCTCTTGACCTACGAACCGCCACTGTTCTTACTGCCGTCACATTTGTTATTCCCATATGTATATATCCCTTCAATTTTAAACGAGCTGAAGTTCATGGTGTAAAGATGTTGACCACTTGTTTACTAAGACAACGTTTCCAACTATATTTAATGACGTTATGTAAGAATTATTAATTTTATTCTAACGACACCTTTTTGTTGACCTGTATAGATTTATTTGGAATTATTTATGCTCCAATCCAATGTAATTTTATCACATTTAGTACACTTTTAACCGATTATTTGACGAATTTACAATAACGTTTCATCGCACGTCTGTACTGAACAAAATATGTACTTTATTGTACTTGACAAATAAACTTTTATAATGTGGTCAAACACTCTTTAAAAAAAAGTTATTAATTATTCTTATAATGTCGTCACTTGCCGCACGAAATGCCTTCCACCATGACAGCTTGCACTTATGCGCAAAGGATCCTGTTATAGCTGCCCCTGATGATACTTGAAGCCATGGCAAGGCAGAAGGACAAAATGCCTTGCATATTGGGGCAAAATTTACGTATCGTTTCCTGCCATTTTCAACATACATTCTTGAATTTAACGGAAGCATTGAGTATATTCTGAAAGCCAAAAGATGGAATATACCAAATATATACACCAGGCAAACTAAAGCAAACTTTTTTTTTTTTCGTAAACAGAAGGAAAATTTATCGCCCCGTTTTTTTTTAGTTTTCGAAAATTTTGGTTTTTTGTAGATATGACATTTACACAATGAAGAACTTAAATTTCAAAGTCATAACTTACAAAAAATCAAAATTTTTGAAAACCAAAAAACCGGGGTGATAAATTTTCCTTCTGATTACAAAAAAAATAGTTTACAACAATTTGACTAATGGTCTAGAAGTAATCTGGGGAGGCTGCGCATATTTGTAACTTTTTTTCTCATATTTTTTAAAAAAAAAAATCTGCAAAACTTCTTCAATCAGCACTGATAGTCGTGCCTAAAAATATTGCTTGGATTCCATACTCCAATATTGAGATATTGTATAACGTAAATCCACCAGCCTCCACAGCTCATAAATGTAATTTAACAATAATTTCGCTGCCCTAAAAAGAATACATACAGTACTCCTTGACATCATTTTGTTTTTAAACCATAACTTATTTCCCACACGATTTACAGCTTATCAATGTCAATTCATAATCTATATTTCTTTGTGAAAAAATTACCAGTTCCATACTTCTATCATTAAAATCCCACTGGACAAGTTTCTAGAAGATTTGCTTACATACTAATAGTCCATTTTGTTTTCTAACAACAGTTAGATATCACTTTTAAGATAAATTTTTATCATTATATGCAGTGATGTAAAAATTAATATAGTAAATTACTGTTTTCCTTGCCGTAATTAATGGTTAATAACAAATTTTTTTCATCGTAAATGTAGGATTAATTATAAATTACCGTAATTAATTTTCGAAAATTGCAGCATTATCTCTGAGTGCAATGATTGAATACATATACACTATTTCTATACCAGCATGATCAACCAACTCCGTAATGTCTAGATACCGAACAAATTCCGTGAGTCACGGACCGGCTTCACAACCGTCTTGTCTGAGCTCTCATAGAAAGGCATAGGAGCTGTACGTGTGCAGCAAGATCTTGACCGTGTTTATTCACTACCTACAAACATGGCAGTGTGTAGGATTTTTGTTCAGATATTAAAATTTACAAAATGTCCTAAATTTTTTTTATAAATTTTGTAAATACATTTTGAAACAAGATATTCAATAAATTATTATTATTTTATTATATTAGTAAAACTTTATACATATTATTACGCACACTGAATAATTTATAGTGCAATAAACTAGACACATAAATCGATCATAATAAGTTTTCATTAGTTTTACCCTATCTAATAAAAGCTGGGGAAAATGATAAATGAGTAACTGAACTTAATTGATATACTAAAAGCAAGTATTTAATTGCTGGTTGTAAAAACTAATTTTGAGAACGAGGTTTAATTTTAATTTTAGACATAAAGATAAGTAATGAACTTATAAAACATTATGTAAACATTACGCGTAATCCTTGTATTATTCTTTAGAATGGTATTTTAACGAAAGACTAAGATATTAAGTCCTTAATTATTTTATTTGAAAGTTGCATTGTTAAACTTTGTAAAAGTATTTATACTTTTGCATGGAAAATAGACAAATAAGACATGATACATTTATATGTTATATTATATACAGGGTAGGGCAATAGTGCGTCCGACTTTGATATCTCGAGTTCTATGATAGTTAATTTAAAAACATAAGTAAATTAGACGCAAAAGTCTATAACCGGAAATTGTTTTTGAATATACAGGGTGAGCCATGACTATTCTACAGCATCAAGTAAAATTTTTTTAATTGAAATATGTATATCAAAACATTTTGCCTCCTCTCACTTCAGTATTATTATTGACTTTCTCTCAATCACTTGGATGTAACGATTTTTTTTTTGTTGAAATTATACCATCTACACCACAATATTAAAAATATCATCACAATCACAACTACCGATTTTAAGAAATAATATGTTAGTACCAGTTATGAGCCATCTGTGTGATGACACTCGACCATTTTCAGTTCCTAAAAATATACAGTGTGACCAAAAAGGATTTTTAAATTTACAACTTTATGAACTGAATTTTCTCATTTTATTCAAATGGAACACCCTGTATATTTTTGGACGATGTGATAAAAGATTAAAAAACGAACATTTTTTGTACGTACACTCCTATGGCTATTTGTGACCATATTCAATTTATTGAACAATAACTGCAAAATTCAGCAATAAAAATCAAATAATTCAAGAGAAGTTATTATAATAAGCATGTTACATGATGTCCATAAAAACATCACACCAACAAGAATTCAAAATTTGGATGAAAGAATAATAAATGCTTTTAGAAGTGTCACTCCGGCAATTTTATGAACAGTAGAAACCTCATCTAAAGACGCATAGAAATGTGTGACAATCAAAATGGGCAACATGTGGAGCACTTTTTATAATATCTTCTCTTGAATTACAAAAAAAAAAAATTTGTATTGCTGCATTTTGCAGTTATTGTTCAATTAATCGAAAATGGTTGCAAATAGCCATAGGGATGTACGTACAAATAATGTTCGTTTTTCAATTCTACATCACATCATTTAAAAATATACAGGGTGTTCCACTTGAAGAAATTGAGAAAATTTGGTTCAAATAGTTGTAAATTTAAAAATTATTTTGGCCACTCTGTATACTTTTAGGAAGTGAAAATGGCTGAGTGTTATCACCAAGGATTTTATGTTAGTATATAAAATCCTTGGTTATCACACATTTATCTCATAACTGGTACTAACATATTTTTTCTTAAAATCGGTAATTGTGACTTGATTTTTTTTTTAATATAAACGTGTAAATGGCATAATTTCAACAAAAAAATCATTACATCCAAGTGGTTGGGAGAGAGTCAATATTAACACAGTAGTGGAAGGAGGCCACAAAGAGGATTCAAAAAATGTTCTGATATAAATGGCATTCCATTTAAAAAAATGTTAGTTGACCCTGTAGAATCGTCTTGGCTCATCCTATATATTCGAAAATAATTTCCGGTTATAGACTTTGTTGTCTAGATTATTTATGTTTTCAAATCAAGTTTCTATCTATCATAGAACTGGACATATCGAAGTCGGACGCACTATTGCCCCACCCTGTATAATTCCTTTAAAATGAATTTTAAAACACTTTAAAATATACTTTATAATATATTTTGATGTGTAGCCGTTTGATTATTTTTTATTTTTATTATGGTTTTAATGAGTTTCAATGCAAATAAAGCCGAAAATAGATAGAAATCTAAAAGATATCATATAAGACGATTAAGAATGAAGTATGGCAAAAATTATTGTTTTTGGAATATCGTAGCGATTTATTACTTCTAACAGCGTTGTGCATTTGTTATAGATTTCATTGGTAGTCATATTGTTGTTGGATGTCAATCCAACAACAAAACTACCAACATTACTTAAAATCAAACATCAATTTCATCAATTAATTTACTTGCAAATGTCGCCCTTATACAAGGTGTTTACAGACCTGATGACCTGTAGAAAATTCTCCAGTTGATTGATTTCCCTTCGTTTCCGAGATACATGGTGTTGAAAGTTTTTATTGAAATGTGGTTTTTTGTCTAAATTATCTTTGAAATGCATGATAATATCCTGAAATTTGGTACAATTATCTTGTAGACAAACAGAATGCACTTAGTTTGAGTTTGGCCACCCAGTTGCGGAGATTTGGGGAGTATTTCAGCCAGATTATTTTTGAAAGGTACTTGCAGCTACTCAAAATACACGTAAAAGGTACTATTGTTCCAAATTGATATATGAAGTGCCATGTTTTCACAAATTTGAGAAGAAGCGATGTAGCTCAAATACTTCCGTGGAATTTCCAATTGTATTTTGTTAGATAAAAACATTGAAAAATATGTAGTTCCTGCCAAATCTCCACCACTGTGTGGCCAAACTCAAACGAAATATGCTGTTTTATTTCCTTTTATCTGGAAGATGATTGTTCCGAATTTTAAGTTTTCAGCATGCATTTAAAGTTAAATATGGTCAAAAAATATCAACTGAAGTAAAGAATTTTGAGACTTGTGTTCACAGAAACTTTTATCGTTATTTTAACGGAATGAACTAATTGGCGAATTTTCTACATCAGGTTTGTAAACCTGTATATGTGAATAATTGTTGTATCATACTACCTAAATCTAACTTAACTTTTTCTACCTATACTTGTATTTCCCTTGGGTCGAGGATAAATAAATTTCTCTTGTTTGCATGGCTTTCAAATAAAACACAAATTACCGTACCAAACTTTAACAATTTTCAGACTTTAGACTATGCTCCTCTCACAAAATGGGAAGACACGCCCACAATATATAAAGAGGCACCAAAATTCAAAACTTTTTTTCTCACATTTTTCTTCTTTCCATTGTCATTTCTGTTGACGAAATTCCCCACAAAATTTATTTCAAATCATAAACAAACCATCAGTAAATTGTGGCACATTATTAAATATGCATGCTGCAAATACCCAAAAATAAGCAGAATTGAACATTCCCGCTACCCAGTTCAATATTATTTAGAGTCGAGCTTTTTACTGCAGCAGCTTGGCTCGTCGTACCATTTTCAAAATTCGAAATTTGTATACACAACCTTTTACACTTTATATATTTTATTTTTCTGCATTGTTTTAAAGTTCTTGTATCAACTATGCTTTTGCATACATCGTTGATTTTCTCGTTCTTGTTAAAATTATACAATATAAAATGTTTTCTTTTAAGAGTTATATTGTTTTAAATGATTTTTTAGTTCTAAGCCCTGAGCGACCCCACTCCTCCTGACCCAACAATTGCCCCATCGCCTTCATACGCGGGGATGCTGGGTCGGCAACGGAGTGGGTATCCGGCGAGATAATATACAATGTTTATTTTATTTAAATTTATTAAAATTGTTTTGTTGTTGTTGTTTGCATGTTTTTTTATGACATATCTAGTATGCAAAATACCAAAAGTATAATTCTCAAAATTATGCACAATGGATCTATGTTACAACAGCTTAAACATTTTAATATTTTTCTGCATAAATAATGTTATGGAAATAATAAAGGAAGATGTTATCATTTATTTTATACTGGCTGTGTCTGCAGGTTAATAAGTAAAACCTTTGAGTGCCTGCCTTTCTTCGTATTTGTCTAATAAATGTTTCAATAACTTTCATTTTATTTTTTTCATTCGACGTATAATTTTCTTAATGTTATTAATATTAATGTTTATAGCAAAACTAAGTCAATTACAATAGAAAATTTACTTCTTGAACTTTATATGTTGGAGTAAGTAACCTTTGTACAAAGAAAACAATGGCTCTTTATTGATCGTCATTAATAATTATTATAAACACCTCCATTGTTTTGGTATACGGACGGAAATGTTGCTCAAATTACACTGGTACAACAATGGTCCTACAAATTGATTATTAATTAGATGAAAATGTACCAAAATTTGTAGCACATAATAACTAATTAATTTGAATTGTTTCTCTATCAAATCACCATATTGCATAAATAAAGAAAAGCTGAGTATGAACTTACCACAGAATTTACGTTATACAGGGTATAACAAATAAACTGAATAGTAGATTCTGGGTAGCAAATAACGACGATGTACTTAACATATTCTTCCTTGATGAGTTATGTTTCCATCAAAGTGGAAAATAAAGAAAAATTAGTTATTTGTTTTATCTTTTGTAGATATCTTTTAATACTATTAAAGAAAATGAACAATAAAAACTGACTCCATCTGAACAAATTTGCGCATAAGCTGATTTTTGCCGGATGTGTTCGTATATGGAAATATATAAAAAATCATGGAAACAGCTTCAAAATGTCGTCTTTATACAGGATGTCTCGAAATTTTTGACCAATTTTCAACAACAAGGTATTTGTCGAAGTAAGGAAAAAAATTCGTAGAAACGTTTCTGTAAAATGCGTCGTTTTGGATATATGAGATGTCGAATATCGATCAATATAAGTTTTTTTTTTTAATTATTGACGTCCATTTTTCAGTGTTATTTATAACCATTTATACAACATTATACAGAAGAATTTAAATCAAGAAGCAGAAAAGTAATTGCTCATTTATGGAAGCAGTTTGTCAACATGTTGAACTGATTAAAACATTTATCACAGCAGAGAATTAATAAAAAGTAGTTTAATCTGAGATGAAGAACGAGGATGCACTATTATAAAAAAATAAGTGGTTATAACAGAAAATTTACGCTAACAATGTTTACCCACTAAGGACCAGTTTTATAATATCAGTTTAACTCAGAGATTGTAAATTAAACTAATTATGAACCAATCAGCTAACGTTCCTGATTTTAAACTTTTAATTATAGTTATACTGAAATTGTAAAACTGGCTTTTTTAATTCAAGAGAGTAACTAATTAACGACTGAGCGGGAACCATTTGAGTTAACCTATACGTGTAGATATTGTGCGTCTATAAATCTACCCCCCTAATATCTACGGAACGGAATGAAAAGTCCACATGCGGTAAACACAGGACGAAATTGCATCGAAAATAGTGGTTTTTTGTGGAAAACGCACTTCAGTGGCAACGTCGCGATGCCCATCAAACCGAAATTGTCCAAAGGCACACGGGATCAAGTGATTACGAATATTGAGGATATTTTCTAGAGCTTTATGCTGATATAAAAATTTTAAAATTCGGAGGACCAATGATGAAGTTACGAGAGTAAGATGATATGTATTACAAATAAATTATTAGTTAAATCAAAGTAAATGTCAAAATGAGTACAATTCACTCCCTCGCACATTACTAGATGGTTGTGAAATTATTCCCTCACCCACTGATATGTGAAGGACATATCTCCACAATTCATCAGATTCATAAGAAGTCCCATCCCATTATTATACCAGTCGTATCCTATGCAAACGCCCCATCGTTTAAACTCTGCAAGGGATTAAATATCTTGTTGCCTTCCCTCACAAGCATCGAATCTAGAATTATGTTAAAAATTCTTTTCAGTTTATAGAAAATGTAAAAAATCTCACAGTTCCTAGTAACGCAAAATTAGTTTCGTTCGACGACAAAAGTCTCTTTACGTCAATCCCATTGCAGACATTATTTAAAATAATAGACAAACTTATAAATAACTCCAATATTGACAGTGACATTAAAAACCAACTAAATTTAATAACTAAAAATTGTACTATTTTAAATTTAATGGAGAAATTTATAAATTATTAGATGGACTACCAATGGGTTCACTCATATCTCTCTTACTAGATGAAATTTTTATGTCCGATTTTGAAAATGAACTCTTTAATACAAAAAACGTTTTAGTTGAAAACATATTTTTCTGGAGCTGTTATGTAGACGATGTGTTTTGCATTTGAAAAGGTACGGAAAGGCAGCTAAATAAATTCTTAGGTCTTCTAAATTCACTTAATAAAAAAATTCAATTCACATTAGAAATGGAAAATGACGAAGGTTTAAACTTTCTAGACATTATTATAAAAAATTTCAACAATAGCTTAAAGTTTAACATTTATCGTAAACCTACTCGCACAGATACAATAATTCATAGTAAATCTAAACAATTATTATTGCAAATTAAAATGGCCCCATTCCACAGCTACATACATTGTCTATTAACATTTACATTAAGCGAAGATAATTTTAAAAAGAGGTTAATGTAATTAAAGAAATTGCAAAAAATAATGGTTGTAAAGAAAGCTTAATAGATAATCTAATAAAAAACAAACAAAAGAAAAATTACGTAAAGTGTTTTATTTGTGCCGGTTCTCCTTAGGAACGCAATAAGAGATATAAATGTATTAATAATAGGCCTAAGATCATCATAAAGTTAGTAATAAACTGTACAAACTCTCATGTAGAACAATTTCAGTAAATAAAAATAATTTAGGTATAAATGTTAATTAATAATAAAGACAAAACTGGAAAGTTACAAAAAATAAGAGTAGATGAGTTAAAATGTAGTGACTATGATGCTATATACATTGGACAAACTGGACGAAATGTAAAAAAGCGATTTGAGGAACACCAGAAATCTATTGTAAACAATGTATATAGCACGGACATGTCAACACATTGCATAGAAAACAGTTATTTTATAGATTTAAATAATGTAAAATTACTGCATTCGGAAAAGAAACTTGATCTATTAAAACAATTAGAAATAAGTAAGGCAGCTAAAAATAATAAAAATTTAACGAATGAACAACAGGTCACCATATTTTATATAAAATAATTTAGATTTAAAAAATAAAGTAATGTCCCACTTATAAGAGATAATTTTACAATAGTTTTATAGCAGGTACCAGATTGTTGTTATATAAGCAATGAACACAAATTTTACTATTCAGTATTCACTGTACTCTTAACAAAGGCCTAAAAAGCCGAAAGACATGTAGAGTTTCTAATAAAATATTTTTGAAACATTAAAAAGCAAATTTCCTTCATATATTTAAAATATTTAATAATGTTTCACAAAGAGCCAACCTCAGAATCAGTATAATGTATTAAATGGGTTATATTTTATACTGTTTATTGTTTATAGGACATTAAATTGTAATTCTTAGGACTGAGTGCCAGAGTGCAATTTTTTCCTAAATCTCAATATTAAACGTAAAATGTATTATGCATTTAAAATTTAGAGATATCTATTGCCATTATTATACTGTATAAATGTACTCATTTTTTCCCCACATAAACTTTTCTTTGCAAACTTTTCTTAATATAACCCATTGGTGTTTTTAAAGCTCTTCAAAATTGTGTTAAACTGTTAAGTAGTCCTCCGAGGAATTTCGTTTAATGTATTTAACCACAAAACATTAAAACTTCGTTAAAATGTAAAAATCTCTTGACAAGAGTTTATAAGATGTATTTAAAAACGAGGTATCTTATGAATTTAGATTCGGAGTAAATTCAGGGCAAATATTTTGAGCCTAAAGAAGCAAGTAAAGCTAATCAGTTATACAAAATTAATTACCATCTATCTTAAAGTACTGAAATGGCGATTAAGGGTTTAAAATGCTGCTAAGTAGGAAACTAATATATAAGCTCTTAGGTGTAATTAACCACATGATATAAAGCTACTGAAATATTTAGTATAAATTCTGAATGGAACACTCAATTTACACGAAATACCTAATTAACTTGTTTTGCTTTAATATTATATTCACAACATATTTCCTATATACATTCAAAGCACGGTTTATACTGAATGTATTAAATAAAAATAATGAGCTTAACATTTAATTAAATTGTGCGAGGAACGTTACAGATTGAATATGTTAATTATTGTACCCAATATAAAAACAGGTATATTTTTTCCAATACATAAAGCTGTAGCTATAACGTTGCTGTAGTTCTTAGACAATGACGATAATAATCGTTAAGTGGAGAAAATGGGTAACGAAGTTTAGATTTCCATTATAATGATTTTTACAGATCAAATGAACGGTAGATTTTAGTTTGAGAGCACATTTCGAGAAATTAAAGGTTTGTTTTTGATTCTTATTATCTGAATTACCTGGCGTTGCTCGGGTTTGAGGGTTAAGAAGTCCATATTTAAAATTTAACCCCCTAATTTTGTAGGGAGTAAAATGAGTTGAATTTCAACGTAATAGCTGGACGGGTTTGGGAGAAACAACTAACCCACCAATTCAACCCCTTAGGACCGCCATAGACGAGCAGCTTGAAGCAGTCAGAGCCGACAGCTTCAAACTGTCGCAGTTGGGCGATCTGTAGTTTCAGTGCAAAATTAGACGTTCGCAATACACGGACTTCTCAAGCAGTTCGCTTGCGGTCGTAACCAAAAAATGCAGTGATCTTGCAGTCGAGAATCGCCATGCTGCCGGCAGCAAAGAGCTGCCCAACCCGCCGTAGACTGACCGCTTCAAGCAGCCAGCTCCGACTGCTTTCCAGTCCTCTCTCCGTGCCCCGTGGCCCATCCGAAGTATTTATTGCCCGCTCTTCACTTGACTCGCATCACTTGTTCATTTCTCTCGTTTCGCCGCGAAAAATGGCGAATATTGAAAATTTCGACGAAGATTTATCAACGAAGTTAAAACACAAGAGTGCATCTGGAATTACAAAAGGGAGATATACAGCGATGTAATAAAGAAAGATAGTGCTTGGGCAGCTGTATGTGAGAAATTTGTTCCAGAGTTTAATACCAAAACAATAAAAGAAAAAAGCAAATTGGTAAGTTCACTCAATGTTTACTTTTTAGGTATATATACAGTTACAATGACGACAACATTGGTAAGTTATGGTATTCACGGATTAATATCGTTTACGTAATTTAATACTTATTAAATCAATTTCCACTGCCAATCTAATTTTCCTTCTTCACTTACGAACTAGTTAACGAATGTATCACGGATGGAGTTCAGTGCTGGCCCTCCCTGCTAAACATGTACTTGCGGAGATCCTACGTTTTCAAACCCTGTGACGGTTAAACAATTTTCTAAACGACAACCATCTCTCTCGCGCACAAAGTTGTGAATCATACAACATGCTTTGACTATCGTTTTTGAAAATTCGACAGACACATTTAATGGCCGATAGAATATACGCCATTTGTTTGAAGGTATACCGAAAATGCACTCAATGTATCTTCGGGCACGTGACAGTCTATAGTTGAAAATTCTTTTATTCTCAGTTAATTGTTTTTCTTCTATAGGCCGCATTATATGCTCTTGTAAGCTGAAGGCTTCATCGGAAATAAACACGTTTGCTACAGCTGGGCCTGTAGTTGTTATTTTCATTGGAGCTGGACTATTCAGTTTTTTTCTTCAATTTTTTTATAGAATTCACTGTCCTCAAATACTGTTGAGTCGGCATGCCTTCCATATGATCCAACATCTATGAATGTTAATTTATAATCAATCACTGTGACACACGGCCATCAACATCAAAGAAAAGAAGTGATTATAATTATTGTAAAAGAATGACCCGCTATCAGTTGGTTTTATAAGTCTAATGTGTTCGCTATCAACCGCACGTATGCAGTTCGGAAAGTTAGCACGTGTGCAGAAACCATTTTTTATGTTTTGCCAGTTTTTTTCGATCAATTCTACATAGCAAATATCTTTCATATATTTCTAAATATTTTCACATACGTCTTTGACTACTTTAATATCGTCGATGCCGAAATCCTATAGTTATATTCTAATTCAGCGAAAGTGCTCCCTGTTGCCAAGTACTTGAAAAAAAAAAATTACTTATTGGATGTTGTATTGTTTCAGCAAAAAGTCTACAGAAGAAATGGAAAGTTTTGAGAGATGGTTTCAACCGGTATGCAAGCAAGACAAAAAAAAACCAAAGAGTGGCTCAGGAGCAAGTCAAACACGTAAATACCTATACTTTCGTCAGATGTCATTCTTATTACCATTGGCGAAAGAGAAAGCAGAAACGGTAAATAGCTTAGAAGACGAAACGGGGACCGAGGGTGCAGTTATGAATCAGGAACAACAACGCGGTCGCAAGCGAGGTAGTGCAGCGAAAGAAGATGATTTAATTGCACAATTGTCAGCAAATATAAACAAAAAATATAAGGAAAATGCATCAAATTATGAAGCAGATGATGACAAACTATTTCGTTTGGCTTTACATGGCGATTTTAAGAAAATTTCTGATGATTACAAACTAGACGCTAAGACGGAAATGCTGAAAGTTATAAAAAAATACAAACTATTATTCTCTGAAAATGGTGTATATCCCAGCCAGCTCATCCAGACATGTACCTACAGTTCAACCATCAGCCATCATCCTAATCACAGCCCAACTATGATGGACACTCCACTTCTACATACGTTCAGCGTTTCAATCAATCTGGACCTAATTCTTTATACATTCAGCATACCAATGAACCCCAACAGCAGTCGTGTTGCAGTCGAACCCAACTGCAATATAACTGCTGATAGCAGTCAGCTTTGCGGTGGATTCCCTACGCAGCTGACTGCACTCGTGCAGCTGGCCCCGACTGCTTCAAGCTGCTCGTCTATAGCGGCCCTTAGAGGGAGCATTCGTAAAAATAGTGGGCACTCATGACACCTAAGGTACATTCCTTTAAAATTTCAAAGTCTCTTACGATTTGGGCGCTGTGTTGGTGGGTCAGTGAGTCAGTGTTACAATTAACTTTATTTGCACATATTATATCAAATTTCTAAACAGAACTAGATGTGCACCAAAATTGTTTGGTTTCCTGAAGTCTTATTTGATGTCATATAACTAGAATTTCAGTAAAACTATATTTTACACAGGGTGACCCACCGAAAACAATCCACCCGAGTTTATGCCGCTTTGATTCAACTTTAAACAAACCGCTTCCGATTTTGATAACACCTCCAATTCTAAACAGGGTTAATATTTACCCACAAAGTTTCCAATAGCAAGAGGAGTCCAATGACAAATCATCTAAAGCCTGTTAAATCCTCTTTACAACGCCATTTTAATTTTTAAATTTGAACTGTTAATTTTTAGAAAATTGCTTTCGAATGGTTTAGTACCTAATAAAGTGTATTACTTACGTGTTAGTTGATTTAAATGTTCGAAATGTCCCCCATCGACTACCATAAAATAAAGCTTTTTTTCAAAATTTTATCGGACGTCCTGGAGCAATTGGACGGAATTCGTACGTGATACGTTGCCGTAAATCTTCTAAAGAATTGAGTCGGGTTGCGTACATTTTATTTTTCAAATAACGCGATAAAAAGTAATCTAAGAGAAAAATAATTCTCTCTTTCCAATCCAGTAACCAGGAAATCTTTGATCTAAATATTGCCTAATAGGCAACGCATAGTGAGATAGTGCTCCTCACAATCTTGTTGAAATGTAAAATTATCTTCAAGGTAATGCTCGTCGTTGTTGATAATATCGGTCAACATTGGATCAACATTTAATAAAATAAGAAAACTGCTGATTACATTGTTCCATCTAGGACTTTCAGAACATGTAACTCGACTGCTACAAGAGATTATTAATTATTCAAAATTTGGAATAAGTACGTAAGGTACTATATATCCTATGTTATAAATAAGAAAATTTTAATTTTTCCAAAAAAAAATCATGTCATCTTTTGTTTTTTTAGTAATAATCAAATTTATTGATATTTGGGTATATCTAACTATCAAAAAATTATAATTATTTAACAGTATCTTCAAAAAAAATATATTAATTGAAGATGATATTTGGGAAGTCTCAATGGATTTCAGCATTCGATCAATAGGAAAACCAACCTAAGAAACACAAAAAAAATAAAGGCATAGTCTCTCGTATAAAATACTCCACTGCATATACAACTCCATCGTGCGTGCGTGCGTGCATGTGCGTGTGCGTGTGTGTGGATGTGTGTGTGTGTGTGTGTGTGTGATGTGTGTATCCGCGATAAATCAAAAAAATACTAATGGGAGACTTCCTAAGTTTGGGAGTTAAGATTGTCAACAACATTTTAGGTGACTCATTAAATTTGGTGAATGTGGTACCACCAGAAGAAACATAATGAATGAAAGAAGAAAAAAATGCACAATTTCGGGAAAGAAAATTAAACATTTTTATTGTATTTCTGGACGAATCTCGACGATTTATAATGAAAAAAACATAACTTTATGAAAAAAAATCTATCCGCATGTCTGTAGTATCGCGATAGCAGCCACAGTTTTTGAGATAAAGCTTTCAAATTTAGTACGCTTGTTGTAAAGGCCAAAGACAATGACAAATTCGGTGATGAGCAAAATTGGCCTTCTGGAAGGGGGTCCATGGGACCCAAACTTTTTTGTATTTGACTTTACAAAAAATATATTCTTGATAAAAGATTATTAATCATGTCTACTATATCAAGCGTATAAAATATATTTTCCGAGTACTTAAATAATGCTGATGTAAACTGAAATATTTTACACATTTGGCCTCATAACATGGAGTTAGGATAAATTTAACAGTTTGACGTTTGAAAGGTCTGATTTAGTTACAACAATGTCAATGTCCGTAACAAAAAATTATTAAAATATATGACATGAATTATTATTGACAGTATCGAATGACACTGATAATTAATTATTTAAAACGCCATTAAAATTTAATTGAGGTAAGTGTAGAATTAAATAAAATGATTTTTTTTAGATCAGAATAATATATCTGGTATAAGAAAGTTATGTGCTGGCCACATCAGATATTTCATTCGAGAATTCAAAACATTCTAACTTGTTTGAAGCTCATTTGCAATGTCGAGCACAAAGATATGTTTTACAGTTGTAATACGTTCTATTAATTCAGGTGTTTATAACTTCATCTGAAATTGCATTGTGTCCATCTAAAATATATGTGCTCAGGAAAATCTTGCACAGTCAACTTTGATTTGTCGTAAGGGATGTGTACTTTTGGTAGGTAGTAAATTTTTTAGAGCTGTTTGTTTCTGGAACTCACTCAATTTAGCATATTTTTTTTTCTCGTTATAGTACAATTTCGTACTTTTAGGACTTTGACCAACATCTTTAAATGCTTTTATTGTTTCATCAGAGGATTCCAAAAATGAACTCTAATAACTGACTTTTATATAAGTATCCTATGTATGAAGTTTTGAGAAGATTTGAGAGATAATCGCCACTTTCTGAATCATAACTGATCAATTTAATCCAATCATTGTAGAACCTGTGATTGTCTTTACATTTTATCTTTAACTCGTTTTTGAGAGACACTAGAGACCAATAGGTTTGTTTGACTGTTTATAAATTTCGGGGAATGTACTTTTGATGATTACAGTATATAATAAATGTTCATATCATTCTGTGTAATATCAGCAGAAATAAAAGAAAGAGAGCTCAAAACTTATAAAACGTATATTCGTATTTTGGAAAAATTAATTATTATTTGTTTATTGCTTATTTATTTAAACATTCACTCATTCATCCATTCGTTATTTCTTTCTTTAATTCATTCATTCATTCATTCATTCAATAATTCATTTCATATTTCTTCTTGAACATTATTACAAGAGGATATTTTTGACCTTATCCGCTTCAACTAATTTAGGATTCCGGAAGATCTACGCAATCATATTAAGGGGTGAAGAAACGTCTTACCACTTCCTAGGACAGTGGCAAGCATTCAGGCGTCTGAGACATAGCATCTTCGGTTGTGAGGCGCTTCTAAGAGAGGAAATGAACTCCCTCGCTTTTAGTGATATCTTGACCTTTATTAGATGATCGAAAAAGTAGCAAGAGAAGTACATGGCTGAGGAGACAGCTGGGGGTTGGTAAAAAGGGCCCGTCTGCGGTCTACTTGCCAGGCGTCAGCCTCCCCCACCATTATCATTACCATCATATTAAGAATATGTTGTTCCATCAACACATCACGTCAAATTTAGAGTTTTAAGCTGATCTTTTTTTCCATAAATATATTAGGTTTTATACATTTCGTTTTAGTTACCGTCTACCTGTTTTACCCATATTGAATAAGACAATAATCTTTGTGTTCGGATACGATTTTAACATGTTAACCGCCAAATAAGACAGCATATATCTCATTCTTATATTATTACTGGAGGCCACGTGAGAGAGGGACTGTCTCTCAACTCAACTTTATATCAGAGCCGCATGCAATAATAGTAATTTCCCAGTCTTTCGGCTCCGTAAGCGTAACACATGGTTGAAATGGCAGTACGGGGGATCACATGCAGTTTTTGGCTTGTGAAGATATATGACTGGAATAGGGAGCGCGCTGAGAGTATGAATATAACATGTTTCGATTCCGTTTCATTATTTATCCTAAAGTATACTTAAATAAATTTAAAAAATCGTTTTATTACAAAACGACGATAACTAGTAAATGAAACTAAATAAATAATAAGTAAAACTGTTAAAGTCAATATTAAGACAATTTAAACAAATGAAATTACTAAAGAAATGGTACAATTTGGTAAAACAGTGGACAGTAAAACAGAGGCTATACAATAATGCTTTTCATACAAAAATGTACATAATTCCTTCTACATCTACACACACACACATACATTCAGTTATGAGAAAAATAAACATTGTAATGCCTGATGAAAATTAATTATATTTTTATATTTCAAAATGTCGAAATCATATCAAGCTAAGTACATGCTACAGATGCTTACTGTTTCTAAGGTACCGAGTAAACAAAAACAAAAATACACCACATTATTTTCGCGGACGACGTTTAGATCCGTGTTTTTCTTTGGTTGGTTTTTCTTAAAAAAAGAATGAATTCAGTGGTGAAAGCAACATCCTAGCAAACATACAAGAGACGGTAGACGCTGCCAACCTGAAGTTGTTACCAGAGAAATCGAGAATCATCTATGAAAAAGATTATGGACTGCATATGAACTGACGCAAGGAAGAAGTTAACAGAATATAAGAATCCACAGGTTTAGTATATTTCGCTGAAAAGTCAAAAGTTCGTAACAAAAATTTTGGCAAATTATGCTTACGACCATGCTGTCCTGGTGTTTTAATCGAAATGCCCTGATTTTCGTACATGCGCGAGTCAATCACTTGATGAGGGCGCGGGCGAACCGAAAAGTCGTTGGACTCGTTGGGTGTTCTTCAAGTAGGAAGGTGAGAGTAGCATTGTATTGCCGTTAAAATATTTTAATAATTTAATTTTAACCTATTAGAGTATGTAGGGTATTGCTATGTTCTTGACAAGTTATCTATTTCCTTAGCGAGGTTTTAATATCGATTTTTATCGATATTAGTTTAGTGTAAAGCCCGTGGGCTAGTCGCCATATTTGCGCATCCTTTACATTCAAATAAATTCTTGAGTTTGGATCGCCTTACTAGCACTATAGATGAAATTTATATCGTTTATCTTATCTAATTAGTAATTATCTTATCATACCTTGTTAATTAGCATTTTTGTTGCTAATTTGCTACCCTCACTTACCTGTTGGAATCAAGTCATTTTTTTTCCTGCTGGAGAACACGCAAAGCCTCGTGGCGACTGAAAAAGTGTCTATTTTGGTGTTATTTAATTACATTTTTCTTAATCATTACAAAGCTACATGTTTTGAATTTACGGATTCATAAGGGTTGTTGCCTAGATTTTTGGCTAGTATTAACGTATTGAAAATTAACTATATTTCTTAAAGTTTATTAGACTGTACCGATATTTACAGTAAATAACGTTTATAACTTAAAGAAATACACACATCTTTTCTGTGGAAATTAAAAGAATTTATTTCTTAAAAAATAATATGATTTATTTGAGAGAAATTATTTACCTCTTTTCTTTATCAACAGTAAAAGCACAAGAGCTTCTTTTTTATCGCATAAATTTCTTTTTGTAACGAAATAATTTTGCCAGTCAGTAATTTTATAAGAAAAACTGACATGAAAAAATCGCAAGACCGCAGGTCGAGCGATTTTGTCAATTGTCAGTTTTTCGAGCAAAATTACTGATTGGCAAAATTTTGAGTTAAAAGGAAATTTATCCATAAAAGAAAAGCTCGAGTGTTTCTTGGCAAGATAAATTAACGACAGAATATGTGAATGAACAACAACAATAATTATCTTTATTTATACAATTATTTAAAGGAACAGTTATTCAAAATACAGTTGTTATAAATTGTTACATATTTTTATCAGTGATAAAAAACGATGCACCTTTTTTATCGCTGTCAAAGTGACAAAAATGTGCTGTCAGATAGACTTTTTCATATAGGAGTTAATTTATCAGTATAAATAAATTTAATTTACTTAAATGATAAATTATTTATTACCTTCCTTTATCTGAGTAAATTAATATAATTTATATCAAAAAGTAAAGTATTTTTCTGCTTTCCTGTTATACTGTTACACGGTGTGACATTGGAATAAATCATTATATTTCAGTTGCAAAACTCATATTTTTTCTCTTATATTTGTTTAAGAATATTTTATTAGATTGCTCGTCAAAATTCATTGTCGGGTATTTTTTCCTTTGGATAAAGGTATATATTTATTTTTGGGAAAACCCATAATTTATTTTAAATTGCATAATATTTTATTTTTATTTTACCAAATATGCAACGTACAATACATTCAGTAGAATATAAATATAAATAAAGAAAACAATGTAAAAAGAAAATATATGCTTAAGAATTAGATAAAAACTACAGGGCAAATAATAATTAACATTGTAAATAAATAAGGGTAGAAAAAGCCCACAAAAGACAAACTTGTGATGGGCGCATTGATTATCTTACATTTACTATGATAATAAAACACTAGTGGATATAGAACGAAAAAAAGAATAAGTACTAAAATTAATAGGTACTTTAATCCATGGTAGCCGGAAAAAAAATACTAATTTCTACTAAGCCCAAAATTAAAAATTTGGGTAACATGTATCAGAGGATAAGTGCAAACATTCATATAATTACAATTTATACTTGATGTGCTACTATTCAGCTTAATGAAGCTGCAGAATAATTTTAATTTTTGCTATACGTAATAATTATTTTTTAAATTTATTAATTTATGTGTAAAGGTTCTGGGATGTAATAAGAACCATTGTTTTATTTCAGATTTAAATAAAGAAAAAGAATTTACAAATTTTATTTCCAACGGAACTTGGTTATATATTTTGGGACCAAAGAAGATAAAACATCTTTGAGCTATTGATTTTGTTACTTTTGGCACGACAAAAGAGCCCTGTTTATATCCTATGGTATAAGGATGACTAATACTAATTCTTGAGCTAGACTTTTTATGTTCAAGAATAACAGCAGTACAAAATAGGATATTGTGTCACAAGGGCAGAAAATGAGCATTAGTAGCCCGCGGATATTAGCGACTTATTTCTATAGATGCAGTTGACGGTTCATTGGAATTGTCTAGATTAACTGGTATTTCATTTATTTGGTCGAAAATATTTAACACTTCAGTTGTGCTATTTTCTCTAATACTAGACTGTTGTTTTTGGTTTGTCAGGATTTTTTGTGAAATGTCAATCTTATTTGATAAGCAGTCATCGATATGTCCTTCTGCAACTGCTGAAAAATGCCAACCTCCATGTTTTTTAAGTGTTAGCAAATCACTCCCAGAGTTAGCTAGTAGGGTTGCAAAACTACGGCGCAAGCAATGTCCTGTGTATGTATTAGGTTCATGCAGTTTCAAAAAAAGTGGCTATTTTCTTTGCAATTTTGCTAAATACAATTTGTCCGATCGGTTGCACTGTGCATTTATTATTCTTGTAATAAATGAATAGGCGATTATGAGGAGTATGGGTAAGGTCTAAGGGAAACATATTTGTTGTATATTGTAAGTAGATTCAGTCCTTCAACTGTTTATGACTGTAAACGTTCTTGTAATATTATTTTTTGTTTCTGGAACTGTAACAATCAATATATCTCCTCTGTTATCTTTGTGGTCAAGTTTCATTCTACAACTCATTTAGACGACAAGGTCTATATAGTCCCGTAATAAGAGGAACCTACAATGCAATGCTAATAAAAAAACAGAATTAATTCATCTTAATTTATTTGTTTACCTTGATTTCCGATTCATCTACTTCCTTAAAAAATTCAATGCATTGTTTTAGACTTTTTGAGCAGGTAATTTACAGAATTTTGTTTCAAAAATGCTCGAACTTATTATCAAAATTAATATTTTCCTTGACTTTGAAAGTGATTCTCAACACTGCAAAATCAGACCATAGCGTACCTGCATTCACAATCTTTGATCTTTTAGATAGATAAGCAAGTAGTACATTTTCTGTTGTTTTTTGCCTTTTTATTCTTTTTCCAGTTCTTGAACAATTTATAGTACTTTTCATACCGTTGCCTTGACTTTGTAGGTAACAAATTCAGGGAAAATTGCTAGCTTCCTTTTGGAAGTCTGGTGGAGTATTCGTAAATTTTTCGTCACTGTCTGAGTTACCATTAATTTTAACTTGTTCACAGAATTACAATTGTTCACAACATTGTTATTTTACACTTTTGTTGTTTGATTTGATTCCAAATTTTGGTTTAAATTGACATTTAATGAAAAATTATGTGAAACGTCAAAGTATGCAAATGACTAGATTGTGAAAACTACAAAATCGTGTTGTTATGAGTTTAACGGCCCAAGGGACGATAAACATTACTTTCGGTCATATTTTTAGGATTAATATAATTCATTTTCATATATGCCAGGCGAAAAAAGTTGTTTTATATCTAATAGATTTATCAAAGAATACAGCGAGTCACTAGGATATAGTCCACTTTTAGAGAGGATTACTTTTAAAATCCATTTTTGTACAGTTTCTAGGTTTTTCTATAGGTACATTGTAAGCCTCACCCCATGCGACTATACCATACCTCAGTTGAGATTCAACAAGCCTATAGTATAACATTTTCATGTGTTTTAAATCAAGTATTTGTCTGAAATATTTAAATTTGGATATGAGACTTCTAATTCTCTGCAATAAGAGGGCTAATCCGACTTGTGTTTGTAAGGTAATTTTTCAAAATTTATTTCGTCCATACGGTTTGGTCAAATTACACCAAATTTGGAAGAGCGGTAGATGAAGGTGCACTAGAGAATACATGTATCTTATTTTAATTAATTTTCACTTCATGTAGGAAAAATATACACTGTAAATATAGGTAAAATTTGAATGTGACTAGCTCCATAATTATTGACATAAATCGGTAAAATTCATACAAGGCTTCTAGAATGAACCTTCATAATTATGTTCAGCAAGTTTCATATTTCTATTCCGTACCATTTCGTTAAAAATAATTTTCTAAATAAGTACCTTTGCCAGTAGAAATGGAGCAAGGAAGTGCTGCCTCTACTGGGAATCACACCGTAACTAAGCCGGCTATAAACTGCTTGAGTGAAGGTATAGTCAAGAGCAAAATTATTCAGCGGCGGATATATAAAAACAGCAAAAACCCTCCGTGAAATTTGTAATAGTGTTTTGATTTGATATATATATTTTAAGTATGTATTTACTTACTATTTTGTTTATATTTTGTAATTATAATAATAGAAAAAATAATAAATAATTATTTATGTACTTTTATATCATACAATTTTACATTAATAATAGGGAACTTGCCTATAATTTTAAAAATAAAAATAATACTAAAAAACATAGCGTAACGTTGTAATAAAACGTGTACTTCATAAAAAAAATAAGATTTCTAATTCCACGCGATCAGTATGAAGGATCTAAACAGCGATAAAATTAAAGTGGCCCGAAACGAGCTACTATTGACTGTGACGTCACACCATACAATATTCGGTAGTCGTCGCGCCGGGAAGCAACACAACCAGATGTTTTCCAATTTCAATTTAAAATCTTTATTCACAATTAAGTAGATTATTTACAACTTGTATGGGGTACAGAGTAAAATTTATATTAATATATACATATATTATATACAGAAAAAAAGAAAACTAAAAATCAATTCATTCATAAAATACTTAAAAATAATAATACAAACAAATTAACAAAGTATGACATTCTATATAAACATATGTACAATATGGTGTTATTAGACTTTGGTTGATTTGTTAGTGACTGTTCTGATATAAATATATAATTGTGTTTTATAGTATCGCTTATTGTAGTTGTACAGATATTTTAAAATGACTGAACAAGGTTTTTCAAAGGGCCAATCTGATAATTTGCCTAAAGTGGATATGTTTATGGTGGCATCTTTTATACAAAATAGTGAAAGTTTTTCCCTTGGAGAGGTCCGCGGGGTCAAGGCAGAGAAGTATGTATTTTTTTTAGCTTTTAGTAATAATTTATAAACATAAAATAGTTATGACTTGATCACGGAATAAAATGAAATAACTACAAAATGCTTAGTCGCAACTAAGCTTTTTTAGCAGACTTAGTCTTATGTTTGAAAGAATTTAGGGTAATTCTTTACAACAGCCACTTCTATATTTTTCGTGTTTTTTTTGTACACACGCGTAAAGTGTCTCTATAGAAGACATTTGCTGCAAAGGAAATGTTGCGCAAATGTATAATTACCTATCGTAGGTATTTTCGTACTATGTTTTGGGGAAAGGGAAATAAGTGATTGTGTCGTGTTATCATTCACATAATAGATAAATGTAAGATTTGAATGGAATAAATTAAAGAGCAAGGGAAAGGTATTTGCAATATACTATATATACTAGAGGTAAACATTTTACTCTTCGCAGACAGTAGTGTTATTGAACTTTTATATAATTGTTGCACATTCTGTGGGATACTCTTCGCAGTTTTTTGAAAAGAATCTTGTGTTTGTCTTATAAACTTTATTCTTACAATACCTAATGTATTGACTACATATTTAATTTTCTTTCCCGATGGTGCCGACTGTATTGGCGAAATGCGTGGCAGTATATTTTATAGTATAAACTAAGGTTCATTCTTACAATACCTAATATATTGATCACATATTTAATTTTCAACTTTTTTTCATCTCCCGATGATGCCGACTGCGTAGAGGAAATTTGTGGTAGTATATTTTACAGCATTTTGGTGTCTATAGAAAATTACTTCAATTTTAGTAGCACATTGAAAATTGCAGCCCTCTGTAGATTCATATTTTTAAATAAAATGTCCTATAACTTTTTTATTTACTATTTGATTTTTTTCAAAAACAATGGATTTCTTCCTCTAGCTAACACTAACTTATAGCCCAAATTTCAATTCGATCGGACTTTTCTTTCTTTAGTTATCGTGCTTACAAGAAACGTGACGGACGGACAGACGGACGGACAGATGAACAGACGGACATTTTGAAAGTTGTTCAGAATTCGATGACGAACGAAATGATTTTTTCTTGCGAGCGATATTAACGATTTTAGAAATGTCCCGATCAAATGCAATATACTCTTCGTTATCGTATTTACGAAGAGTATAATAATAAATAGCTGTTTACTTTAGCACCAGGAAATTACCTTTACTTAGTATCACTAAATTATATTCTATCTACTAATCTTATTTTCTAACATTGTATACATATTCTTTAATCCTACCCTAATTAAAATTCAATAATTCAGAATTCGGAATATTTTTTTTGCTTGCCTGCGAAAAACTAGTAAATAGACATATAGTATTTAATAATGTACTTACATTAAAATGATCACACATATGTAGAGACCTACATGTCTGTGTAATGTCTTTTTCATTTCTTCTACACGCTTTTTGCCATTTTGATCGACGAATCTTATCTTCTGGCAATATTATAAATACTTTATCTGGCACTTTCATTGCAGTATTCTTACACAACGGTACAATGCAATATTTAAAATAAGGAGTTTTTTGTTTCCATTTTAAGTATACACTTAAAATTTATCTGAAATCAAGCGGTCGAGTGCTGGGATCTCCGTCGTCGTTTGTAAATTATATGGTGTGATGTCACGACTACTCCCGCGCTTTTGAACCTGTTTGAAACGGTTCGCTAGCGCGCGAAACTTGCTCTGCTAACCCTTGTTAACAATTTTTTATGTGTTTATATAAAATGAATAGATTATAGAATGTTTTATGAAAATTAAAGAATGAGAAGAGAAAAATGTAAATTGATAAAAATGAAGAGTGGAATATGGTGAGGTACAACTAACACACAACATACAATTACTTATACAATATTACTTTACCCATCAATAAATTACGTAATAGTACCCATAATGGACTACCTAAATCATTTTTCCAGTAGAAACTGCATACACTAAATATTAAACTGTATTATGGAGTATAATATTATCTAATTAAAATAAAATAATTAGGACGGTTATTTCTATTCTTTAATAATTTACGTGTCAGTAATTCCACTGTAACATTGGTCGAAACCCAAAAAGACAGCAGTTTTTATTTATTAATTAATAATAAATAAAAAGAAAGTAATTATTATTATATTTCAGTTTATATTTGGAGTTGTATTAGTTTCGCGGAGATCTTGGTTCCCTACTGTATTTATTAACCAGAGTGTACATATCGACCAGAACAATAGATTTTATTGCTTTACTCTATCCCGTCGTAATGTGTTGCTAGTTCACGTACTCTGGAACCAAAATTCTTTTCTGCACGACGTTCATTTATTTTATATACGTCTGTCACTTTCGGAACTTCCTAGAGAGAGACACAATCAACGGAGGCTTTTTCTTAACTAGGCCCCTTAAGACATATATATTTGTCCCATTTTAAGAAACTATTTATTATGATTCCTAAATATTTAATTTCCAAAGTTATTGGAATCTCAACTGAAGTATCACCATACTCTATTTTTAGAGGTGGTAGGTTTGGAATACTGCTCTTATTTATTATAGCAAAAGGTAAGTACTTCGTTTTATTAAAATTAATGGCAAGTAACCGATAATCAAACCAGTTTTTTATGTTTTTAGAGTCATGTGTCACCTTTTGTATGAGAGATTCCCATGTGTTGTTATAATAGAAAATAGCCGGATCATCGGCAAAACTTGTAACTTGCCCGCTAGAACTTTGTAAGAATAAATTATTTACATAATGTTGAATAATAGTGGTCCAAGCACTGTACCTTGGGGGACTCCACATTGTACATATTTTTCATCACTTAGCACATTATCTATAGATATCGCTTAATATCGTAATTCTTAAAAGTGATCTTATTGTTTTTTACCTTAAATTCATTAGTAAATTGAATTAATTAAACCAGAATTTACTACTTACAAGTTGAGTAGTTTTTTTATTAATTATATTTTCACTATTTTTTTCTCTCATTTAACTATTTTTCTTATCAAGAAAAATAGTATAACTTTTTGTAAAACTCAAACCTTTTGGTTAAGTTGTTATTATCTGTCGGTAATTTTCTCCTCTAGAAAATTAACCGAGTTATGACTAATTTTTAACAAATTCCATTAGTTTACTTCAGTTACCGTTGAAACACAGTAGTCATTTTTTTCTTTTGCCTTATTGTATTTTTTTGTTCAACAGTAACTTCACCTATATATATTTTCTGTATTTGTTGCTATAAATTTCAACTGGCACGAGACCCAGAAGAAGGTTCAACCCTAAATCCCACCAGATAGGGTAATTATTTGCTTGTTGGAATAACCATTTAGACCAACAGTAACTGTTGTTTCCCTAGGAGTCTGTATTTCATATATCCTCACCAGGAAGCTGTCCGCCGAGCTATAGCTCGAGAAGGAACCAGGAGATTAATCTGGAGAGATTTTATCAGCCTAGGATTTACTAAGGTACTGTCTGTCTGTCGGTGATATTTAGAACTTGCCAGGTCTTAACAAACATTAGTCGTACCAGTCAAAGTAATTTTTGTAAATGTTGGGGTAGTTACAGGATAAAGAGAAAAATACGATTTGAATTGTTTTGTTCTGCTTAAGTTTTGGTTTTGTTTTTTGTTAAATGTAATTCTTTTGGCCCATCAGGCAAATTTTAGTGAAACTTACTTTTTTGTTGTAAGTAATTTTCAAATTTAATTTAGGTATATGTAATATTACTTAATTTAGTGATCCAAAAGAAATTTTGACTAAAGCTTATGTATAATTTATATATATTGTTATACCTATTACAGGTACATACAATTTTTAATTCATTGTAATATGTTTTTCTGAAAATACTGTTTTTTATTTTTCTAAATTCTCACTGAAATAAGTTTCTAGGAAGTTTGTTGGATTGACAACAATAACTATTGTTATTAATATTTTTATCGATAACATGGCACCCACTTAACTTGTATCTTGTCTTTTAACTTGCTTAATACCGTATACAAAATTAGTTACTCGAAACAACATTCTAACTTCCACAATTTGTCTTTCTCAATATATTTACTATAAGTGATATTTTAGCATTGTTGATAAATAAAGCTAAAAGCATATTTGATAATATTTATCAACATTTAACAACTGTCCTGACCAAAGAATCCACCGGAATTACTGAGCAGCCGACAGGCAACATACAAATTTAACCAATTGGACCGCTAAATGTTTATGAGAGGCCTAATAAAACAGTTAATTATAAATCATAGAGGGACTTAATAATATTAATATAAATTATATATTGTTGTGGTTACAAGTTTCGAGGTGGTTGAGTAGACATTTTCACTGTTAATATCAACATTAGCTGTTACGGAAGATGTGGACATAAGTACATACATATTTTCCTAAATTAAAAGAGTTTTTGAAAAAGCAATCTGCTTAGTACACATCAAGAAACGGGAACGTTCTTACAAGACAAATAGGCAACCAAAGTCTTTACTAATAGTGCACATACACAAAAGAAAATAATTAGCAAATATTCAAAATTCCTAATAAGTTAAAAAACGGATTAAAACCTTCATAAATTTGCAGCATTTCGCCTAAAGCATTGTCGATTTTTTTTAATACAGAGTTAGAAAATGTAGTATTCAAGTTCAAATAGTTCCGACTATTAATTTTACAAAATTTCCAGTCTCATAGCTGCTACATATTTGAAATTGCCTAACCCAGAAAGTTATACAGGGCATAGTTTTATATCTTCAACTTGTTAGTCTCTTCTGGGGATGGCATTTCGATGTTGAACCAGCACGGTGGTTGGAAGTGTTCAACCATGGCCGAAAGTTAGTTGGAAGAGTGCGCCGAGGAAGAAGTTAAAGTTGCTAATAGACTTTTTATGCGTAAAAAGCAAAAATAATCTGTACAGATTAAAATCAATAATGTTTCAAATATATTACATTATAATGCCTTATATTAAAGATTGGGAGGTAGCTGTAAATGACGTTATTTCCAGGGTTGATGCTAGGTGATTTGTTACCCCATAAATATGTTCATGTATAATATATGATAAAATATCTTACATTGTGGCTATTTAAAATATAGAAATTCAATATTAAAGATCTTACGTTAAAAAAAAGCTATTAATAAGTCCTTCATTTATATAATATACTTACAATTCTATTAAGACAAATCAATAACAATACAAAAATAAAAAAAAATACAGTTTTAATTATCATATAGAAAAAAAATTATATTAATTATCAATTAAACAGAAAAAAAATTATATGCAACTACTTTTGTATATATAGAAAGCAAAAAAGGAAGATAATAATGAATAATTAAATTATGCATCCGGTTTATTTATCATTTCCACAGTTTTCTCAAGTTTCTTGAAAATCTTAGTGCAGTATCTTTTTCCTCAATTTTTGTATAAATGACTGAAAAATTTACGAGAAACCTCAATCCTTCTGCTTGCCGATTCTTCGACATTGGCTTCAACCACAGTCGAGGAACTCCAACCTCTATGTCATCTTAGAGTAAGCAAATCACCTTCGACCAACATAGATGGTGAAGATCTTCTTAAGCCATGTCCAGTATATTCTTCAGGATTTTTTAGGTTCAGATAATCAAGAATCCGTATACCGCTTATAGTATGGCAACTTACATGTTAAGCATAACATCTACCATTGCGATATGCAATAAGTAATCTACTATCCATATTTGTAAATCTTAGATTAATATATTTATGATAAAAACTGCATGAATCAAAGGGATATTCTTTGTAATTGTGAAACTTCTTGATTTTTACCATCTTGAAGGAATACCACCAAAAAAGGGCCTTATCTTCCTCGTCTTCCACAGTTAAGCGAATCAAGTCATCTCTTCGGCATGCATCGAAAATACTAAATATTAAAATTACTTTAGTTAATAACCACTTCTCATGTGGTACATAAAATATGAATTTAGCGACTTGGTCTGCAGTTAATACTTTGAACTTGTCGTTTGAGAAATGCAGTAATTTTTGGCAAATTACTAACATTCATATTTTCTTTTACCGCCAGACAACTCTTTAACATTGAAAATCGACTTCATAAAGTTGAGGCTCTCATGGATTTGGGATTTTCGGACAAATAAACGAGAAGAGTGTCATCACTTACTATCTTAACTATTTTTTGCTGGAGCCGCTTGCAAAATAGACGGTATTCATTTTCATATCTCACAAGACTTCCTGGGCAGTAATTCAGCACTTACTTTTGCTGCTTCAAGTGATATTTCTTCTTCTAGTGAAATCATTTTAAAAATATTTTGAATAAAAATTCGAAAAACTCTCACAATGCAAACGTTGTTTATCGTTGTTAAGGAAACTAAACAATCATTGTTTGCGGTTATTAAGGGGGCCTAGTCGGGAAAAAGCTTCGGATAGCTGTGTCACTCTCTAGAAAGTTTTTATACATGCGCCGGTGAATAATTTTGCTCTTGACTATACCTTCACTGGACGTCTTATTCACCGACTTCATTGAGGTGCGATTCCCGATAGAGGTAACACTTCTTTGCTATATTTGTAGTGACAAAGATACTTATTTAGAAAATTCATTTTAACCAAATGGTACGGAATAAAAGTTTGAAACTTGCTGAGCATAATTATGAAGATTCATTCTAGACGACATGTATGAATTTTACCTTGAATTTTACCGATTGATATCATAATTCAGGAGCTAATTACGTCTAAATTTTACTTATATTTACAGTATAAATTTTCCCTACATAAAGTGAAAATTAATTAAAATAGATATACATGTACCCTCTAGTACACTTTCAACTATTGATCCTCCAAATTTGGTGTAATTTGACCAAACCGTATGGAAGAAATAAATTTTGAAAAATTACCTTACAAACAACTGGTTCGATTAGCCCTCTTAAGGATCTTTCAGTAGCAAATTTTATTACGACTGGCAAGTAGGCAGGTAATATTATTAGCGCACGGGAAAATTTTCCTTGTGCGGGCGCACGGGAAAATCACATTTTCAGTGCGCTAAATAGGTAGTAGGTATGTAAACATAACGTTTTCAGAGATATATAATGAAAAATTGTATCATTTTAAATTTAAACCCTAATATCTTATTAAATATGGAAGAGAATGATACCATATTGCATATTGCTGAATTTAGAAACAGATTTTTTTTAACAGAGAATATACAGGATGTATCACTTAAAATAAATAATTGAAGTAATAACCAATTAAACCGGAGGTGAAAAATATGTATATGGTATGCATTTATAATAGGTGGAATATCACATGTCCATTTCGGCATTAATATAGTGTCAATTATTATATTTTTCCGTTTTTCGGTCATAACTTTTTTATTTGACTTTCAGTATTCTTTTCTTTTCGAATTCGGATCCCACAGAAAAAAACTGAAGTATTATTTTGCAGATTTTTTCTAGGTGAAAAACAGACAATGAAACCAAGTGAGGCACTTAAAATTGTTTACCCTGTACATAATATTTCTTTACCATGCGTATAATACCGAGGTTCTGTTTGTTGACGTTGCGTGCACCTGCTACGTACTAATGAAGGTAGCAACCAGAAACCGGTCTACGAATGGTGTTTGCGAGGGCCTTAAGAAGGGTTTCCTTTCATTACGTAAAAATCTTTTAAATTCAATTTTTAATTAAATAAAAGTTAATAATATTTGTGAATAATATTTCTTTATTACACGGTATTCAAGAAAACTCTATTTTACACATTAAAAACTGTTTTGAAATAGCCTAGTGTTGTGGTCGTAGAAAAATGCATTTTTTCTGATAAAGTATTAATCTACTTTACAAAATCATCCATATTAACAATAATTATTGCCAGCAAAATCCTGGTAAAGTTTTTAATTAAACTCGTTTATTTTAGTTCTTGTCCTGAATGTGCATATTTTGCTTTTAAAATTAGGTAGTTAAAATGCACATTTACGAAAACAGGTGTTGTAAAGGAATACTGAATGTAATCTGGATTACTGTACCATTTAGTTATGCAAAACTCAACAGTTATAAATGTTAATTGCTTTCACAAACTACATGTTAATTTAAAGAAGTGGCAAAATGAAAGGTTAGCTGAAAGACAATCTTTAAACAGAAAATATTTAATAATTTCTTTGATTATTTCTTTTTGCGACTCTTATTTATTTGCTCAATAAACTGAAATTTTAATTATAAAATAGATAAATCGTCAATGGTAGTTTCTAAAGTTTAATATCATAAAGTAGATTTTTTTTTACTTCCGCATGAGAAGAGAAACATATTTCTAAAAGACAAGGAATCTAATTATAGATTTCCAAGCAAAGAAAGGAATCTTATTGAAATAGTTGTGGACTATTGATATCCATACTAGGTATTAAAAATGTATTAAATACAGTGAACATGAACATAAGTATTATCTCAAGTCAACAGATGGATTTTCGTCGAAAACGTTCAATGTGGGAGCCTTTCTTAGATAATATGTACTTAGTATACAGTACGTCCGTAAAATGTATAAATTCAAAAAATTGTTATCGTTACAAAACAATATATAGGGAAGCGTTTGAGTTCAGTCCCCTAAAGTCCGTTTTTCTTCAGGGGCAAACTTGGTTTCACATAGCTAAATTTAAGGAGAAGAAGCAGGATGTAAAGTAGATATCTGTAACAACTTATATGTTTATTCGCCAGATGTCTATAGTTGTAAAAAGAGGTGCCTAATTTAAAGTCTGTCGTAAAACTAGATTTTATACACCAAAATAAAAAATTTAGACATTTAAAACATTCTGAGTTAAATTTCAAAAAGCTTATTAACAGAAAAAACATGTAAGCCATATTTTATGTATTACTGCATCTATAAAAACAAGTTATTTATAAATGGTTCAAAGATGTAAAAAATTGCATTTCATAAAAAAATTCTTTTAATATACCTACTTGTGAAAAGTTGAAAATAGACAAATTCGTATAGGTAACTATATTTACAACTTAAAAATGTAATATATAGGTAAATTATTGAATATAACAAAAAGCCATGACATCTTCTGTTAGAATTTTACTAAATGTGAAAATAAATTATTGATGCAAAAATATCAATATTTTTCTATTCCTTAAACAAATTTAATTTAATGTTTCCGACAGGTAACATACACTTACATAATCAGTGCTTCATGCTTCATCCTACACACAATCTCTTAAAAAAATTTAATCCGAATAATTTATCATACGAATGCGCCAGTATAATACACCAAAATCAAAATATGATTAAAAATTTGGACACGATCGCGGTTGGCTAGATATACACGTGACAGGCCAATGTTAGTATATTGGATGACACCACAGTGGTGTGTGGATGACACTCTTACCAGTCATACCACCGCCATAGCATAAGAATTGTTTTCTTATGCTGTGCCTCCGCTTACATTCCCCTGCCGTCACTGAACACTCAAGTTACCATACAATATGAAATTCTTCGCCAAATTGGCGTGTGGATAATTAAATTAAGATGTAATACAAAAGAAGTGTTCTGTTAGAAAATGTTAAAATAAATGTACCGATTTATTTTATCTAATCGCCACTAGATACCCGCCACCGACTGGACTCTGATTGTTATGGAGCGGTAGAAGCAGAATAAAGGGGGTATGGAGCTTCAGTAGAACTGCTTCATGCGACGTCTTTGTATTTGATTTAGTCAATGCTAATACTTAAAGGTCTATTATTGTTATTATTATAGATATCAGATTACCTTAAAGAGATGCTGTTTTTTGAGTTCGTACTGGTAGTAACAATTTGTTTCAATCTAATTTTTAATTTATACATAAAGTTAAAGATTCTTGATTATTAAGTTCTTTATTATATGTTTCCTAATAACGCTTGATTTGTTAAAAAAAGAACAAAGTTGGCTACTAAATTTTGAAATATCACTTGAAAAACAGTGAAGCAAAGTGCAATAAATCGTTAAAAAATATAAACGTTTACTTAAGTGATTGATTGATTCGAACAATATTTATAATTATTTGTCACTCTTTAAAAAAAATACTTCACGAGAGACAAGCTTACTGCGCCACAGGGGGTACCATAAGTGTAGGGAGGTTGAAGGAGTTGCCTATTTACTTTTAAGGGCCTACGGATCCCGGGAAAATATGATTGAGCAATTAATTTCATAACCTTGTTGTTCGTGGTGTAATACGACGTTTGGTAAAGTGAGATACCACAGTTATGGAGCTTCAAAGGAAACTGGCGAGTTGCTATACCTTGTTTCGTAGCACGGTTATAAGTGATCCTAACGGTATCGATGGCGCAATTTCTGCAGATCAATTTCAATGAAAACAACTATAAAAATATTGAGATCACCAACATTACGACGATGTTGCAGAGATGAAAGCGAACTCGATGAATTGCCAACCATTCGTGTGATTCGATTTTAAACTGAGTGTAAAGTTTTAGTGATGTTCTTGGTACAGATCCTCATAATATGGAAACAATACTATGAACAGGGACCTATTTGTGATGATACCAACAGTAGTACTTAGTTGCTGTGTGTTGGCTCTGTATAGAAATATTAAATTGTATTTGCCATGGGCTTCAGTTTTAAATAGTTGTCATAAAACATTTTTAAAATATTGTTTACTTATTGTTCTGATATAATACTTCATCGTTTCTTTATTTTTACAAAAAACCCATTCTTATTTAGTTTTATAAAATGTTAAATGTGGATATTGTTGATTTGTAAATCATATCCTGTACTCATTCTTGATAATCTTGCTTTTTTGTTAAATTTAATAAAAGCATTTACCATATTTATTTTTTATTCAGTACAGCAAAAATTGGCCATTTGTTAAAATTAGTAGTTAATTTTTAGTAGCATGTTTCTACTAAGAATCGACTGAAGCATCCCAGCCCTGGGCTGCTTCATCGCGGATAAATTTCCGATATTTTTATATAATACTAAATTATTTCCAAGCATTTATATCATTAAATTCCAAATTAACTATTACATAAAAAGGTTAAACCATTTTCTTAGAATTTTGGCAGAAAACGTATGCATTCAAACTATCGAGTCTAAATTATCCAGCTAAGTAAAATAACACACAGTATTCATTTAATATTTTAAAAGGTTGACAAAACTGTACAAAATCTCAAAGCATTATCCAGCCGAGAACCGATAACATAAACAAACCGACTTAAACACGTAGGGTTGTAAGAATTTTACTAAGAATAGGGTCAAAGGCTAATAAACATAGTCATTATATCACTTTTCACCTAAAGCATCTTGAGTTATATTTCGTTGGGAGAGCACAAGTTAGCCTTTGGCTATCTTCGTCAAACTTGCAGGCTTGGACAACGAACTCACTCACGGGAAATCATATAAATACGCGAGGCGGCGTACGATCGTGGTCACATCTTTGGCAACCCTAGTGTTTATCCCTGGTTCTTCGGAGCTTGGAAGTCAAAGATAGACCGCTCTCCCGACTTATAGCCGCCGTCACCGTCGTGTTAACTCTTTGGCAACCCTAGTGTTTATCGCTGGCTCTCTGGAGACTTGAAGTCAAAAAGAAACCAAGACTCCGGTTGTCATAACCGCCGTTTAAGTACAAAGAGCCCCGCTTAATTAGCGGTCCACCCAAGTTGTTGCAGAAACCTCTGTGGCCTGGTCTCTGTGACCGAGGACTTGTACACTGCCTTAGAAATAGGGCGTGTGCACTGCCAACGCCGCCATCAACATGGAGACGAATAACACAGGGTTACTCAAGAACCCAGGGGAGAAAACCTCGTGGAACTCTCCATGTGTCCGAGAATTGGTAAGGACGCATTTAAATAATTTTTATACTACGTTGTCATTTTCTATGTACTTTAACTCACTAAAATTCATGAAACTAATTCATTTTTTTTGTTACGAGTGAAATGGTAATGCTAATCAAAGTACGACTCTATATGCTTGGGTTTCGCAGTTTTTAACAATATTTGACCGGTGGTACTAAATGATTTACAGATAGGGTTTTTCTGTTATAATGCACTGCTCAATACATGTTTATTAATAATTAGTACAGCCTATATTAATTCAGATAGAATCAGTAATAGTAGTTGAAACTTTCATTTACTTTTCCAAATCAAGTTAGGTCAAAATAAGATAATGTACAAAATAAATAGTGTCCAGTTGAATCTGCAATATCTGTAACTTTATCAAATTTCACTTCTTGTGACGAGGATCTTAAGCGGTCAGCTGGCGGATTAGTATGGTAAGGTGTTGATACCACCACATGCAGGCTTTTGAACTCGCTGAGTGTTTTGACCAGTGGGTCTTATCTTTCTACAGAGGACCCAGTGCCCGGCATCCAGTGAGTATAGTTAAATGTTTCATGACCACAGCTACCGTACGCGTACCGTAAATGCGGTTAGTGCCTGCCAAACCCTACCAAAAACTCTACAAGGTAGTTAGTTTCACATTGGTTTAAGCTATGAAGGTGTGGTGTATGAGGCAACTCCACAAATAAATGGACAGTTGTCCCAACGAATATTAATTGTATAGGATTTTCTTCATTTAGAAACAGTTTTGCTATTTCCTGAAGAAACTGTAAGTAAATTTTACCAGTCAGAGTGTTTTCAAAAGAGTAAGGACTCACAGCTCTGCAATACCACACCATACATTCACCTTCTACGGACATTATGTGTGCACTCCATCATCGAATATAGGTACCCAGTCGTTTCTTTGGAAAAAAATATGCGCTAACAATATCTGGATTGCTATACCTTTCCCTTATTTCTCTTACATCATGAGGCATTAGTGTTATGATGTTTTGTTATATAAATTTTTGATATAATGAAAAATCTATAGATGTTATATCTGGGGAGCGGATGAACTATTTCATTAGACCTCGGTAACCATTTAGCCAGCTAGAGTAGGTTTTACCTAAAATATATCTAATTTTTCTACTGTAGTAAAGAGGTCAAAATATCCTTGTAAAATTCTTCCTTGTTCCGCAAATAGAAAGATCTTTTGTTTTTCAACGCCTCAGTGTATAATTGGCCCATCATCAGTATTCAAGGAATAGATGTTTTACAATGCGATTATTAATTTCGGTCATTCATTAAGTTTCTGAGTGCGAAGTTCACAGAAGAGACAAGGATGTTCAACAATTGAATACCATATATCCTGGTTGCTAACATTATGATTCAGGAAAAACATCATTAATCATTATAACAAATATTCTTGCACAGATCTGGGTATTAGGCCGTTCTTTCTGTTATGGTTTTACAAAAACTAATTCGTCTGACGAGTTCATCTTCAGCCAACTGATTGAGAGTAGCGAAAGACATGAATTAGTGCTACCCTAGAAAAAAATTTTGAATTAAACTCATTTCTGCAAGTATAGGTGTTCGATCAGTTCTTTTTTGTAATTCGAATACTTTCAGTTGTCTAAAATTTACGTGCCATCTGCCTTAAATGAAAAAATATCACTCTATTTGTTTGTACAAAACGCACGTTCATTAAATATTATTTATGTCTTGTAATAAAAACAATGGCTTTAATAAAAATAAAAAATTCCTTCAACTTCATCTTTCAGATTACAAACTAATTTTTCCTAAATCAAAGTTACATAACAGAATTGTGGTCCCTTATTGGTCTAGGATAAAAAAGTATAGAATATAAAATAGATAAATACTTCTAATGGTAGTTGTATGCACAAAATTTTATTTTGCACTGGTTCATATGTACACAAGTCTCGTTAACGTCACGGATCACACATCATGTGAAATAATGGACAGCCAATGTGGGTTCATTAGGCTACGATCAGTTTAGCTGCTATGTGCTCGGCCAATTTAGCATTAAATCCATATATGCCCGGATTCGAACGGCTCATACAGTGCGGTAGCAATTTATTTCTAGAACTAGAAAGCGTAAGTCACATCAGGTTTACTAATTTTGCTCTCATCATTGTAAAAATATATTGCAAATGGAGTTTTATAATAAAAGACTGCCGAAAATGACATCTACTTCATATGATTTTTATTTTAGAAACACTTAGAGGAATAAATAACATACAAAAATGAAAAATAAAGGAGATACAATAAACAAGTCAGTATATTTATCAATCAATAATAATCATATTATTAGAAATAAAGGTAAATATGCTGCTCACACTCTGAAAGTTGTACCGAGTTGAATTTGTGAAACTCAAGTGTAGCGACCGAGGGTCTCGCCTGCGAAAAAACTCACACATACGCGGTTATCCTAATGGTTTACGCAAACACATTACATCAGTTCACCTTCTCTCGGCATACAGTTTGTTTATGGAAGAATAAGATGACTTTACCTTTCTCGTCGTTTATAAATAAATTTATATCTGAATTTTCTGATGTAAAATAGTTATACCGGAATAGTATCTGATAATATACTGTTGTGTTTGCCAGCACTATATGAATTGCAAGTGTAAAATACAAAATAGTAAACTAAAATATCCGTACTGGGTGTTTATTTTCGACTTAAGTGTTTGATATTTCACAATGTGTGTTACAGAAAGTGGCCATTACCTACGATACAACAATAAGATCGTAACTTCCTTATGTCAAAAAACGACTTGAGAATATTATAAAGAATCAAGTACGTTATTAAATATGATTTGAATGAAACAACTACTCAGCGGGCAAATACCCCGACCTGCATTAGATTACACCTTCAAATCATGATAGATCGATAGCCAATATCATTTGTCAATTCCTCACCAGACATAGACCGGTTTCGAACTTATTTGTTCTCCTCAGTATGCCATAGGTTATGAAACAGACAAATGATAGTGGCCAACCTGCTAGTCATATACTAACTAAGGTAAATTGAGTAGTGGTGAGAAGTTTCATACCTCTCACCACTAATCAATGAAGTACGTGATAAACAAATATGATTAACTGTAGATGAAACCTCTGATGTAAGAATTAACAATGTGGGTAATATGTTAATTCGAATTTTAAAACCAAATGGGCTGTCGAATTCACTTTGGGAACATGGTTGCAAGCTGCGTTTGATTATAATAAATATTTCGAACAAAATAAAATATGTAATATTCACATTCAACTCCAAAACTCTACACACTATTAAGGAAAGTCAGCAGCAAACAATACACAGGTTAAACAAGATTTGCTTACTGTACATAAAAATTATATTATATTATGAACAGATGCTATCGAAAAATTCCAGTCGTTTATCCTTATACAATCTTTAGAATTAGTGGACAAAGTAAACTTGGCATAACAGACGTTAACAGATGCTTCTGGTGTTCGTGTTAAGAAATTTCAAGACATATCATGTAAAAATCCGACCATTAAAAACTGCGTTACCTTAAGGAGTGCCTAAGTGATGGAAGTCCTACCGACTAAACAATATTTTGCATAAGCGAATATTACATCTTTTCATGCAATACGTTCATTATCAAAAAACATGTCGACGATTGCAACAAAGTGTAGACATTTATCAGAGGATACTATAGACGCCCTATTAATGATGCAGGTGTATGCTGAGAATAGCAAACAACCATTCATAAATAATTTGTAAGAGCTTGTAATTGGTTGTACCTTGGGTTGTACTTACATTAAATGGCCACGATAATCCGGCGCGCCGCTGGTATTCGCACATTCAGATATCTTTAGGAATAGTAGTAATTAGGGTAATCTGACGTTGGCATATAGGGGCGCCCTCCTACCGTCCCTCAACCATTTCCTCCATCTGCTTCCTCGTCACATCTCGACTTTCTAATGAAAGTCAAGATGTCTTTCCATGTGAAGAAGCTTACCCCTTCCCACAGAAGCATCCCAGCGCCGATGGTTTTAAACCTCAGCTGCCCGCACCTTGCGCTCTGTACAAAGGAGTGGAAGAACATTTCTTTGTCCTTCCTTCTAGAAATGTGTCATATTTGTATGATTCATGTAAATGATACGACTATTTCCGTTGAATCATATGGTGTGGTTAAGTTTCATATTCGTACTAATGTAGTACACAGATAAAAATGACTCGAGGTTGAGGCAGTGCTGAAAGACAAAACACGAGTCGTAGTTTACTGATTTTGATTTCGTATCGTATTATTGTATTGTTTTAATAATACTATCGTATCGAAATAATACAGTACAACCATGATCGTGAAAAATATTATCGATCTTCGATACAATTTTTACTGTAGACTGATCCTCCGCATAGCACGGTGGAAGATGCAGTTGTACCAAATATACGAATCTTTTGGCACAAATATTTTTATGAGAGAGTCAGTACGATACAATTCCTTGAAAAGGGTCGTATTGTCCATCTCTAATTCCCTCATCTGGAGCAGGTAATGTCTTTCCCCACACTTATTAGCAACAAGTGTCTCCTAATCTTATAATGATCTGACAAAACTCCAACCAGAGTATTTCTACTCTGGAGGAGTAACTAGGCCGACGGTAATTTAATCGACCCAGTCACAAAGTCCCAAGCCCGGCTGCGACTACTGCTTACCTTCCAATGCTCCCCTTAATACCCCATGGACCAATTCATTGAAGGCCAGCATGATCTGTCTCCCTGTGATGCCTAACAGTCTGCGATCTTAGAAAGGGCTCCGAGTTAATTCATCGGCCTTCTTTTTCCCTGGAATATCACATGTCCCCGGACCCACATAAGTATTAACTCTTTGTGACAAAGCATTCCCACACTCCTGAAAAAGAGCAGACCTCGTTCTAGGAGACCAAATTGCCATCAAAGTCGCTTAGCTCTCGGAGAAAATATATACACTTCGTTCCACAGTATTTTTAACGTCTTCCTTGCTTGCCACTGCTAGAATGGCAAAATCCTCTATCTAGAAGACGATGGTTCCTATCGAAATTTAGTGAGAAAACCTTTTTTATGCAGTTTTATCACTGGCGTTTCTTTCCGTTATAAATGTCTAAAAAAAAATAAGGCAAAAAAAAGTATGGCGAAAGTTCAACCCCTCACCCTCTGTAACTACCCCAACAAGTCGTTTCGAATTTGTTGGCATATAACTATGTTGAAAGGGTTGTGGCTTCCATATAAAATGGTTTATAGCAAATATTTAAATACAAAACTCAACTTATTTTTTATAGTTTTATCAGCCCTTGAAGGAAGGTACTTAATTATGGAACACCCTGGATAATAATATTACAAACTTGTAATCTCGCATCTTTTCATCCAGTCTCATACATTTTTAGCAAGCACACTTTATTCCAATGTACGATATAGTGGAAAAGTTGTTTTATAAAACTTGTTATGATTCAAAGAATGAATGCTGTTCTAATTGCTCTGGTAAAAAAAATTCAATTTACGCTTAGCGGCAGTCTCTGTGTATGTGCACTGAATTCATTTTCACCGCTTTGTCTGATATTGTTAAATGTATTTCCGGTTTTTCTTAATATTAATCCCCTATTCCGTTGCGATCCTTTTAATAACAAATCAAGGATGCTTTAGTAGAGCTTCATATTAGGAAATCTGTTTAGATATTCCAGCGAAGTAACGTTTCCTCAGTAATAATAATTGTATCATATTAATTATTCAAAAAATCTTATTCGAGTGACATACTGGATTGAATAAAACACGCAACGCCAAAAATTCTTTAAACAATTTGGATGAAATTTTCAGAAAAGTTTTATTTCATTGTAGCTAAGAAGCGGTTAAAATATGAACAAAAAATTATAATATTTTCTGGCCTTTTTTGTACTTTTTTTATTTTGAAGTAAGTAGTGATAATTCCAGTGCCTTTTTATTGGAAGCTGACAAATTCGAATAAGCTTAAAGTCATCATTTGAGTTTTAAACACCTTTATATATGCCTAGAATTCGTAGAATAGCCTATTTTCTCAGTTAAGTGACTTTGAACGATGCCTAACAATCAGTGTGCTGGAGGCCGAGCTTTCTCTAGGGGATACTGCCAATCATCTGGGCCCGTAATATAGCAAAGGTATTAAAATGACAGACCACCTTGACGCTCAGTGGAAGGTTGATAAGAACGACAACGCGGGTCTCGGCGCCACAGAACAACCTCGCATCGAGAAGACCTATGAGATAGATTAAACCCTATGAGATAGATTTCCCAAGACGTAAGCTGTGAGAAATCAGTGGATAGAAGTTTTAAGGTCGACGATATCAATCACTTCAGTACATCGCCGAATTAAAAGTTTTGGACTTCATTTCTACCGACTGTTTTCGCGCCTAGCATTTACTCCACATCATCGTCACCTTGGTTAGAATGATGTAATAAGAAAGTAAGTGGACGTGGGAGTGTGAGACGCAGATGTGGAGAAATCCAAAATTTTGAATCCGCTGTTAAACCTCAGACAGACTTTACCAAAGCAATGATTTGCTAGGCTAGATTTGATCCACCGTAAGATTAAAGTAAATGTTTGTGTAGAACTAATACTTCATCTTCTACCGGAAAATAGGCACATTTGGACTTACTGTTTCTAGGAAACATTCTCGACTGGTAGTTGTTGCTCTTTATTTTCGATTGACGTTCACAACGCAGGCTTCTTAAACATGTTGAAGTCGCAATTTATTCCATTGCTTCCCATGTCAACATAAACAAAACGGTAATCTGAGTCTGTTACTGCATTAATGCCACAGAAACATATTTGTATTTGTGGAACATCGAACCGAGAGAATTCACTATTAGATGTTTCTGCTGTCCCCAAACAGTGCGGATAGTTTCTTTTTAATAAGTTAGGGCAACTTGTTCTTATTATTCTTTTGTAGGTATGAGGTAAGCATTCTAACCGCATGACAGATCAGATACTAAGACAATTATCTCTGACTATTTTACCCACCGTTGAGATGCCAAGTCATTAATGGTAGTGTAGTTTTGTAAAAGTGCAGTTATTCGCTAGGTATCTGAAACAAAAAAAATATTAATTTTCCTTATTTACAGTAAATATGTAATGAAAAGATAGTGGAACATTCGCGACGGTTCCTTTAGATCTCACAATAAAAAAAACAGATCGAAGCAACAAAATCCGGTGCTGGAGCATGTAACATAAAAAAATATGTATATAGTGATCAACTCCATTTCTTGATAAAAGTGATTTATCAACGACAAACTAATGACAGCCTAACAGGCTGGGACATCAAACCAATTTTAGAGAGGTTTTGGATAACAGCTGTCTTTGCCTTTCTACAGCCATTCAGACAGTTCTGAAGTGGGTTGGAATCCTTTATGTGAATATAACACTGACGCAGTTTTCCACAAAACACCAAAATACTATATACTGCACTCGGCGCGCGTTTCGACAACCAAGTTGAAATCATTTGGAGATGAGTTGATACCAACTTAATTACTGAAACGCGCGTTGAGTGTAGTATATGGTGTTTTGGTGTTTTGCGGCAAACTACGTCAGTGTCATTCAGACAGTTAGTCACCCGCGCTTTCGACTTCGTCTAGAAATACGGTAGATTTCATTGATTTTATTGACATATATTTAATCAATATTTAATGTCTTTGCAATAAATACATAAAATTAAAACATGTTTACTTAAATAATTGTAACAGTTAACGTGTGTATAGGTGAATGCAATCTTTCGTCAGTGTTGTGGTGCTGAATATCGTCCTTTAGTCTGCCGTGTAACTCATCAAAGGAGGAAATTGACAAGCAAAACATTTAAAAGCAACTGTTGAAAACTCCCGATGTATTGTTGAAATTTTGCTATCCCGCATACTAGTATATTTCCTGGCTTCACAAAAACATTGGTAATGTTTTGCTTTAAGATTGTTCTAAAATTTGTTTTACATAAAATTTGAGTTTATATAGCTCTAGTCAAGAAGCTGCATAAATAATATTACTGAAATTGAATAACGTGATTCTTGTACACTGTACACATATAAACTAGAATTTTAAGGCAAACAAAAGTTATTCTTCTTAACATAAACTTTAATTATATTGTATTTATTTGTGAAGGGTGCATCGTTATTTTTTTTCTATTCTAACACTAACGTAGTTTTCCATGAAATACCAAAACACCATATACTGCACTTATCTGATCTACCATATTTGAGATAGGCCAGCCATATGCTCTTTGAATCTAGTTTGAATTGATCGTCTAGTTTGTCCAACATACTTTTCGTTACAGTCCTTACAAATAATTACGTAAATCTCCCGATTTCCGTTTGTTTCAATCTTATTTTTTGAATTGCCTAGAAGTTGTTATAGTTTATTTCCAGATGAATGAACCACAGTCATAATTATATCTTTAGAAATCTTACCAATACCACGGGTATATCGAGGATCAAATAGAATCGATACAAATTTCCGAATTTTCTCTTTCATTTTGAGAAGTCGAAGAATTTCGAAGTGACTTTAAATTTTCGTTTCCTAATTATTTTATCAGTTAAACCTACAGAATATCCAGTACTGGCAGCTATATCCTTAGTCAATGTCTCTTGTTTTTCAAACATCTCCTTATTGAGGGGGAAGCTTACTAGACGATGGACGAGAAAATTAAAATTCGCCATTTTTTTTAACACACTGGTGAGAGTCTTTAGGGATATATCTTAGAGTACTGAAATATTTTCTGTGCATGTCAAATTTTGACTTCCTTTCGCTACTTATAATTATTGATATATCTAAAAATGGTAGTTGTCCAGAGTTCTCAATTTCATATGTGAATTTAACTGATGCGAAACGACTGTTTAATTTAGGAACGAAGTGTCCTTGAGGTGTTGAAAAGGCAGTTTTTTCTATACTATTTTGGTCGACTAAAATCTGATGAAATCTACTAACAAGGGGAGTGTTGTAAAGTAGTTGGCTCTACCCAATTTGTCCAGAATGTCTTCTATGTTAGGGATTGGAAACTTGTCTTCGATGGTTTTCTCATTCAGCTTGCGGTAATCGATAACCAGTCTCCATTTTCTCTCCTTCGATGCATCTAGTTTCTTAGGTACCACCCATATTGGAGATGACTAGGGTAAAATGGTCTCTCTAATTATATTTTGTTCTAACATACTATTTAGTTGCTCTTTCACTTCGTTATTATGCATTGGTGGGGTCTATACGATTTTGTGTATATCGGTTTGTCGTTTGTTGTTCTTATAACACTCTTAATTTCTCCGGTGTAGCTTAATGGAATTTATTTACAGTGAAATATGTCCCAAAATTCATAACACAATTTTCTTATTGCATCGTATTTTTCCTGATTGATATGATTTAACCTCAGATTTCTTAAATTTTGTTTTAGAAGGTTATCATTATATGTGGCTGGCTTACAGGGTTCTTCTTGATGGTTTATTTGGATATTTTCTTCTATTTCTAAGAGATTGAATAGTTCCTTAAATTTTATATCTAAGTTATGATTTGAGTTATTTAAAACTGTAGTGAAGCATTTATAGTTTGACGTTACAAGACAAGAAGGAGTTTTGAGTTCATTTTGAAATTGCATATGGTTTATATATCCTTTGTCTGTCTTTATATCGGTTGGGATTTTTATTAATTTGTCATATTTTGGTGGGATTGTGTACTAATGTTCCATTTGTATACCAGGTGTCCCATCTTGCAAGCTTTTCAATGATATTCTTGCATATGGTGTAATTAATTAATTTTTCGTAAGGTCGATGTTAGCTTGGAATTTTTGCAGAAAATCAATTCCATCATATTTAGGGTTAAAATCGAGTAGATAAAATTTTTGCTGTCCTTCAACATTAAAAATATCCCAAACAGGTATAGTTATACTATGTTGATGTGCTGTGTTTATAACAAAAGGTGTTTCCTCGATATAATTTTTATAGTAATTTTGTGCAAGAGTGGGTTTTATTAGGGTTTTTGTTTATCTGTTGTCCGCTAGAAACTTTGCTTGTAATTCGGGTATGAAAATGACTGGAAGATTATTATTATTGTCGATGTTGTTTAGTTCTACGTTGGCATTTAAGAGGTTGTGGTTTCCCGAATATCTTGATAATTTTCATTTTGATCCGTCTGTACTTCTTGTACAGTCGTTTCTTGCGATTCTTTTTCAAAATTATCGTATGTATCATGATATTCATTAAAGTTTTCATTTTCATAATAACACATATAATTTTCAGGTGAATCGGTTTCATAATATTCTGGATAATTTTGATTTTCTTGGTAATAAAGTTCTTCCGACGTAAAAGTCGGTCATGGCTGAAATTGTCTTCGCAAATTCGATGAAGTGTTTTTTTTTGTATTACCTGAAGATGTGTGTTTTGAAAATACTTTGTTGTGGCTGACTTGTTTGTATATAATTTGGAAAACAATTTGGTTGCCGCTGAAATGTATTAAAGTCAGAGTATGTTGGTTTTTGATTATTTTTCTGTACATTACGATTTATTGCTTTACAGTGATTTCTTACGTAAGAGTAGTTTTCTTCCTCAATAATCATTCGGAGTGCTTCTTCAAGGGTTGTTGGAGACTTGCACCTGCGTATTCGCTTTATCTCGGGGTGTATTCCTTTGAGAAATGCTTGTAATGCAATATCACTAAACATTGTGGTTTTATATATTAAAATGGCTAGTACTTCTCTGATTGCGATTTTTGAGATAATTAAATCTCTAACATCTTTATATCTTTCCCCAAATTCTAGACGTTTTTCATTTCGTTGTTGGGTCAAAGTTAAAAGTTCTGCTGTAAGAGTATTTTTTGTACGTTGGTCTCCAAATCTTCTTCTTATTTCTTTTTTTAATTTATTTCCATGTAATGATTGGATTTGTCGTTATTATTGTTTGAGCTGGGCCGACGAGTTTGTTTTAATTGCTTAAAATAAGATGGAATTGAAAACTTCATGAGTTGGTTTTTCAGTCTGTCAATTATTGTTTGAGCTGTCGTTATAAAAATGCCTACAGTTCCTTGGTCACCATTAAAACTTGGAACAGAGTCGATGTGGTCTCTAAATGTTGCCATGATTCGTTTTTCTTGTATATTTTCGATATGTGGTGAGAGGTATGTGAAACTTCTCATGTGGTCCAAATGCTACTATCCGAACGACATCATAGATGTCTCTGTGACGGATAGCGACTTGCGAAGCAAATACCGAGAGCGGCGACCTCTAGCCCAGGTGGACTAAACTACTGTTATTAAATATGATTTGAATTAAATAACTACTCAGCGGGCAAATACCCCGACGTGCATTGGAGTATACCTTCAAATCATGATAGATCGGTAGCCAACATCATTTGTCAATTCCTAACCAGACATAGACCGGTTTCGAACTTATTAGTTCTTCTCAGTATGCCATAGGTTATGAAACAGACAAATGATAGTGGCCAACCTGCTAGTCATATACTGACTAAGGTAAATTGAGTAGTGGTGAGAGGTATGTGAAACTTCTCATATGGTCCAATTGCTACTATCCGACCGACATCATAGATGTCTCTGTAGTGGATAGCGACTTGCGAAGCAAGTACCGAGAGCGGCGACCTCTAACCCAGGTGGACTAAACTACTGTTATAAAATATGATTTGAACGAAACAACTACTCAGCGGACAAATACTCCGACCTGCATTGGATTATACCTTCAAATCATGATAGATCGGTAGCCAATATTATTTGTCAATTTCTATGATTTTACTGTGAAATGTAGATTTTTCTTAATCTACGGTGAAGATTCGGAGATTTTTATTCTAGTCTTCTTTTGAACCAGATGACGAGTTGAGTTTTCTAGGCTCTGAGCGGTTTCTTGCAACGAAAAGGTGTCTTCGGATGATTAATCACTGAACTGAATATAAAATCGATGCACTCGATACACTCCACCCGTCCGACTCGAAAGACTGCGCCAGTTATAAAATAGATCTTTAAATTTAGTTTTTTAAAAAGAAATATGTTTTTAACGTGAGTAAAAATAAAACGCAAATATGCGATACAATGCTGTTTTACTAACTGATTTACAATCGTAATAAAAGTTTTACAGTTGAAAATAATGCATAGATATAGAGGTATCAAATTCCATACATAAGCATAAATGTGCATTTATACACCTAGAAAATATTTTAAATAATATGAGTTAATGATTTATGTTTTGAAGATATTTATTGCAATTGCCAATTTTTTTCTTTTAAAAAGGGAAACATATGTTATTCTATATTATTTAATTTAATATTTATTTATTTGAATTTACCAAACGTCTATAACAAATTCAAAGATTTAGACTTGTGTGGACGAAAAATCAGGATTAATGTTAAGATTTAAATACCAAAAGTTCAGTGAAATTATTTTCTAAGTATATTTTAAAAAATAGTGTTTGCTAAAAAATGTTTAGGAAAAATTTAATAGAATTAATTTAATATATAAATTGAAAGAAATGCAGATTGAAGGAAAGAAAAATCAAAAACATTTATTTTAAATTTAAAATGTGTTATGCGTAAAAGAAAGGAAATAAAGGAGATTTTCTCTAAGAATGAACTGTTTAGGTTGCAGTAAATTTAAGAACATAATAAATTGGAATGCTCATTAAAGGGTCAATTTGAGAAGAAAAGAGCATAATGCGATACTGCCGCTTATTTGTCCTTTTCATGTCATAAATATTTGTCTGCGTGGGTGAGCAAATTACTGAAACAGGCTTGACTAAGCCTTTAAGTAGGACAGTATAGCAATAAATAATTATTACAGAGTGCTCGTGGTTTCTGAAATTTGCAATATAATATAATGCTAAATAACTTTAATAGTTGTTAGTATGTGTGGAGTTATTTCCCAAATGTGTTAAAAACTGTGCTCAATTAGTTTACGATCAATTTACGAAGTAGTGTTCAATATTAATGTGTTGTACTCTTAAATTTTTAATAATCATGTAATAGTTATTTACGTAAAAAAGACCGGAAAGCGATTATTTACTGGGCGAGCGGGCAATCTCCAGAGAGCCTAGTAAAGGCACTTTCCGGGTGTGTTGCGAACAATATCTGCAACCGTTCTTGCTAGTTCCAAAATTTTTGTAATTTTAAAGAAATTCAAAAAAATTCAACTGACAGATGTCAGACGCTGACTTTTTAAAGAAAATTGGATCAATCGTTTTTAATTGTTATTAGATACCGTTTAGTCAATAAAAAGTGACATAAGCAATCGGTAAAGACTTTAATAAACAAAATTTTAAAAATTAAAGTGGTCTTTGTAGTCAACTCCCTACTTCTCTTAGGAGTTTTCACTTTGACGCCCCACAGTGTTTTACTTTCATATGGTTAAACTCAAACCTGAGTTCCTGTTTCAAAATATTAAGAAAATAACTTTCTCTTATCAGTAAGAATATAGAGGCTAGGTAGATAAAATGAAGACACAGTGTTGTCTAGGAGTCTAATTAAATAATAAAGAAGTTTCAGTAATACATAATTTTTTAAATTAATATGCTTTATCTATAAAAATAAGAGCACGTGAGTGCCTTTCCTAAAATATTCAATACGAAAATAAAGTAATAAAGAAAATGGTATAAAAATCAAAAGCGAAATTATCACTATAGTTAAAGTAAAACAAGCAATATATTAGATTTTAAAGAAAATGGACAGTTAAGCAATAAAATGATTGGATGGTAAAAGCAGATTAGCTAGGGTCAATCAGTATAGCCTTAAATCTAGAGCTCGAACCGTTATCAGAAAAACGTGCAAGTAAGAAAATTAGACAAGTGCAAGAAAGACAATAGGACGAGTGCATCAAGATAGCCGCAGTGTGACAAAGTAAAGAGAAGGGACGTGTAGTAATACTAGGAGCATGACCAGCGACAGGAAATTTTCGGTGTGTCAACTTTATACACGAAGCTTCCAACAGAACAGACAGTTAGTAAGGACAGGAGAATGAAGATTAATGAGATGATTTGAAAGAGGCAGATGGTAAAAGTCGGTGTGTTTGTATAAAAAAAAGGAAGAATGAGTTTAGAAAAACATACAGTATTTATAGATATTCTTACTAGATCCTTACTAGTACTTCTGTTGATAGACAGAATAACAGTAATATCGAAAGAATCGATACAAATGGATGAGTTAGCTGACGGAATCTATATATTCTTTAGAATAACCAGATCGGTAATTCTAAGACTGAAGAAATAACAGGAAGAATTGCAGCACACAAACCGCATTGTATTGTATGCATACTACGTCGTACTAAGAATAATTTACTGAGTTTTTTGCTGGCATGATGGTGTTTATTTCGGTAAAATGTCGGATGATGGAAGTAAACCAACATTTTGGTTTGAGATTGGAGCAATGTTAATAGAAGATTTGCAATCAACATGGCATAATATGCTATTTTTGATATTTGTTATATGAGGTGGACATAAAAACCGGAAAGAGACCATCAAATCCTAATAAAAGAAATAGCACACAGAGGTTATCTAGTTCGTGGAAACCACCTCTAGCAGACAAATATATCACTGACAACACACAACTGCTAAGCATTCCCAACAAACACAACGTAGGTACTTAAGGTCCAGACTGATAAAAAAGAGCGTCATTTCAGTTCGAGTAACGAGAAGTAGGGATGGGCTAAATGGTGATTTTTCAATCATAATATGAACTGCTATTGTTATTTTAGAATGACAGTGATTGTAACCTGTGACTGTGATCACAACTTCACAGAGGAGTAGTGTTAGTAGCGGTGAATAGCCAATTATTTCCGAGTGTTTTAAAGCTTGAGCCGTGATTATTGCGACGGTGAATACTGTGATAATGGTATGATGAATGGAGACGCGAGACACTTAATAATGCCTGTGACCAGTGACTGTTTTGGTAGCAATTTAATCACAGTGAGTGACTGTGATTGCTCAAACACAGTGAAAAAATCACCAACTGTGAAATATCGCCCATCTCTAGTCTACAGGAACGTCGATTAAACAACCATGATACCTCTAGAGACCTAATGTTACGCGAGACTAAACTAGGAAATCAAACACATCGTTATTGTGGTCAAATATCCAAAGATGTGTACCCGGTGGTAGAAAACCTGAGAAATGTAAAATAAGTTCAAGAGAGACTCATTATTATTTTCATTTTAGAGCATAACGTAATTAGAATAAGTTGTTTGAAATATTAAATAATAAATTTCACTAACAATGAAACAAATATTTTGAAGATTTTGAAAATAAAACATTTTTCTTTTTGTTGCGTTCAAAATATGTATACTTATGAAATTAAAACTAATTTGTTGCACCCTATATAGTCTACAGAAAATGAATGCTGGAAGCTTTATAAAACTGAGCTTGACACCCGGGGGGTATAATTACAAGTCTTGCCATTATTAATTTTCTCGGGTTCAGACTTATCCGCAGAAGGCTTGTCTTTATTTTCGTCTTATTCCGCCTGTTGGATTTGAATAAGTGAGCTCTGTACATCATTATTAAAATACAAGAAGAATTAAGACAAAAAAATACCACTTTGAGATACCGGCAAACTGATGCCAACTCAAATTGCCTGCGAGAAAAAGAGTGACAAATATGAGAACTAGCTTTAAAATAAATGTACAGTTTTATATTCTGGGGAGAAACATAATGATATTTTTTATTTATGTCTATATAAAGGATAAGTTTGCATAAGTGTAGGCTCAGGAAATTAAATGATTTTTTTATTATTCGTAGGCGTCTTTACAAAGACTTGAGTAAATAAGAAATGCCGAAATTAGATCTCTGTTTTATATTTAATGAGAAGTGAATGGTAACAAGGTGTGTATATAATTGAGTCTGGATAATATTATGCATACGTGACGAAGTCTTAATCGAAGTATTTTACAAAAACACACATATCGTGCGTATGTGATATTTGATTGCTGTTGTTCTAACTAGTATAGAAATAGTTCCCACAAACACCAAAACTCTCGATAGTACTAAAACTAAGTTTTAATCATTTCCCGATGATGCCAACTTGATTCGAGCATCGCGTATAGTGTGGAATATTTTGCTAGTATAGTTACATCAAAGGTTTTAACCCACTTTAAGTGTGCTGTGTTGATTCGAAACTTAGCGAGAATTGTAACAAATACGTGTGTCATTTAAAAACTTTCTACGTCTGATAACTTAAATATATTGGGTATTTCAGTTTGTTAATAGGTAACTTCATTTATCGACAGAGCTCATCAAAAAAAGGGGGAGCTTGCTTTTCTCAGAACGCACCGTTTCGGCACCACCCAGTACTTTAAAAAATATTAGACAGAAATAAGATATTTCAAAATTTGATACATAAGGTGCATTTTATTTATACAGTTAATAGCAAGTGGTGTTTTTGAGTTAAACTGCAATTTTCGATGTACTTCAGCACTACATAAGAATAGAAATATCACTGTGGCCCAAATCTTAGGCGAAATATCCAAGTACTGTGATATCGAGCGCCAGTTCCTGTTTAGAGTGCAGAAATACCATTTTAATGTTGGGACAATATAGGCCAAGTAACTACAGTAAAGAAACGGTAAATCCAGGAGGCAAGAAATTCGACCTCAGACAAGAAAGAAAAGACGAAAATCCAATATACTACTATAGTTCTACACTAGGTATTTTACTATTTACAGATTATATAGATGCTATACTAAAGCTAAGTAGAAGATTACTATGGTTAGGTCACGCATGCAGTGTTAATTAGTAAGTAGGCAGGATGGTGAACAATCGGTAAAACGGTAAGAAGTCGAAGCGGTAAAATGGTAAGCAGTAAAAACAGTAAAACGGTAAGCAAGTGGAGCGCGAGCATCAGGAGGATAGGAAGCAAAAGCAAAACAATTAATGACTGCATGGTGCACTAAGCTAATACGAAGTTACATGCGGCGAGAGAAGCGTATTACGTAAAATTCCAGAGATAAAAGGAAGGAAAATATTAAAATGCTGAAAAGAATAACGGTGTTAGTGTGTGCAACCCCAAAGTTTGGGTCTCACACGGATTCAACTACTATAGGGCAACTCCTCAGTCTCGGTATGTTAAACATGCTGACATCCGGAGTCAGAATGCCCATTCGTAAAACTTCAGTACAGACCCTCGCGCGGGTTCAACTAGCATAGTGCCTGCACTGGATCACGTTACGACTCCACTTGGCTACGTGTGATGTCACGCTCTTTCTACCGAACGCACCACAAGATGAAATAGAGAACAATTAGTCTTAAACAGTGCCTATGATGACGACAGGGAAACGCTGAAAAGAATACCGGCGTAATATGTGCTCGTTGCTGGCTTCTCACTGGAATGCTGCGGGACAGCAGGTAGGTAGTTACTTATTAACCTACAGTTGTATTTATTCATTTCTTGAACCTACGTCACGCTTGTGTCAAAGTCACCGTACCTTGATTCTCTGTGTGTCCGTCTAGTTTTATCCGTGGTACGATGAGTTCTAGCCATTGCCGGAGCCTGCTTACTACTTTGTTTATTAGAATCGTTTAAACAAAAATTTTTATTCGGTTACCCCTGAAAATAGTGCAGTCGGAAACGCGTTACACAAAACATATATGAACGTCTTTGAGACTATTAAAAATGCACTGTGTTACAATTTTCTGATTCTCGTTGAAACATTGCAAAAGCTACGGTTGCATTCTTTCTGCGGACTTTACCTGTTATTTTTTCTCTGGTACTACTGTGTATATTCCCGCGATAACATCTTGTGTTATTTACATTTTTGGATAGAAGTTTCCACGCAGGTCGCCCTTTAAACACGGTGTCTTTCAATTGCACAAAAATGTGCCACTGACTTCCTGTCAATGATTTCCGTTTGTCTCGTTTTGCTAAATTGTGCTCATCCTTTCAACTTAACGACACCATACCAATGATGACCAACAAGTTTAGAACACGTTTTAAATTGTTTCCTAAACTTGAGAAATTTGAGCTGCAAAGTCTCATGATTAGACGCTGACTTCATTTATTATAGGGTTTCTTCGTAAATTAGTTCATCATGTAATAATGTGTGAGTCAATTACAGCAACTTAAATATCGAATACCTAGAGTTAATAGCAGGCATAACAGATTATTCTTGTTACCTTTTGCACACACTGATCTTCTTTTAAAGACGCCATTACATGAAATGTAATTATTTTAATGTTGAAAATGCATTAAATATTTTGTCTTGCAATCTCATTGGTCAGAAAAAGTTTCGTGTAATTTGTGTTGTATATATTAACTATTCTCTATATATGTAGATTTGTGTATATGTGTATATGTATGTATGTATATACATGTACAGTTTATTTCACATCTATTTGTAACAATAAAAATCCCAAAGCGCCGACAATTAGCATAATAGGAGATCGGGACAACACAATATTTTTACATTAAGTTAAAATAGACGGTATAAATGTAACTTCATTTAACAAATCATGATGCTTCTATCAATTACTTTTAATTAAGTCACAAAACCAATAAAAAAATAGAGCCGTATTAATCAATAATTGCATTTCTTCTGATTTATCCCACTTTATCCCAAAAACGTCCGACCCTCGTTTAATTACTTTTAATTGTCGGAACTGTTCAGTGTTGCCAATATATAAAAACCGCCGCCTGAGTAAAAAGTATGATACCTAAATATGAAACATTTATTCTGTCGGGTACGTTTAAATTATTGTATTATCTTTAAAAATTTTAAGAATATAATGAAATCATATAAATTTGTTATAATAAATGTATTGCGTTTATTTAGTACTTGAAATTTACCTGATCGGCAACTTGACAACATAGCATCACCGTCAACGGACCATGGGACCGTTGTCTATACGTTGCTTTAACATATCTAATGCAAGACAAAGACTACGGTTAATATTTACGCGGACCTTGTTCTTTTAAATATGAGGTAGGTCGGTTTGCGACAGGGCAGTGTGTTTAACAGTAGTTTGTGATCTTTTATCACGGTGGTGTTTAAAATTGCATTGTGATTAAGGAATAATGCTTAATAAGATTTTGTCAGGTACATTAGAAAAATGTTCAGACCATGGAAAGATCCTCAAACAAGCACTAGTACAAATTATCCTACAGATCAGGAAGATGATTCTAATACAGTGTGAATTCAAAAGAAAACATCTCGCCAACATCTAGGTCAACAGGCACCAGAAATTGTGAAAAATGTACACAAAAACACAGTAGCAAGTAAAGGAGAAAGCGGGGCTATAGAAAAAAACTTCATATCTTACAGAAGGACCAACATGAACCATTTATAGAATAATTGAAAAAGGAGTTATACAACGAAAAATAAGAACTGACTTACGAACATCAAAGCAAATCGATTCATCGCAAGTGAAACTGTTACGAGATATAATTTATGACAAGTATAAGAAGAATGAGATACCGACTGTAGAATCGTTACATATGGAACTAAATCTCAGCAGCCTGTTGTCTGTTAGTAAAACCAATTTAAAGTAATTAATAAAAGAGCGAATATAGTGGAAAGTCGAGGAATTGTGTTGTGGCGAATGGAGTATTTGGAAAGTATAAAAAAATTTAGAAACGAACAGCTATTGGTACGTCACACATGATACTGACAAAAGATGCTGGACGGATGATTCAGATAGATGCAAAGTAGATATACCTCCAAGTAGAAGAACTAGATTAATAATCTTACATTGTGGTACTAAAAAAAGGATGGGTTTATAATTGCCTTAAACTTAGTTGAAAAAAATTAAAAGATTCAAACGTTGACTACCACCGAAATATAAATTCTGATATTTTTGAGCAGTGGTTCAGAGATTCCTTACTTTCAAATGTGGAAATAAATAGTGTAATAGTTTTAGATAATGCTCTCTACCACTCACGACTACTGGAAAAAGTTCCAAATACAAGCTCGTAGAAAAAGATATCCAAGAATTTTTAAAAAAATATAATTTAGGATTTCAGGAAAATTTTACGAAAGCGCAACTTTTGGAAATCATAACAATGAATCATTTTTCAAAGAAATATGTTATTCACGACACACAGTTCTACGAATACCTCCATATTTTTGCATTTTCAATACTATTGAATTATTTTGGATCCAATTGAAACAAAGCATTCGAAGAAGCTTCAAAATTTGATGATCTTATAAAATCGGAAGTGGAAAAGGTGACACCAGATAACTGGACAAAATGTATTGAACATATAAACAAATTGAAAACGAATATATTGACCTTGGAAAAACTATTAATCCTAGAATCCAAGAACGCTTTATAATAAGTGTTAACGAAGATTCTGAAGGAAGCAGTGATAGCGACAGTGAGTGATTATGTTGTTTTAGTGCAAATTTATAGTATGTTTATGAGTTAATGTGTTTTGTTTTAGTGCAAATTTGTAGTGACGGAATATAACTAACATATATTGATTTTCATTATTTTTAATTTTATTTATTTATTTACTGTTTGATATTTGCTAGGAAATGTACTATTAATTATGTTGCTTCCGTGGACTGCAAAATTGCTATTGAATTAAGCAAAGAATGAAAAAATTAATTATTACTAACCATAAAAAGGGGCTTCACCAATGCACTACACTTTTCTTAGATATAAAGGAAAGTAGATAATAGGAAAGAAGAAATATAATTTTAAATTTAATATTTAAATGGCCGACCTGACCATTTACATTATATGTTATTTTCATTTTTATTAATAATTATTATTTACTTTTTTTATATTTACAGAAGAAACATAATTTGTTTTCATATACTTAAATTTCCAACAATCCTCACATTCCACCAAGCAAAGTACTTCTATAAATAAAATACAAACTTTTTATTTAATTTTTTTTGAAACGTTTGGTTTTTCTTGCTACCTTCTAACTATGGGCTATACTTACATTATTAAACTCAAACCTGACCCCATTCTTCCTGGCAAGTGATGGTCATACCTCCTCGCGGTCCTTGCTGGGCAATAATAATTTGCAAAGTAAAATTATTATTGGCTAAATTAATCGCAGACAAAATGGCATATTCAAATAAACGTGGATTTTTGGGAAGTTCTGATTTCATTTTATTTTATTTACAATTTAAAGATAAACCTGTGCAGTCCTGCTTAGTTTAATTAGCACACGTATGTTTGATCGGCGGCTTCTCTTCCTCAAATAACCCCAGAGAAAAAATCAAATTACGTTAAATCCGGAGAGCTTGCCGGCCATTCTTGTACACCTCACTTTCCAAGGTTAAAAGATCCCGTGAGAACATATTTGTCATCTTAGAACAAAGGTAACTCGAAAATGTAGACAGATTTCCCAAGAAATATTTAGAAAAGTCCAGCTAGAATTCGAAAATGTGCTATAATATGTTTACCAACCAGTGGAGCTCATTTTGATTATTATTACTCGTCATTAAATTTCTCACTATATCTCAGAAATGAAGGAATCAACTTATTTTTTTCGCTAGACGGGCAGAATTTTTTATTCCTTTTAAGATGATATGTTAGAAGATTGGAGTGTCATTTGAAATTCAAAAGTTGAGGTGGCTGTGGCTGAAAGGGTGGAACGTAAAATTCAATCAACAGTGGTTTCGAACTTCCCTTTCGAGGACTAAATCGATATGCTTTTTCTCAAAATCGTATCTGTGAGATAGTCTAGGTGGCTAGATTTGAAATAAGAGCACTGTATAATTAATACACTTATAGAATTTTATAATTCGTTGACGTTTTAATTTAATATATTATCATATTAACATAAAAATAAAATTAGATAATAGTACTTTATATATATATATATATATATATATATATATATATATATATATATATATATATATATATATATATATATATATATATATATATATATATATATATATATATATATATATATATATATATATATATATATATATATATATATATATATATATATATATATATATATACATACATATATATATATATATATATATATATATATATATATATATATATATATATATATATATATATATATATATATATATAATATATATATATATATATATATATATATATATACACATACATATATATATATATATATATATATATATATCCAGTGCATTATATCAGAGATACTTCACAAAAATTTTACGAAATTAAACTCTCGGATTGTCCACTAACCGCCAACATTACGCAAATAAGGGAGTATAACGCGCCACCTCGAATAAAACACAAATTACCGTACCAAACGTTACCAAATTTCAGACATCTTTAGACCACGGTCCACCCACAAAATGGGAGGACACTTCCACATTATAAAAGGGGGCGCCAAAATTACAAATTTTGTTCTCACTTTTCTCTTATTTTCTTTTTGTTCGTTTTTGTTATCAAAAATGTATTCAAAATTATAAGCAAACCATCAGTAAATTGCGGCACATTATCAGATACACGAAATATCATTAAATACCCAAAAATAAGCGGAGTTGGACATTCCTGCTTCCCAATTCAGTATTGTTTAGAGGCGAGCGTTTTACTGTGACAGTTTGGCTCGTCGAGCATCGTTAAAATTCAAAATTATTATACACAAATTTATACAATTTTATATATTCTTTTTGCAATATTTTAAAGTCTTATATCAACGGCGCATGCTTCTGCATGCGTCTTTGTTTTCTCGTTTTCGGAGTTATACAATTTAAAAATGTTTTTTTTTTTAGGTGTTGTATTTGTTGCTAATGTTTTAGTTTTGAGTCCGGACTGGCCGCGCTCCGCACGTCCTAACAATTGCCCCGTCGCCACCCTACGCGGGGTTACCAGGTTGGTAATGGACCGGGTGTCGAGCGAGGACCATATACATTGTTTTCTTTAACTATTAATAAAATTGTTTTGAATTGAATTGAATTAGTTTCAGAAGTAAAGTAGGCGGAGAATGGAAACAGGATGACAAGGATCGTACTTACTAGTGTTATCAAGACGTTGTTTCACCAACAAAAAATGTAAAATAAGTTCAAGAGAGACTCATTATTATTTTCATTTTAGAGCATAACGTAATTAGAATAAGTTGTTTGAAATATTAAAATAAGCCTAAACAATAAATTTCACTGACAATGAAACAAATATTTTGAAGATTTTGAAAATAAAACATTTTTCTTTTCGTTGCGTTCAAAATATGTATACTTATGAAATTAATACTAATTTGTGGCACCCTATATAGTCTACAGAAAGACATCCGTGGAAAATGAATGCTGGAAGCTTTGTAAAACTGAGCTTGACACCCGGGGGTATAATTACAAGTCTTGCCATTATTAATTTTCTCGGGTTCAGACTTATCCGCAGAAGGCTTGTCTTTATTTTCGTCTTATTCCGCCTGTTGGATTTGAATAAGTGAGCTCTGTACATCATTATTAAAATACAAGAAGAATTAAGACAAAAAAAATACCACTTTGAGATACCGGCAAACTGATGCCAACTCAAATTGCCTGCGAGAAAAAGAGTGACAAATATGAGAACCAGCTTTAAAATAAATGTACAGTTTTATATTCTGGGGAGAAACATAATGATATTTTTTATTTATGTCTATATAAAGGATAAGTTTGCATAAGTGTAGGCTCAGGAAATTAAATGATTTTTTTATTATTCGTAGGCGTCTTTACAAAGACTTGAGTAAATAAGAAATGCCGAAATTAGATCTCTGTTTTATATTTAATGAGAAGTGAATAGTAACAAGGTGTGTATATAATTGAGTCTGTATAATATTATGCATACGTGACGAAGTCTTAATCGAAGTATTTTACAAAAACACACATGTCGTGCGTACGTTACATATGTGACATTTGATTGCTGTTGTTTTAACTAGTATAGAAATAGTTCCCACAAACACCAAAACTCTCGATAGCACTAGAACTAAGTTTTAATCATTTTCCGATGATGCCAACTTGATTCGAGCATCGCGTATAGTGTGGAATATTTTGCTAGTATAGTTACATCAAAGGTTTTAACCCACTTTAAGTTTGCTGTTTTGATTCGAAACTTGTAACAAATACGTGTGTCATTTAAAAACTTTCTACGTTTGATAACTTAAATATATTGGGTATTTCAGTTTGTTAATAGGTAACTTCATTTATCGACAGAGCTCATCAAAAAAAGGGGGAGCTTGCTATATAAACTTTTTTTCTCAGAACGTATCGTTTTGGCACTAACCAGTACTTTAAAAAATATTAGACAGAAATAAGATATCGTTTTAAAATCTGCTGCATAAGGTGCATTTTATTTATAAACAGTTAATAGCAGGTAGTATTTTTTGAGTTAAAGTGCAATTTTGCGATATACTTCAGCTCTACATAAGAATAGAAGTATCACTGTGGTCTAAATCTAAGGCGAAATATCCAAGTACGGTGATATCGAGGGCCAGTTCCTGTTTAGAGTGCAGAAATACCATTTTAATGTTGAAACAATATAGGCCAAGTAACTACAGTAAAGAAACGGTAAATCCAGGAGGCGAGAAATTTGACCTCAGACAAGAAAGAAAAGACGAGAATCCAATATACTACGTTTGTTCTACACTAGGTATTTTACTATTTACAGATTATATAGAGGTTATACTAAAGCTAATTAGAAAATTGCTATGGTTAAGTTACGCAAGCAGTGTTAACTAGTAAGTAGGCAGGATGGTGAACAATCGGTAAAACGGCAAGAAGTAGAAACGGTCAGCATGCAGACAGCGGTAAAATGGTAAGCAGTACAAACAGCAAAACGGTAAGCAAGTGGAGCGCGAGCATCAGGAGGATAGGAAGCAAAAGCAAAACAATTAATGACTGCATGGTGCACTAAGCTAATACGAAGTTACATGCGGCGAGAGAATCGTATTACGTAAAATTTCAGGGATAAAAGGAAGGAAAATATTAAAATGCTGAAAAGAATAACGGTGTTAGTGTGTGCAACCCCAAAGTTTGGGTCTCACACCACACGGATTCAACTACCATAGGGCAACTCCTCAGTCTCGGTATGTTAAACATGCTGACACCCGGAGTCAGAATGCCCATTCGTAAAACTTCAGTGCAGACCCTCGCACGGGTTCAACTAGCATAGTGCCTGCACTGGATCACGTTAGGACTCCACTTGGCTACGAGTGATGTCACGCTCTTTCTACCGAACGCACCACAAGATGAAATAAAGAACAATTAGTCTTAAACAGTGCCTATGATGACGACAGGGAAACGCTGAAAAGAATACTGGCGTAATTTGTGCTCGTTGCTGGCTTCTCACTGGAATGCTGCGGAACGACAGGTAGGTAGTTACTTATTAACCTACAGTTGTATTTATTCACTTCTTGAACCTACATCACGCTTGTGTCGACGTCACCGTACCTTGATTCTATGTGTGTCCATCTAGTTTTATCCGTGGTACGGTGAATGCTAGCCATTGCTGGAAGCCTGCTTACTACTTAGTTTATTAGAATTGTTTAAACAAAAATTTTTATTCGGTTAGCCCTAAAAAGGTACAGTCGAAAACGCGTTACACAAAATACTTATATATGAACGTCTTTGAGAATGTTAAATATGCGCAATTTTCGGATTCTCGTTGAAACAGTGCAAAAGCTACGGTTGCGTCAAAAAAAGTTTCGTGTAATTTGTGTTGTATATATTAACTATTCACTATATATGTAGACATTGTGTATATGTGTGTATGTATATATGCGTTTATTTCACATCTATTTGTAACATAAAAAAATCCCAAAGCATGCCGACAGTTAGCATAATACGAGATCGGGGCAACACAATTTTTTTACAGTAAGTTAAAATAGGCGGTTAAAATGTAACTTCATTTAACATGTCACGATGCTTCTATAAATTACTCTTAATAAAGTCACAAAACCAATAAAAAATAGAGCCGTATTAATCAATAATTGCATTTCTTCTGATTTCTCCCACTTTATCCCAAAAACGTCCGACCCTCGTTTAATTGCTTTTAAATGCGACGCATATCGGGACTGTTCAGTGTTGCCAATATACAAAAAACCGCCGCCTGAGTAAAAATATATTGCGTTTATATAGTACTTGAAATTTACCTGATATTTTTAGTAGATTTCGACTCACCGAAACAACTTGACAACATAGCATCACCGGCAATGGACCATGGGACCGTTGTCTATATGTTGTTTTAACAAAACTAATGCAAGGCAAAAACTACGATTAATATTTACGCGGTCCTTGTTCTTTTAAATATGAGGTTGGTCAGTTTGCGACAGGGGAGTATTTTATGAACTACCTTATTTTATCTTGTTACCGCCTAATTTAAAACGCGATTAGGTTTTTGACAGTTATTTAGTGTCTGGTGTTTTCAAGTATTTGTGATTTATATTTAATATTTTAGTGTGATTATATTCTAAAGTATGTGTGTGCTGTGAATAATTGAGTGCGTTTAATAGTAGTTTGTGATCTTTTATCACGGTGGTGTTTTAAATTGCATTGTGGTTAAAGATAGTGCTTAATAAGTGTTTGTAAGGTACATCAGGAAAATGTTCATACCATGGGAAGATCCTCAAACAAGCACTAATAGAAATTATCCTATAGAACACGAAGATGACTCTAATACGGTGTCAGTTCAAAAGAAAACATCTCGCCAACATTTAGGTCAACAGGCGCTAAAAATTGTGAAAAATGTACACAAAAACACAGTAGCAAGTAAAGGAGAAAGCGGGGCTATAGAAAAACATCATATCTTACAGAAGGACCAACATGAACCATTTATAGAATAATTGAAAAAGGAGTTACACAACGAAAAATAAGAACTGACTTACGAACATCAAAGCAAATCGATTCATCGCAAGTGAAACTGTTACGAGATATAATTTATGACAAGTATAAGAAAAATGAGATACCGACTGTAGAACATATGGAACTGAATCTCAACAGCCTGTTGTCTGTTAATAAAACCAATTTAAAAGTAATTAATAAAAGAGCGAATATAATGGAAAGTCGAAGAATTGTATTGTGGCGTATGGAGTATTTGGAAAGTATAAAAAAATTTAGAAGCGAACAGCTATTACTTGGATGAAACTTGGTACGTTACACATGATTCTGAGAAACGATGCTGAACGGATGATTCAGATTGATCCAAAGTAGATATATCTCCAAGTAGAGGAACTAGATTAATAATCCTGCATTGTGGTACTAGAAAAGGATGGGTTCCTAATTGCCTTAAACTTAGTGGAATAAAAATTAAAAGATTTAAGCGTTGACTACCACCGAAATATAAATTCTGATATTTTTGAGGAGTGGTTCAGAGATTTCTTACTTCCAAATGTGGAAAAAAATAGTGTAATAGTTTTAGATAATGCTCCCTACCACACACGACTGCTGGAAAAAGTTCCAAATACAAGCTCGAAGAAAAAGATATCCAAGAATTTTTAAAAAAATATAATTTAGGATTTCAGGAAAATTTTACGAAAGCGCAACTTTTTGGAAATCATAACAATGAAATATCTTATTGACGACACACTTCTACGAATACCTCCATATTTTTGCATTTTCAGTCCTATTGAATTATTTTGGATCCAATTGAAACAAAGCATTCGAAGAAATAATATATCTTCAAAATTTGATGATCTTATAAAATCGGAAGTGGAAAAGGTGACACCAGATAACTGGAGAAAATGTACTGAACATGTAAAAAAATTGAAAACGAATATATTGACCTTGGAAAAACTATTAATCCTAGAATCCAAGAACGCTTTAATAAATGTTAACGAAGATTCTGAAGAGAGCAATGATCGCGACAGTGAGTGAATATGTTGTTTTAGTGCAAATTTATATTAGGTTTATGTGTTGTGTTTTAGTGCAAATTTTTAGTGACGGAATATAACTAATATTGATTTTCATTATTTTTAATTTTATTTAATTATTTACTGTTCGATATTTGCTAGGAAATGTACTATTAATTATGTTTCTTCCGTGGGCTGCAAAATTGCTATTAAATTAAGCGATTACTACAAAGAATGAAAAATTGATTATTACTAACCATGAAAAGGGGCTTCACCAATGCACTACACTTTTCTTCTAACTATGGGCTATACTTATATTATTAAACTCAAACCTGACCCAATTCTTCCTGGCAAGCGATGGTCATACCTCCTCGCGGTCCTTGCTGGGCAATAATAATTTGCAAATTAAAATTATTATTGGCTAAATTAATCGCAGACAAAATGGCATATTTAAGTAAACGTGTATTTTTCCGAAGTTCTAATTTTATTTTATTTTATTTACAATTTAAAGATAAACCTGTACAGTCCTGCTTAGTTTAATTAGCACACGTGTGTTTGATCGGCGGCTTCTCTTCCTCAAATAACCCCAGAGAAAAAATCAAATTATGTTAAATCCGGTGAGCTTGCCGGCCATTCTTGTACACCTCACTTTCCAAGGTTAAAAGATTCCGTGAGAACATATTTGTCATCTTAGGACAAAGGTAACTCGAAAATGACAGACAGATTTCCCAAGAAATATTTAGAAAAGTCCAGCTAAAATTCGAAAATATGCTATAATATGTTTACCAACCAGTGGAGCTCATTTTGACTATTATTACTCTTCATTAAATTTTTCACTATATCTCAGAAATAAAGGAATCAACTTATTTTTTTCGCTAGACGGGCATCACTTTTATTCCTTTTAAGATGATATGTTAGAAGATTGGAGTGTCATTTGAAATTCAAAAGTTGAGGTGGCTGTGGCTGAAAGGGTGGAACGTAAAATTCAATCAACAGTGGTTTCGAACTTCCCTTTCGAGGACTAAATCGATATGCTTTTTCTCAAAATCATATCTGTGAGATATTCTAGGTGGCTAGATTTGAATATATTATCATATTAATATAAGAATAAAATTAGATAATAGTACTTTTTATATATACATATATATATATATATATATATTATATATATATATATATATATATATATATATATATATATATATATATATATATATATATATATATATATATATATATATATATATATATATATATATATATATATATATATATATATATATATATATATATATATATATATATATATATATATATATATATATATATATATATATATATATATATATATATTATATATATATATATATATATATATATATATATATATATATGTATATATAATATATATATATATATATATATATATATATATATATATATATATATATATATATATATATATATATATATATATATATATATATATATATATATATATATATATATATATATATATATATATATCAGACAAAGCACAAAAGAATGTCCACTCGTCAAAATATATCAGACTCTAGTCATTTTAATTTAACCATACATTTCCGCAAATAGGTTGTACAGGAATATCTGTTCTAGATAACAAAAGCTTCTCTTTTATATATATGATACCTTTGAAAATGAACATTTAATGAAAAATCCAAATGTATTGAATATTTAATGGCCATACCCATTTCCAATATCAGGGAGTGTAAACTATTCCACGACAAAATTGTATTCAAGTCTGTTTGTACGTTCCATAGACCGCAACATTATATTTATCTTTTTAAGAATCTGAAAACTTGTCATAAACTGTTAGTTGTTCATTTTCATAAGCACAAGCACAGCATCACACACTCCTTACGGAAACATAATTTTCTTATTTTTCTAAAATCCATTGCGATTCTGTAAAATAATAAAAAAAACTTCTTGTAGAGAATTAAAATTCTTTGTTTCATACAATTTTTCACATGTTTAATACTTTTAATGATATTATGAAAGGATTGATTGAAGAATCCGAAACGTCATCTTTTATCATCTAAAATATTTGATATTAAAGTTTCATTGTCAATGTGTACTGTTTAAGTGAACTGTACTTACAAATACTGAAAAATTCCATATACTAGGTCGCTAACAAGGTTCATGGCCGTGAAAATTATCTAAATTCTAAAAATGTGAGGGTGAAGTTTACCTCCAAAAGTGATGTAATGATAACAATTAACTTACCGGTTGCTGGATTTTCCAAGTTTTCTGGTTTCGGAAGTTTGAGACGAAACAAGACGTAAAATATTTAGGCGTAACTTTGGATAAATGACTTTATTTTGGAAAACACATTACCGAGACGATACGTAAAGTTTATTCTCTGTCCAGGACTCTACATCCCTGATGGCGGGGAATAGCAGACTAAACAAGGATAATAAAAAATTAATTTACACGATGATAGTGATACCGGCCTTAGTATATACTGCGCCAGCCTGGTGTAATGCGAGCGCGACGACGTTACACAAATTGCAGGTACTGGAAAACAAATTCCTTCGCCTCATAAGTAACTCAACAAGATATACCCCCATAAGGGAATTACGACAACTTTGCAACGACATTGTACCCATAGTGTATTATATCAGATACTTTACAAAATTTTACTAATTTAAACTCTCTGATTGTCCACTAACCGCCAACATTACACAAATAAGGGAGTATAACGCGCCATTTCGAATAAAACACAAATTACCGTACGAAACGTTACCAATTTTCAGACAACATCTTTAGACCACGGTCCTCCCACAAAATGGGAGGACACTCCCACATTATAAAAGGGGCGCCAAAATTCCAAATTTTGTTCTCACTTTCCTCTTATCTTCTTTTTGTTCGTTTCTGTTATCAAAAATTCCCCAAAAAAATTTATTCCAAATTATAAGTAAACCATCAGTAAATTGCGGCACGTTATCATATACACGAAATATCATTAAATACCCAAAAATAAGCGGAGTAGGACATTCCCGCTTCCCAATTCAGTATTGTTTAGAGGCGAGCTTTTTACTGTGTGTTTGGCTCATCGAAACATCGTCAAAATTCAAAGTTATTATACACAAATTTATACAATTTTATATATTCTTTTTGCAATATTTTAAAGTCTTATATCAACGGCGCATGCTTCTGCATGCGTCTTTGTTTTCTCGTTTTCGGAGTTATACAATTTAAAAATGTTTTTTTTTTTTAGGTGTTGTATTTGTTGCTAATGTTTTAGTTTTGAGTCCGGACTGGCCGCGCTCCGCACGGCCTAACAATTGCCCCGTCGCCACCCTACGCGGGGATACCAGGTTGGTAATGGACCGGGTGTCGAGCGAGGACCATATACATTGTTTTCTTTAACTATTAATAAAATTGTTTTGAATTGAATTGAATTAGTTTCAGAAGTAAAGTAGGCGGAGAATAGAAACAGGATGACAAGGATCGTACTTACTAGTGTTTATCAAGACGTTGTTTCACCAACAAAATCATCTATCTTAATCCGTACTATTATTTTAAGCCATTATAGGTTTAACAATCACCTACTTAAACATTTAACAACGTTCACATGTGCTTGCTGGCGAACTAGCTTTCGGTCAAAAATAGTGTGTGTGTGTGTGTGTGTGTGAATAGACACAGAACAGGTGATCGTGGTGAAAAGAGTGCTCCTAGCTATCTCTCTCGCTCGCAGCACTTAGTATAAACACCAATGTTTACTTAATACTAAACAGTCAGGTTAATATTTTATAGGTGAGACATTTTTTGGATAGGGCAAAATTATTTTTTTCAAAAATCCAACCTCTGACATCCTTTTACTGCAGATGTTTATTTAACAAAATATTTTTTAAATAATTTATGGGATAGTGTCCTAATATCTAAAGAAGATGCGAGGAAGCATTACATGATGCCACAAATAAATAATTATAGACAATATCAGGATTGATGAGACTCATTTAATATACGAAAAGTATATAGTAGAGTATACGGCGGAATTGGGCATCTTACCTTCTAGTAGTGAATTGTGTGCTGATTATTATTTATTTTTAGAGGGCAGGAGGTAGCGATAAATGATGTTAATTCTAGGGTTGACGCTAGGTATTGGGTTTCCGCGTAAATATGTCAATGCATATATGAGAAAATGTTTTACCTTATGGTTATTTTGACAAGTTCGGTAACATCCAAAGTTAATTCGAAGAGGGTTGAAAGTATTGGTGAATGTGACACTAACACACACATATACATATTTTTAACTAGCGATTACAAGATATCAGGCGTCAAGGAGTAACAAAAGGAGAAATAAGAAAATAATTTCGGAAATCTGGAAATTGTTTTAATCGATTTAATTACTTCTCCCTCTAATAATACTAAGATAACCCCTTTGTACAGTGTCGAAATTTAGTTTTTCGCGATACTTTTTGGTAGAAACACCTATTGCCTATATTAATCCTCATTTTACTAATTTTGTGCAAGGAAGGTCCTTAGCTATTTTTCCCTAAAGTTAACCGTTTCGGAGATACAGTCGCTCGAAGTTCGATAATTTTGCGTGACTATGGGAAAACAGTGTCTTCTACTCGCAATACCTACCAGTTTTGGTGTGATATGTGTAATTTCTCATTTTATAGCCCATAAGACCATAAATAATTAAGTACTCAAATTCAAAACTTTTTCCACACCACTTTGCGGTAGAGTATATGACGCGTTTTTTTATAAGTAATACTACAAAAGGTTTCGATTTTATCGTATTAATTTTTATTTACACAAAAACTTGATTATCTATGACAATATAATGAAAGTAAACTGTTGTACAAAAATACAAATCTTTAGGTCGAGTGTTTTTTGCAGTTTGCTTGAGTTATATTGTCAAAATGGTCAAACAACATTTTACACCTAACTGAAATTATCATTAATGATGTTGAGAAAGCTATTAAACAAATTAAAGCAAATATGACTAAGGGGCCGGATCAAATTCCTGGATTTCTTATTCGCGACTGTGCCATAATTCTCGCAAACCCTGTATGTATTATATATAATATAATTCTTAAGAATTCTACCTTTCCAGATTTGTGGAAATTGTCCAAAGTCACACCTAAATTCAAAAAAAGAAGTGCTGATGATATAACTATAGACCAATTATTATAATCTGCAACTTTGGTAAAATACTAGAAATTGTTATATATGATCACTTATCTGCCCATGTTAGCAACTGTTTATTGCCTGAACAACATGGTTTTGTCTCTGGAAGATCAACAATAACTAATCTGGTTATCAAAACACAATTTATCATTGAAGTCTTAGATCAGAGAGGTCAGGTAGATGTCATCTACACTGACTTCTCTAAGGCTTTTGATAAATTGGATCATAAAATTTTGTATATCAGTGGACATCTTAAACCTGGTAGCATCCTACTTAACTGACCGCTGGCAATATGTTCAAGTTAGAAGTCATAAATCAGAAAAATTTTTGCAAACATCCGGTGTACCTCAAGGTTTCATTCTTCGAACCCTGCTTTTTCATTATATTTGTAAACGATATTGCTGCTAAGCTTGATGTAAGATACCTTTTGTACGCTGACGATTTAAAAATATTTTGTCAAATAAACTCACTGGCTGATTGCAAACATTTACAAACTAATTTAAACCATATAAAAATGATTGGTGTACTGAAAACAACCTATTTTTGAATATCAGTAAATGCAATATTATGTCTTATTCAAGAAAGCAAAATGTTTACCCATTTGACTATAAAATATCCAATATACCTTTAATTAGACCTAATAATGTGAAAGATCTTGGTGTCCTTTTTGATCCAAAATTAACATTTGTTGATCACATTAACAAAACAACTACGTCATCTTTCAAAACATTAGGATTTGTTCTAAGAAACATCAAGGATTTCATCAACATAGATTTATGTAAATTATTGTTCACCTCTTTAGTAAGATCCAAATTAGAATATGCTTTAATTATTTTTGGAGTCCAATATACAATTGCCACATCACAGCAATTGAAAACATTCAACGGCGCTTCCTAAAAAATTTAACCTTTAAGACTTTTGGTTGGTATCTTTCGCGAGGATATCCACATGACATTCTTTTATCTACTTTCAACTTTGATAGCCTCCTAAAGAGAAGAGCTACTCAATCAATAATATTTTTGTTCAAAAGTATCCATAATTGCTTTAAATGTGAAGATCTTCACAACAGTATATTTTATATTGTACCTCGAGGCTATACTAGGCCTCTTCCCATAGCTGAAGAGAAAATATCAAATTTGATGAACTTGCTAGCTGTGCTATCACCACATATCCGACAATTTTGCCGACATCAGTCGATCCTGAGGATATCTATAGTTGAATTTGATGAAGATCATCAACAAGACAAAGTTTTAATACAAGATGACGGCAAAGGCAAGTTTGAAATATTTCTGCATTTTTTAAATTTTTTCAAAATAAAAGTTTAATAAAAAAAACCATCTCGTTTTAAATGCATAATAATATGTCACATTTTTTATAAACATGTTTAAAATAGTACAAGTAAAATTTTTTTTCTAAAAATTAAGAATATACAAGTGACTTTGGTCTGGCATCCATGAATTTCGCCAAATAAAAATAGTTTTCCAATGTTATCTCCGATATTAATTACATAGTTGAATACCAGAATGAGAAATATTAATAGATAAAACTGTAAACGCGTTTTCTGCACATAACTATTTTTGACTTATCCTCTTTTTCCCACCCATCATAGAGTTAATATTTTCTATGTATAATTACTAACGCCCTCAGGTGTATAAACAGGTTGGTCAGGCCGGATATCTAAATATTAATTTCAATTTACATATTTATATTCAATAAACTTTAGCTTGCGTCCGTTATGATTAACCTTTGCTGCTTCTAGGTAACCCAGAACGTATCAATTCATATGAAAACAGAGACAAGATAACATGATTTTTCCGTCTTTATTCTTATGATGCCTACTGAGAAAATTTCGATTAACTGAAAAATTTATGTTTTGAACGTATTAATGTAAAGTTAAAATAACTTAATACCTTATTAATCACTAGATAAAAACTACATATTTGTGTCTATTATTCCTTATACCGTTGTTATTATAATAAAATACTATATAGTTAATCAGAGTAACCAATACCTCTGATAATCTCTAATTAGTGTTCATGCACCTAATTAGATGTTCTAATTGAACCCTACTGAATTACCAAATCAATCGGACACATCATAGCCTCTTTTTGAATAAAGCATACAGAATGTGCATTACATTATTTGACATGAGTCTTTTAAATGGTAACGTGTAATCTAAACCAAAGACAGATAACCCGTCGAATTCATTTTCCATCTACGAGTAGTTGCCATGAGGTGCGCGATACGATGTCAAATCTGTTTTCTTTCAATGTACTATGTCTAATACTTCAATCTAATCTAATACTTTAAAACACACAGTAAATAAAATGGGATGTGTAAGTAAATCATATATCTAATAAAATAAGATAACTTTTATACAGATTCAAATATTTAAGGAAAATTTTGGATTAGAAACAAATTAAAGTATTATACCATTTGCTTATTGAGTCCCACCTAAGGTATGCAATTTTGGATTGGAAAGGAGACTCACATTTGAAACAACTAGAAATCCTACAAAAGATTTTAAAGATAATATTAAATAAAGAGCATACTTATTAAAAAAATTGTCTCTTCAAAGACGCCAACGTAATGGACATTATTAGGTTATTATACTTTGTTCAATGTGTGTGATATAATAGGCAATCTAATGCACAAACTGCTGCTTTACAAAAAACAAGAGCAAACGTAAATAATAAACTAAGGTTAATTAAAACAAATACAGCTTATGGACAAAAATGTTTTACGTACGTTTACGTTTTACGTCCAAAAGCATACAATACGTTACCTAACAAATTGTCTTAGTTTAAACAGTTTCAGTTTAATGGTAAGTTTAATTTGGTTTTACTATAAGAATAATAATTATTAAGTAATAATAATAATAATAATACATTTATTCATCCCATTAATTACATAACAATTAAAAAAAGAAAAAAATAATATATTTACAAATATGGGGTGAAAAGGAATGTATTCAATGAACTGCCAAAGCAGCCAAAGATCTTCCATACATCCTTCAAGTAGTATTAGTATTAAGTTTATTTACACATTTGTGTTTTAATATACTTTACATTCCTTTGTAAATAATCTTTTTCTATTCTATCCTATTCTAGACAAAATTTATTTAAAAAAATAAAAAAAATCTAAAAACAAATACGCGTTGATACAAATAGCTTTTTTTCAAAACTTTGACCTCCTTGAGGAATCTGTAGATATCAAAATATTCATTCCAGCTTATGCATAGTCTTTTTTGAACACACATTTTGAAAACAATTACATAAAAAATATCAAAGAAAAATAAAAACCCAATTTTTGTTCTACCCTAGTGCCTATATTTATTTCATTAACAATGTTAGTAAACGATATTCAGAACAGTTATATTGAATTGACCTTATATTACTTTTTAAGTTGACGCAGGAATGAAATATTTTAAATTTAAAAGATGGACCTGTGTAGGTAACATCTTCGACATCAAGTGAAAATTCACAAAATGATTGACATAAGTGTACAACCAAATAAAGAACATGAACAAATGTAATCTTTACATTATTGGAAATATAGAAGAACTGAAACCACAACAACAGTATAAGCAACTACATAAAATACTCAAAAATCCCAAAATGAGGCAAATATACAAGAGATAAGAATTCAGCTTCCTCAGTTCCGTAGAAGAACCATACAAGCATTAAAAATATTATACAAAGATTGCAACAGGAACAGTATGAAAAAAAACGCGATACAGCAAAGGTACAGCAGATAAGACGAAATAAAAAATACAACCCAAACAATATAAGACTGGAAAGAAAGAATATATAGGACAGAAACAGAAAGCGGGAACTAAAACGAACTATGTAGTTAACAAAACGTTACGTTAATGCAGAACTACTCTGTGTCCATTCTTTTCCCTTTTTTAAGGTTTTGCATTATCTTATAGTAACGTATACAACAAATTTATATAAAATAATCCAATGTCCAATTATCAACAATGATCTGATAATAGAAAAAAAAATAAAGTATCATATCAGTATAAAAATGTTGCTGCAGCTGCGATGGACTTGGGATAGTTAACTGTAAATTCAAACTAACTCGTATCTAAGAAAATATCATTTTCTTCTTATCTAAATGTCGAAAGAAAAAAATAAATAAAAAACCAAAACGCTTTGTACTTAAGATACCGTTTTCTAAAGTTGTAAACGTTTATTCAAGAATTTATAAGATATGATACTAAAAAAGCTTCTCCTTTAAAAAACATTTTTTTAACTGTAAGGCTAGTTCTGCGTTGGAGTGATGATTATACATAAATTATATCTATACCTACAGACCACAAAATTCAGAAAAGCAAGCATATAGTACGGACAATTATAGGAGTTTAGCTTTAATAGATATCAAATAAATAATTAGCAACCATAAATATATAAAATTTATATGCATGATGAAACACATTCGTTTTTCTTATCAAGAAATAAATATAGTTTAAAAAAACTAAAAATCACGCTTTTAAAGCACATCAAACTAAAAAGTGAAAAATAATTATTAATATAAACTGAAAACAATGAACGAAAAATACTAGTATTATTGTGAAAAAAAGCGTGGGTTGCTCGATATACGAAAAATATGGCACAAAGCGCCCCACGCTTTTTTCACAATAATACTAGTATTTTTCGTTCATTATTGTTTTCAGTTTATATTAATAATTATTTTTCACTTTTTAGTTTGATGTGCTTTAAACGTGTTTTTTTAGTTTTTTTTAAAATATATTTATTTTTTCACTTTTTAGTTTGATGTGCTATGAAAGCGTATTTTTTAGTTTTTTTAAACTATATTTATATTGCTTATTGATGCTGATATTATAACATATTACGATCCAACAGATACTTCTGAAAAAAAAATATACTTTTGTATAATTCAAACCTTTTGATTAAGTTGTTATTATCTGTCGGTAATTTTCTCATCTAGAAAATTAACCGAGTTGTAATTTTTTTAACTAATTCTATTAGTTGATTTCAGTTACTGTTTATACACAGTAGTTATTATTTCTTTTGCCTTATTGTATTTTTTTTGTTCAACCGTATCTTCATACAATCTAATTGGTAATATTTTTTTTGTTTGTTCTGCTTCACAGTTTTGGCTTTTCTTATTTTTATTCAGTATAATTTTTTTTTGCCCTTGAGGCAAATGTTGCAACAATTTATATATATATATATATATATATATATATATATATATATATATATATATATATATATATATATATATATATATATATATATATATATATATATATATATATATATATATATATATATATATATATATATATATATATATATTTGTGGTAAATAATGTTTTCAATTTAATTTGTAAATATACTTTTAAATTTTTATAATATATTTGTTTTTATTAAAATTCTGTTTTTTATTTTTCTAAGAGGGACGAGTCTGTTCTCATATTCTCAAGTTTGTTGGATTGATACCGGTAACTATTGTTATTGATATTTTTATTGAAAACATGGCGCCCAATTTTTATTATCTTGTCTTTTAATTAACTTAATACCGAATAAAAAATTAGTTACAGAATCATCCAGCATTCTATAAGTGATATTTTATCAAGTTAACCTACAGTAATCACTATTTAGCGTTGTTGATAAATAAGGCTAAAAGCATATTTGAAAATATTTATCAACATTTAACAACTGCCCTGACCTATGACCCCACCGAATTTACTGAGCAGCCGACAGGCAACATAAAAACTTAACCAATTGGACCACTGTTTGTTTATGAGAGGCCTAATAAAACAGGTCATTATAAATCATATATTAGGGCGGTTACAACACACACAGACAGAAATTTTGTGTATCGTCATAATTCGTCTAGATTCGTCCAGAAATGCAATAAAAATTTTCAAAATTTTTTCCACGAATGCATAAATTCCTCACTGAGGAGTGAGGAAGTTACTTTCAAATAAACTAAAATTGCCAATGATGTAAGTTACAGCTTTGATATATTAGAATCCATAATTACAGACAATCACATGTAATTAAACCTGATGTATTTAAAAATAGATTAGAATCCAGATGCAAATACAATGAGACATAAAAATGCCTAATTTTCATACTACATTACTCTCAAAAATAGTGTTTTATAAAAATGAGTTTACAGTTAATAACGACACAAGTTTGATAATGGAATTTTTAAGGAATCGAGTTTGATTGTTAGAAGAGGCGATGAGCCGGGTTTTGCGGCAAACAAGAAAAAATTTTACGTCAAATTCAAAATAAATCAAATTGCTTTCAGCTTTAACAATGTGGTCGATGTACGTATTGCTATGTGTATATATTTTTTATTTTTCTTGACAGTTAATATCAAATAATATCTCATATAGTTTTTTGGGGATTTCGGTCACAAATTTCACGTACAAATAAATAAATATTAGTAATAGAAAAGTTTTTAGACCGGCTTATTAACAGTTGGAAAAAGTTTTATTGCGTAAGGGACCTTAGAAAAACTACTCCATTAACTTGGCGACGTTTCGTCAAATTTTATTACCATCTTCAGGGCACAACAAGATATAAAATTATGATGTATATATAGAAATATAAAAAAATGTAAATTAAAAATTATGTATATAACATGTGGAACAAACAATAAAAATAATTGAATAAATAAATAAATAAACGGATGTGTATACCTACATATATACACAATACACATGCACATACATACTGTATACATAAAATACATTCCTTGTAAAATTACAAACAATTTAACAAGCTCTTATTATTCAATATTTAATATTAATTGAATTGAATTAATTAACTTATATAATGATAAATTAAGTAGTTATTGAAAGAAAATTTAGTCTAAGTCATAATGACACCAATAATAAACGTTGGAAAATTAATTAAGACACCATAAGAATAAACTTAGCCAAAATTATTTATTTGATACATTTATTTATACAGGGTGAGTTCTAACTTATTTTATTAAATTTAGATGGTAGATCCCTTAATGATAAATTCATAAAAAAAAAATCTATGTGCTAAAGTTACCGAGAAAAAAAAAATAAATCAAATTGCTCCAACATTTTGAGATCCTATTAACTAACCTATCTCAACCGAAAAGAAATTAAGATAGGTTCGGTGACTACGACATTGACCTTGTTTTTTTACAATAATTGGTTCACTACTTTTTGCCACTTGTCTCCGATGGCATTTTTATAACATAATCTCTTCAAACGCGCCGAACATTGATCTCCAGGAAAATGAAAGTCGGCACCGTTTGAAATGCCGCACAAACGGTGCCAACGTAATAATGAATGCCGTCCACTAACAGAGCCGACCTGAAGTGAATTTATGGATTTTTTTCCTGTTAGTAAATTAATGTAATATATTTTTGTAAATTTCGGTGCACTTTGTCGCCGTAAATCTACTGCTCCTTACGCTTTTTTGTGATTTTTTTTTGTGACGAATTAAATAGGGAGGGGATGAAGTTATACTGCAGGAGCTTTTTGCTGAACATTCAGTTACGTTATTGTTAGTGATTGAAAAAGTTACTATTTTTCATTTAATTTTCGAGAATGTACGTAGAAATTGGATAAGAAGGTCTCAACTGTGTGTGCAGGTTGGTGGTGACAATTTTGAACACTTATTGGAATATGGCTACTCTTGTGACTACCTAATAAATTTATAAAATTGTCAAGTGTTAATAAATTATGAAACTAATTGAATTAAAATTAGTTTTGTAAATTGATAGTGAAAATAATTGCCATTGTGAAACGTGAGTCTTGATTACGCCTCTGTCTCCATATTCGTACGTGGTCGAATATCAAAGTCCGCCGAATAGCCGCTTACACGCTTTCTGTGAAGTTTCTTTTTAATGATCTATCATTTTAACTATAAAACGAGTAGGATAACTTTGTCGGTGATTTTCTGACGTTTTTGGTATCTTTGCAATTTACAACGAACTTAGATAAACAAAGCATGTTGTTCGCGTCATAAGTGGGCCAGACGAGCAATCCACAAAAGTTTAACAGTATTTTAGATAAGGTAGGTCAGTTGTCCAACTTTCTTTTTTATTTATTTTCTTTCTCAATTCGTGTTACTAATACCAACAGGAACCCTCTCCTAAAATTACACAAATAAGTTGGCGTTCATCCTGTATGTTCGTTTCGCGAATATTTTTCTGTCAAATTTCAATTTAAATGTAAACTGATAATTAAAGCTGTAAATTGTTTCTGTGTTTCATGGTCGTAGAGTACAGATGTACTTACTATCGCCGGCATTCCTTGACCGCGAAACTCTTTCTCTAGTCTAGTCTATTATTAGCTTTCGAGTTGTGTACACTTTAAATCATTTGGGCGTATTGCATATTGTTTTTGTGTTTTTATTTTATTTGTTGTACTGTATTGTTGATATTAATTTAATAATAAAGCATGGCAGACGTACGCAGGGGTAGAAAACGGCCATTTGCTGACAAAGTGAATAAATTCATAGGTGAATTCCCGGATTTATTCTATGATGGTGCTAAAATAATTTGTGAAGTGTGCGAGAAAGATTTGATGTGCTGGGATAAGCGTGATTGTAGACTTCACGTAAGTAGTGTACACCATAAAAATAAAAAAAGGGCGTGCCTTCGACAACACAGTTTTGTTTGATTTACTATTAATGCTGACTGCCTGTGATGTTCCGCTGCACATATTCGATAAACAACCATTTCGAAAGTTCTGGAATAAATACAATGCCCAGGTGAAGTTACCAAGTCGCACAACGTTATGTAACTATCCACCAACTGTACACGTAGACATGGTTAATAAAATGAAATATGAATTAAAAAATACACGGCTGTGGTTATCTGTTGATGAGACAACAGATTGTAAAAAAAGAATCTATTTTAAATGTTATAGTACGCGTACTGGACCCTCTTAAACCGACAGTTCCACTGTTACTAGCTAGCAAAAGACTAAGTCAGTGTACTAGCGAAACAATTACCAGGGTGGTGCTGGAGACGTTAGAAAAATTTGAACTGTCAAAAAGTCAAGTGTTGATGTTTGTGACTGATGGCACCGTGACAATGCGTTCGGTAGGCCGTTCTTTACAAGAACAAGGTTGTACGTTTATACATGTTACGTGTAAAGTGCATGCTTTACATCTTGAAAAGGTTTTCCAGAGGCGGATGCATTAATAGCAAGTACAAAAAAAGTGTTTCTTAAATCTCCTAAATGTCTCCGTGCATTTCATAGCAAGTGCCCCGGTATTTCTGAACCACAACAGCCGATTCTTACACGTTGGGGAACATGGTTGCTGGCAGCTTTTTATTATGCTGAATATTTCCAACAAATAAAAGCTGTGATACTACAATTCAATCCATATAAGGCTGCAGCTATTAAGGAAAGCCACACAAAATTCGAAGATATTTCCGTTGAAACAGCTTTAAAAAATATTGCGAAGAACTATAAACCATTACAAGAAAGCATACAAAAATTAGAAAAGAGTGCGTTATCATTAACGGAGTCACTGCAAATAGTGGACGAAGTAAATCTACTGCTACACGCTAAGGTGACGCAACAAATGAGCGCGTTAAAGAAAAGTTCGCAAGTGTGTTAAATAAAGACACCGGTTTTACCAAATTAAGACATATATGTGATGGTGCAGCCCCAGATCCGTTAAGTGCGTTCAAAGACTATTTCACGTATGCATGTATTACATCAGACAACCTAAGAAACATACCTGATGCTGCAAAATGACTACACATCTTCTCAAGTTTGTGATAAGCAAGCTAGATCATCAAGCTAGTTAAGAGGGTAAGTTTTACATACATTGTTATAAATTGTAACAGTTTATTGTTTCTCGTATTAGTTAATTTCGCGTACGTCACTCTCCCGCGGAACATTTTTGACAGCCCTACTGATAATATAATTCACAATTTCTATGTGAATTGGAATGTTATTATTAGACGTTGATTTGTTTTTTTTTTAACCTCACCCTTTAGAAAGAAATTCGTATAGGAGTAACTAAGAAATATAGCATTATTTAAAAAATAGATTAAAGTTCAGCGATGAAAACGCATTTTGATGTTTAATTTTAACGCATTGTTCATGTCTGCGGTTTCCATTAAAGCTTGTTATGAAATTGAACAGCAACTGTCTTCCTGTTTATTACATTTTATTTCCGGTACAGTTATATAATCATTGGGACATTTTCATAAAGTTACCCTTTTTGGGTAGAAGTCGGTTAAAATAAATGAGTTTAAAGGAAATTTATTATAATTTATTTCAGGTTAAAAAGGTAGAGCAGATGAGAGAAGATTATTTCTACCGCAAAATAATGGATCACACGATATAGGCATAAAGATGATTTCATTTTAAAATATTTAAGAAAATGATTTTGTTACAAAAAAATTTGTTTTTAATTGCAAGTATTTAACACGGAGGATATTTTTTATTTATTATTTAGTAGGCTTAGGAGATAATTCATTTTTCTTGCTTCTCGAAAGCTCAGGGTTGTAATACATCATTAGAATAACATGACAAATTATATAGGGTGGAATACCAAAATTTGTAAATCGTCTTTTTTCCTCTTCATTTTTATTATTATTCTCTTATCAATAGAGTTCGGATACGGCGAGTCATTCCAGTGGCGTATGTAGGCACCTTGATAGGAAATGCAAATTTATATCAAGTAAATGCATAAATAAGTAATTATTTATGCATCTTCATTAATCATGTAATTTAAAGAACCGTCTGCGTATCTAAAAGAATTAGTTCGAATATAAATTCCGAGGTTTCAGAATTTTCAGTCAAAGCTTTGTAAATAGACAAGAATGCTATTCTTAGAATCGATAATCTCTTACCTATAAATCTTCCTACGTTCAAAAGTTCAATGAAATGCCACGAAATATACTGGTCTGGATCTTCTCCAAATGTTACATATGTTTGTAAGACATCTGTCCTGCTTAAAATGTAGCCCAGATAAAACCTGTTGTCACTACAATCTAGGTCAGATTTTGATGTCTTCTAGTAGTGGTAAGATCACGAAATAAAGAAATAAATAAATAGTTGATTGAGTCGACCTTTACTTGATGAAAATCCATGTTATACGAAACATAATAAAACTTTTTGTTGTTTTTTGATTTTCACGAAATTTATTTTGAATATATACTTGAATATATATTTTACATGACAGTAGTTTCGCCAACACAGTGGCTTCGTCAGATGTGAGTATTATACTAACTTTTACAATGCAGAAACAGGTCATGTAAAATATATATTCAAGTATATATTCAAAATAAATTTCGTGAAAATCAAAAAACAACAAAAAGTTTTATTGTTTCGTATAAATAAATAAATATTTATTATTTTTTATTTACGGACGCTGCTTCAATATGCGAGGATCGGCTAATTGTAAGATATGAAAACGTCTACTCATCTCCCGATGAAGAAGTTCCTAAAGCAAAAGAAGACAGTTCCAGCGATGTTGATATTCCTCTTCAAGAGAGAAGATACTGATGAGTCTCATTAGTGTAGATTCTTTCGCTGTTGTGAACTTTTGTAACAAAAATGTAGTTAAAATAATTTCAGTGGACCAAAATAATTATTACACACAGTCTCGTTTATACAAAAATGTTTGACTAATTTGTACAAGAAGGGCTTGGTGCCAAAAAAAATTGCGAGAAAACATTATAAGACATCACAATTATATAAAGAATTATAGACAATATAAAGCATTTTGAATTTAGTTTTAATTTTTGATTTAATTTCTGTTTTCTTGTTTTCTTAACTGCTTCTCAAGTCACCGAAATAACTTCCAGGAAAATCCTAGGATTTTGTGTTGAGTAAAGAAAAAGACGAGTCCCTACAGTTTATTGTGGAGTCCAAACCACTCTAGGGCATCAACAGTTCCCTCCTCCGAAACAAACTACAAATAAAATTTCCACCTTGTCCGGTATGGATTCGAACCATCGATATTCAGTACCAAGTAAATAAGCTATAAGCGCTTTACCCACGTGGCAACCATGCCCACCATGCCCAATTAATTGATATTCTTGATGTGCTAGCTTAAAAACACGAAAGTTTTATTAAAGTGTATGTCGACGTACTATAAAGTGCACTAACACCGGCAGTAGTATAACTACATATTGTTATTTTACAAACATCAAAGATGTGCATATTTTTAGTAAGTGTTATCATCATAGTACGCAAACTACGCTGACTCAATATATGACTTAATTACAGAAGTATGCATAACACCACGATGTTGGTGCTTATATTTACTGGGGTGTTAGATTATGTAAGTATCATTAGAACCGTAAGGTTTGTTAAATCTAAACTGTTCAGTATATATATATATATATATATATATATATATATATATATATATATATATATATATATATATATATATATATATATATATATATATATATATATATATATATATATATATATATATATATATATATATATATATATATATATATATATATATATATATATATATATATATATATATATATATATATACATATATATATATATATATATATATATATATATATATATATATATATATATATATATATATATATATATATATATATATATATATATATATATATATATATATATATATATATATATATATATATATATATATATATATATATATATATATATATATATATATATATATATATATATATATATATATATATATATATATATATATATATATATATATATATATATATATACGGTACTTAACTTAATTATGCAAGTCGCTATATCCCATGAGACATCTAGGATGTCAGTCGGATAGTATACATTTAGACCATATGAGAAGTTTCATACCTCTCTCCACTACTCACTTCACCTAGTTAGTATATAACTAGCAGGTTGGTCACTATAATTTATCTGTTCCACCAACCTGTGGCATACTGAAGAGAACAAATAAGTTCGAAATCGATCTATGTCTGGTTAGGAATTAACAAATGATATTGGCTTTCCATCTATCGTGTTGAAGGTGTAATTCAATGCAGGTCGGGGTATTTGCCCGCTGAGTAGTTGTTTCCTTCAAATCATATATATATATATATATATATATATATATATATATATATATATATATATATATATATATATATATATATATATATATATATATATATATATATATATATATATATATATATATATATATATATATACAATGTGTGACACTAATATTGCAACACCCAGTGAATGTATGTAAAAACAGCATAAAGGTTTAATTTGATTTAGTTTTATCGCATAGTTTGTTTTGAGAACACCTTTGACAATACCTCGAGTTCAAAGACTGCGAATTTACAACAATTAAGTGATTTTTAAAGGCGTAGGATCTCAAGGTTATAAAACGACGGTATTTCTTTTCATGAAATTGAGGATAGGGTAGCCTAAATACCTGAACAATAACAACGATGCGGTGCAGGAATGCATGGAGTGGAGAATAGAGGCATTAACATCATAGAGGTACTAGGGCTTTTGTTCGAGGAACCACTGAACATGAAGAACGCCTCATAAAAATTGCGGCCCTAAAGGAAAACTACTATCTGTTGCAAATCCTATGGATCAACGACTAACCATCTTATCTATTTCTCAATGAATAAGTTTCTTTTGGTCTTCGATTGTTTTAATCTCCCTTATTTTGCCACTGACTCGCAAGCGAGTTAGCAAGAGTTAAAACGTGAGTGGTACCAGGAATGTACCTGGTGGGAAGAACAATCGAATCGTATCGTATCCAGTGATGAATCCCCATTGTGTTTATGGGCTGACGATGGACACAGACGAATTCGCGTTATCAACATGGAAAAAGGTCAGATATTCCCATGTGTGTGTGGAACGGACAGCTTTACCCGAGTGGTTAAGATATTGGGTGCAGTTATATGTGGATCCAGATATCCTCCAACACGAATGCACAACAAGACATTCACAGGGTCTTGGAACCGGTTGTGTTATTGTATCCTTAGAGGTTGGAAAACCCTATTTTCCAGCAAGATAACCCCATACTACCGTTATTACCAGAATATTTGTTCCAGATGCTGATGTGAGGGTTCTTCCATGGCCAGCAAGATCTCCTGACTTTTCAAAAATCAAACATGTATGGGACATGATTGGCAGACGGGTACGTATCGACCGGTAATCGTACCAGTCCCATTAATGGGCCTACTTGCGACAAAAGATTCTGATAGCTTGGGACACAATAAGGCACAAAAATGCATCTACTGTCTAATTCGAATCATGCCTCACAGAGTTGAAGTGTGTAAAATTGCATGGAGCAACAACTTGATTTTGAGGTAGATGCCGTTTTCTAATCATGATGAAATTTTAATTATTTGTTATTCTTTCTTTAAGATATCTCACATGTTTATACTAATAATTATATTCGGTATTACGAGCCAAATATTTTTATTTATTCCTGGTAGGATACTAAAATATCGACAATATTTATTCATGGTCCCTCGAGCCGGTTATTTGCAAGATATAAGTGAAATTCCATGGGCCGGTTCGCTGAAAATATCGAGCAACATGATCCCCAGTGGGTCAGCGTACGCATCGTACTCACTGCAGTCAGGCATCTATTCAGTACGGTTATATGTAACAATAAACAAAGCGAGTTCATTCCAATTTTATCATATTCATCATATCATTTATTATTGCGTCTATTTGATGAATAATAACGTAATTTAGAGTATTTATCCCTATATTAATTTATAAACATAGAAATTGTTATTTTGCTATACACAAATACGTTATATTTCACAGGTACAAAGCTAAGCTGAGGATAATGTAGATTTTGCAATAGAGATACGAGCAAGGTTAAGGAAAATTGATCAAATAATTCATGAATTTGAAGACATTTAATCCGCAATCGAAGTTATTAGTAAAAATATACATAACGAATTTGCTCAACGTGAGAAATTCGAAAATTATATTATTCAGTTATTGCACAAGGTGAAAAGTTTTCTAAAAATGCAAAAATAGGGCCTTTTTCTGACATGCAAAATCAGGCGCATGATCCTGAGAGTTTTCAAAATGGTCAGATTAAATTGCTGGCTATTCAGTTAAGTATCTATAAAAACAGAGTAAGAAGTTGTCAAGACACGACAGAAGTAAATTGGTTATGAAGTAATACTTAACTATAAATATCTGATGTGGCCAGCACATAACTTTCTTATACCAGTATATATCATCCTGATCTAAATAATTATCATACTATTTAATTCTTCACTTACCTCAATTAAATTTTAATAGCGTACCTTGAAATGTTTCATTAAAATTTTAAAATAATTAATTATTAGTGTCATTCGATACATGTCGTATATTTTAATAATTTCTTCTTATTGACATTGACATTTTTGTATCTATGTAAATTGGACAATTCAAATGTCAACCTGCCAAATTTATCCTAACCTCCTTTTATGAGGTGAAAAGTGTAAAATAATTCAGTTTAAATCAGCTTTATTTAAGTACTTGGAAAATATATTTTATTTTCTTGATATAGTAGACATTATTTATAATCTATCATCAAGAATATATATTTTTGTAATGACAAATACAAACAAGTTTGGGTTTCGCGGACCACCTTTCAGCTGGCCAATTTTTCTCACCACCGAATTTATCATTAACTTTGACCTTTAGAATACTTGTACCAATTTTGAAAGCTTTATCTCAAAAACTGTGGCTTCTATCTTGATACTACGGACATGCAGACAGATTTTTTCCGTTAAATTATGTTTTCTCATTATAATTTGTCGCGATTCATCCAGAAATGCAATAAAAATTTTTTATTTTTTTTTTTCACGAAATTGTGCCTTTTTCTTCTTTCATTCATTATGTCTCTTCTGGTGGTACCACATTCACCAAATTTAATGGGTGACCTAAAATGTTCTTGAAAATCTTAATTGCCAAATTGGGGAAGTCTCCCATTAGTATTTTTTGAATTATCGTGACCACACACATACACGTAAACACACACGAACCAACAGACATCATTCGGAAAATAGTCAGAATGGATTCAGGAGGGTTCAAAACGTATATATCAATCAAAATCTCGAGGTCGAGAAAAATCACGATTATTATACTTCCTTATATTAGGTATAAGAAAGTCAAAATTGACGTACAATAAATACAAATAAATACAAAGACACATAATCATTATTACTAAATAAAGGCTTTAAATTTAATCCGTTAATAAATAATTACAAACAAAAACAAAAAAATCTAAAAATCTAGAACTTTTAGCAGTAGAAACAGAAACTATTATACAATCATTAGATATATCACAGAGAGAAAACATTAGAAATGAAGTTAAAAATATCCTAAAAAATTAAAAGAAAAAGGAAAACAATAACAGAAACCTTAATTCTTATAATAATAGTAATTACAATACAACAGTAGGTACGTAGTATAAAAACAAAAATTAGAGATAACGATCTGGTATTCACTAAAGCAGATAAAGGTAATTGTCTCATTGTTATGAATAGAGCTGATTATAACAATAAAGTACAGCAATTTATTACAGATAATAATTTTAAAAAATCTAACATCAACATTTCATCATTTATTAACAAAGTCAAAACCTCCTTGAATAATTACAATAATTTTTTCGATAAAAAAATGTTAAATGATTTAAACCCGGACTATACAATGATTCCGAGATTATATGGCCTCTTAAAAATTCATAAATCTAATATATTTTCAGACATCCCAATTAGACCAATAGTTGCTTATAACAACTCACCCACATATAAGTTGTCCAAGTGGTTAAATAAAATTTTAAAAGATTTATATTCAGAACATTTCTCCTATATCGTTAAAAATAGTATTGAACTAATTAATAAAATCAACAATATAAATATAAAAAATGAGGACATGTTAATATCATTGGACGTATCTAATCTTTTCACTAACATACCGATAAGAGAGGTAATCACTCTTGTCAATGAAAAATTGTTTGATAGTGATTACTCAGATAATAATATTATAGATATATCTAATTTATTAACAACTTGTTTAGAACAAGACTTATTTAATTTCAACAATGACACCTTTGTACAAAAGACCGGTCTTGCAATGGGAAGTCCTTTGTCTCCTATTTTAGCAGATATTTTTATGCATTACTTAGAATCAACACATATTTTAAAGAATAACCCATATACCCTGTATATACAATATTATTACCGTTATGTTGATGATATTCTAATTCTTTGGCCAGGTCCTTCAGACCTATTACCAATTTTTTAAAATTATGTCAACTCTATTCACACCACAATTAAATTCATACTAGAAACACAAAACAACAACCGTTCATTAAACTTTTTAGATTTAAATATTACCTTAGAAGGTAACAAACATTATTTTAATATTTATAGAAAATCTACACACACTGGTGTAGTTATCGATTGCACTTCCTGCATCCCTTTTCACATAAGGTGCCAGCTTTTAATTGTTATATTAATAGATTGTTAAAAGTACCTTTATCCCTAAATAATTATAATCAGGAACTTTCGGTTATTAAACAAATAGCAATCGCTCATAACTACAATACTGCTTTAATTGATACCTTACAAACCAAAAGATTAAATAAATATGTCCAAAATACGGTCTACATAAATACATACAGAGAAGTTCCCTCCGAAATTCCATACCGTTCTCTTACGTTCATAGGTCCTGTTTCATATAAAATTTCTTTATTGCTTTAAAAATATTTTCCATATCTCCTTTAAATTATCTATCTCTATAGAAAAGTTGTTTGTCAATGGTAAAGACCAAATAGATCCACTAGACAGATTTGTGGGGTTTACGAACTTTCTTGCAATACATGCAACGGCACATATATTGGTTGCACATACAGAAATTTTAAAACACGGTTAAAAGAACACGTTCGGTGCATAAGCTCATCCTCAGGTTTTTCCCATTTCGCCTTAAATCTAGTAGATAACAACCACTCATTTGACAATACTCTTAAAATATTACTTCTTGTTGGTAAAGGCAGTTTGATTAATAACCTTGAAAGTTTAGAAATCTTGAAAGATTCAAGAAATCCCAATACATTATCTCTGAATTCACAAATCCAGTTTCAATCTTCACTGACTTTCTCTGTGGTTGTCTAATTTTTGTTTTGTTTCTCTATTGAAATTTGTTCCATTTGCTCGATATTATAATAATATAATTCAACCTTATTTTCTTAAGTAAATATTACCACCATATTTAGTGCATTTTCGCTGCTATCACCATCTGTAGTTGAATATAATAAACTCCACTATTATATAAACTCCACTATTATAAAAACCTAGTTCGCATATAGTTTTCAATCTTACTTTTTATTTAACGTTAGTCCTTAGATAGTTCGATAGAGGGCACCATCTTAATCAATTTTTCATTATTAAAATATTCCTTATTTGATTTCAAACTGTTGTAGTGTATGTATGTGTTTTTTTTTTTAAAAGCACGATAATTTTATAATTTTATTAGAAAGTTAATTTATTAGATATAAAATATATATATCTTACATTTACTTACCCCCTCGTTTTGACTATGTTGCAAAACTATTTTAATTTTGACTACCCTGGTTTTATTTATAAAAATGTAAGTATTATGTAAAAAATAACCCTCTATTTTTTTACACAATTCAATTAATTTAATTTTACATAATTCTATATTATAATTCAAACTAACGTAATCTTTATTATTTTAAATAATTTCAATCTTTCATGTTAACAAATGTTACCAAAAAAATTTTTACCTATAAGTTTTTACAAGTACATAGAAAATGGAAATAATTGTCTTCTATATTCTTGTTTTTAAGTTTTATTAACTTATTAACATTTATATTTATGTATGTAACCACCATACTCATTTTCTGTAATTATTGTAGTCCCGTGTCTGATGATGTGAAGTAAATTTGCTTGTTCACGAAACCGGTCACAAGTAAAGGAATTTTATGAGAATTTTCTGTTTGTCTGTCATCATAAATACAAAAAATGTTATTTTAAAATAATATTCACATTAGACTAAAAAAAACAGTCCACTCTTCTTTTCAATAAAATATTAACCCTGATTGAATTATATTGTAAAGGATTACAATCGCCAATTTATTTTTATTAATTTTAAATAATATGTGATTTTATTATTATTGTTTAGTCTGATAGTCAATAGAAAGTTAATGAATGAATCATGACCCTTTGAAAGTGACTGAGCTCTTATTTAAAAAATCGAGAAATATCTTTTTCTTACGCAGTTCAACAGAATAAGGTTTTTCGCATTTATTTGTTTCCATGATCCGTCTGCCTTCTTCTCATTTATATTTTAAGTATTACTTCATGACTAATTTATATCGTTGTCCGAGTACCATCTTGAAAAAATTGCCTTGAATAATACACCTTGAACAAGGAGTTTTATGTAAACTTTAGATCTCTAAAAAATGTACAGGATGGTATTTAAAATAATGAAATTTTCACCTTCTGTGAAACCGGAGATGATAGCAAAATGCAGAATATATCATAAATTAAGGTATTCAATATAGTGTTATATAAGGTACGCCAATTAAAAGTGACCATTTTAAGAACGAAACTATGGCTGGCGGTATGAAATGGTTTTGGAATTGGCTTCATAACACTCAAGGTATGGATTCACCAATTATCAGTCAATGAACTATTTGTAAGACATATTTCATGTCACCATTTGATGACATAGCTCGGTCTTCTAGATCTCCTGATCTAGCATTGCACAATCCAGTCAGCATGATGGCGTCATTTTCACGTCATTTTTTGGTCATGAGTTACGTCGCGCGACTTTGGAAGTGATGTAACAAACACGTCATAACTGACGTGGTAATGTTACAGCCCAGAGACGTAACTTTGTGATGTGTAAATAACGTGCGAGCTGTGACGTATTATTGACGTCGTAATATAAATTGTTCTGTGACGTCGTAATGTAAAATTTTGACGGCTCCATAACTGAAGGTATTAGCACTAAAAGAGAACAGACTCGTCCACTATTTTGAAGCCCAGAAGAAGTAAACATTATATAAAGGCTTTAGGTTAGGATCTGTCAACCAGTTTCATGTGAACGCCAGATCGTAACGTAAAAGCTTCTTATCGTTTATGTTTTATGGGCTCCAAAGTGGCGGACGTATTATTGAGCTACAGAAACAAAAAAAAATTAAGCTTACAGTTCGTGCCGTTTTCTAAAAACACTATTATTCAGTTCAAGTTAATAAAGAATACCTCAATTCATGCTATGATTATATTTTTATAACAAAGCGAAATTGTAAGTCATCAGACTTTTTTTGTTCAAGATTATTTAAAAGAGTAATATAACACAATGAAAACAATAATTTCTATTCAAATGTTTATTAATATTATGAAATATTAACATAAGCTTAAAATACTTATTCTCTGGTAAAATTGCAATATTGCTCAAATATCAAAAAAAAGTTTATAAACTTTTTTAAAAGGTTATTGGATATAAACGTCATACCTTTAAAAAAAAAAACGATTTCAATACATAAACAAAGAATAATATTAAAGAACTTTTTCCTTTGGGTATCTATTAAAATAAATATTTAATTATATTTTTAATAAAAAACAATATACCCATGATATATTAAAAGACTGAGAAATATAACATGAACTTGAACACCTTGGGAGAGAATGCCATTTTTCTTTCAACTGCAAATTACACCATGGAAAAATAATGCTTTTATCTCATTCACAGAAAATATGTACTTACTCACTACCACACTAGCTATCTCTACAGAGTTAGATTGCAAAAGGTGCTTTTTTCATTTCGATTTCCGAAGAAACTATACATAGCAGCTATATTGTTAGGTGTTGCATCACTCTGTTAGTTTTGGAAGTTACATCTTTCCCTCGTAAATTCGACAAATGTAACACCTACAATTAATATTATACATTTAGTTATGATACAAAAAAAATGCAACTAATCTGGTTAAATTATTGGTACCGTTTTAAATAAAAAAGTTTAAGGTATTAATATATTTTTGCAAATTTATAATTTATGGTATAGACATATATATCGTGTTCGACAAAAAAATTTTAAAGCAATCAGAACAATGTAGTAAGTTAGCTGGAGACTGTCTCCACAATAGTGAAATCATCATCACAGAATAAAAATTACTCTATAAAAATAGTAACCAAATAAAAAACGAGGAACATAGGTACAGTAAATAAATTAGATATACGTATGTAATAAAATAACCGAGTAAGTAATAGTAAATGTTAAATTCATAAGTACCTACTTCCTAAATTAATTTTTACCTCTTATTGCCAGTTGAAATTTTCTCCTTTGGAGGACGTGGTTAATTGTTCCTTGTATGTGTTTCGTACTCACTTTCATCTGATGATAATAATTGTTTGGAACACCGGTGTTTACTTTCAATTGGTATTTCACATTCAGAAAGGCTCCGAAGATCAGAAGTCTCTTCTGCTGTTTTCAATTTTTGTACAGCTTTTTCATAATCATCGAGAAATATTAGTAAAAAAAATTGCAGCTGCTATCGCGAACCAAACAGACAGACACACAGACAGAATTTTTTTGTCTGAAATTTTGTGAATCGTCATAATTATATATTAAGTTTTAGATATCAATGGTTTGTTAAATAATAAATATAATTACCATCAGCAAAGAACATTAACATGTAAAAATTATAAAATCAGAAATAACAATTATGTACCCGAAATATAACGTTAACCCAACCTAGTTTTTTAATCAACAACGCAAGGGCTTAAAACTTTAGTAATGGTAATGTAATAAGTATGTCAGCTTTGTTCTGCCGCATCGACACACTAGAAAAATGTTTAGCGCTGTAATTAATTAGGGTTAAAAGTTTGTTAAACTTACTTCTTTCATAAAATATGCGTCTTATTTTATAGGACTGCTTTAATATATTGTGTTCGTTGTTTGTAGGGCGGCCCTTTTATCGATGGCGTTGGCCAGGATTCACGAACTACGGCAATCCATAAGTTGTCTTCAAATTCCGCTACAACATACATTTTAATATTGCTCGAACGATTAACATGAAGATGGAAGATATTTCTCTTATTTCACATTTATTTTGTTTTATTAACGAACGCATAACAAAAACTGTCAAGCCAAAGAAGCAACAGCACGGCAGCATGGAGTAGAAGTGTAAGTACCAACCTAACGCCGATGTCGATGTACCAACTGCAAAATGTTACTAACACGTGTCCCTAATCTTTCTATATAGCAGTTCTTGTGGCAGATACTTTCATTCATTAGTTATATTTAATTTTCTTATCTTAAACAAAGAAAATAAATAAAAATATAGATATGAACTCACTAGCCCTACATTTGGTCAGAAAAGTGACGTGTAAGTTAAGTTTCATTTAATAACGTCAGAAATGTAACGTCACAGCGACTAGATGTTTAAGTTGCAAATATGACGTATAAAACTGGTTAGAAGTTTGACGTTACGATGACGTACATTTTTGGTCATATGACGTAACAATGACGAGAATGACCTAAATTTGACGTCAAAATGACGGCATCATGCTCTTTGGGAAGTAGACTACTTCCCATGGACATTTCTTACATCTATACACTGTACACACTGTACAGGGTGTTTTAGGTTTTAATATTATGACAGAGTATAGAAAAATTAATTCTATGCTGAAAAAGTCTGTGATAATTTTTAGCTTTTATATATTCTTTAGCTGTTATATACTCTGATTTTAATTTGTCTAGAAATATCCAGGCACGTTTGTTATCATTATTGTTACCATTGTATTATGTAGTTTATATTTCTTATTTAACTCTTCAATGTTTTATACTCATATTATTAAATTGTCAAGTAAACGCTTGCTGTCTAGAAATAAACTAGAGATATTTCCCGCGAACTAGTCTACGGACTTCAACGGGGTTCGTCTATTTATTTCCAAATTGCATACAACGATTATTAAGCTAAGTTTCTTTTTGCAAATTTGTAATTACTTTTGGAATAAATTATTATTATTATTATTATAAATAAAATAAATTTTTGTTACCTGAAGATGTGAAACAAACCAATATTCATGAAATCAATAGCAATAAAAACGAATTTTGTGTGAAATAAATCGTTTTTCATTCCAATAAATAAGCATATACTCTTTACAGCTTTCTAAGGAAACTATAGTCCTTCAAGAGGGAAAAAACTAAAGCGTCATGCATAATATAGTTATTCAAACTTTTTTCCATATTTTTAACCAATCAGTTATATATTAGGTTTTCTATATTTTTTCCAAAGTGACTCATCTTATTAAAATTCCACAACAGTTATTGTCTATAGTTATTTACTTGTGGCATCCTATAATGTTTCTTCTGACCTTCTTTGGGTATTAAGCCACTGTCCTATAAATTACTTTAAAAAAATTGATATTTTTCTGCGCCATGCCAGAAGGATCAGTAAAGGCTGTTTTTTGAAAAAAATGATTTTTTCTATAAAAAAAAATGCCACAAAATGCCTCCTAAAAAATATTAATGTGAAAAACGAAACTTGAATGTCAAATATTGTTGATGATTAAGAGATGACATTTCGGAATACTCTCTAATTCCGTTCTCACTACTGTATATCGTGTATATTTTGTAAAGTCTAAAAACAAATTGTATGCACTTTTCAAAAATATCAAGAAGGAATAACTTGCAAGTAAAATATAGCGAATTATCTCCGTTAAAAAGACACCTATGAAATATTTTAATCAATGGGGTAAATACACAATTTTTGAAAGACTTATCTGAATCAGTGCTCAGATATTTCAAAAAAATCCTTTCTATTTCACACCTTACAGTGGCTCCTTAGAAAGAGTTTAAAGGTATAAATTTATAACACGGGATATCAAAAAAGATTATCAATATCAAATCTACGTTCCCGCCCCTCCAAGTTTTATTTTTCGGTAATTACTATTTGCAGCGGTAGGTCGGGTCGGTGAGGATCAAAGTCCTAACTCATTTTCGAATCCTGAAGGAAAGTTTTGATATTAAAATGAGTGAGAAGAAATTACGTCACCCTCAGCCATTTTTGATATTCTGGGACATTTTCAGCTTAAAATTACTTTTTCTTTAGTTCTACCATTAAAACCTGAAACACCCTGTATAGTGACGTAAGTTTGAAAAATTCGTTATGAGACTATTAATTTCAGTTTGAAATTTTTATCATCATAAATTAGTACATTTTTGTATTTTATGACTTGCAAATGAAATTTTTAAAAATTTCATATTTTCAACATTTTAAACAAAAAATTTTAATTTTATGTGCTTATCTTTTTAAGTCGATTTCATTTTAGTGTTTGTTTTTTTTAGGCTATAAAAATGTCATGGAGGCCACTTAAAAAAAGGTTATTTTTAAAATATACCAACTTATCTTTCTGTGTATAATATTGAAAAATCTTAATTTTTTATGTACGTAGTGTTAACACTCATACACAGTTCTATACTTCTGTGAGGGTTATTTGCATGTTTAATGCGTATGAATATTAATTACTTAAATATCAATGATTTTGAAAATACTGAAAAATAACATTTGAAAAATTGTTTGTCTTTCGTTTTTCTTAAATTATGTAACTATTATTCTGTAATTATTGTTTCGTACTGCAAATAAACATTATTCTTAGAGTTCTTATAAATTGCATTATATTACTGATTTTCTAATGACTCTATTTTCTTTGTATTTAAAGTGAGATCCCCACAAAAGTATTCTGAAAATTATCACAATCTACTGTCGAAACAATTATTATAGTCGAAAAAGGTTAATTTTAGTGAGATGAGTGCCGACCGTTTTTGTAATCAAGTTTGGGATTATTTACTTTCATTTATTCATTTGTCATATAGAAAATATACTTGCCATTCATTAGAGATTGATATAGATTATAGATATAATAGATATTTAATCTATTTTTTGTAATTTTTACATAATTTCTCTAAAATTACATTTTGTGGCAAATGCAACTTAATAAATAAAACTTAATTACCCAACTAACTCAACGTAGTAAAAAGGATGAGTTAATTTCTGTAACAAGGATTTTCTAAGTATGAATCCGGAACTCAAATAGAAAAACAGCTCATCGTGTCTTTTCTTCAACAAAACTTCTAGAATTTACTAACTTTTCTTACTTCGTGACATTTTAAAATTAGTTGTCAATGGTAAATTTTGTCAAGACTTTAATTATCTCGCTGCAGTTTCCCATTTTAAAATAATTTAATAATAATTATTGTAGAGAATAGTTTAATGAGAAAGTTAACCTCAGTATAAACTAATGTTCTAGTGAACTTGTGAACACTAAAATTTAAACAATACAAATATCGATTTTGTGTCTAACTAAACATGCATTAAATGCCAAAATTTGTTTATTTTTAATACATAAATTAAAGGAAATGGTAAATATCAATGATTTTTAAACTATAGTAATTTTTCTGCAAGAAAATTAAATAATGATATGTTCTAAGAATTTTTCGGTACCTACAAAGAATAACTATGCATTTATATAAAATGTTAAATACTAAGTAACTGAGAAAATGAAATATATTTTAATTTGATATATAAGAGTGAAGTAAACAATGCATGAATATTGCAAGGAATTCGTTATTATTAGATACCGCCGTGAGTTCCGGACCGGCTTCCCAACTGGCCTGTCTGAGCTTTCGTAGGAACGCACACAAGCTGTGCGTGTGCAATGAGATCTAGACCGATTTATTCACTATTCAGTTTACCTACAAACGTCGCAGTGTTTAAATGGAGTGAGGATAAAAAGAAGTAGTAATAAACATATCGACAATCATGGAGGATGCGAAAAATCAGTACGTGTGGATTTGTTTTGGCGAAGGCATGGATTTTAAGAAACACAAAATGATTAATGTTATTATGCATATTTTAAGTGCTAGTAGAGTACACCTCTACTGTTAATATGTAGTAAACGGGTGTTGCAAACCAATGCGCGAATAGTTGAGGTAAATGCTTTGTGTAATATTGATGTTAAAAGTGAAAAATGCTACCCGGCTTGTATCCGACTCAGCGACATAACTGTGTCCCATAATAAATATAACAAAAGGTGTAATGGACCAAAAATTTTCGAATTTTGGATTAACACTGGGAATCAGTCCTGCATGCTGTAGAACTATGATGTATCGAAAATGAGTTGATTCAGTGTTGTACAGGGTGTTTTACAAGTCAATTTATAAAAGTCGTCACTAACAAATAGAGATTGAGAGGTAGCGATTTAGGACTTACTGAATCGATTTTCGACTCGCATATAATATCGATTCGAAACGATTAATCAAATCGTTTATCATAGTTCGAATTGCTTCCCGAATCGATTAACAAATTGAATCGAATCGCGAATCGATTTGCAAGGAGCCGAATCGGATCGAATTGATTTGCATGGACCCGAATCAAATGGAAATTACTATTCGAAGTTAGATAGTTTAGGTATTTGTATTAAAAATTATATTTTTGATTTGCATTCATCGCTTTTGAAAAGTTGGGATAGTGGAGTTGAAACGCAGTCCATTCGCACTTCGGAGCTTCATTCAGTCAGATAAATAGTTAAAGACAAATATAAAAATAAAAGAGCATGCTGTGTAAGTGTTTCACAATATTATAACTTATAATATTATAACTTATCGTAGTTACTTATTTACTTTCTTGTAAACTGTTACTTTACTGAATAGTGAATAGCGATAATGCCACCTATATTTCGACTTAATTATCGTTTTCAGTGTTACCACATAGTGGCATACAACGTCTATGATTTCGAGCCAAGAATGCCTGCTCTACTCATTAATAGAATAGTAACAATTTTTGGTAGTTCAACAAAGTAATTTTCGTAACCACGAAAGTAAACAAATATCAGAGTATTATATTAGTGATGTTCCGATTCGAATCGATATTCCGATTTGATTCGATATTTCGATTCAATGTTTTTTAGCTTAGCTAAGATTGGTGGTATAAAGAAAACAATTATCTTAACCTTGTGGTTATTTTGGCGAGCTCGGTAACATCCAAAGTTAATACAAAGAAAGCTGAAAGTATTGGTGAATGAAACACTATCACATACATGTTTTTTTTTAACTAGCGATCACAACAGTAAAAATATATTACTAATATTAATGCACCAACTAAAACATTTGCCACCTTCCAACCGCAAGCAAGATCGTTCCATACACGCTAATCCAGACGCATTTATTTGTCATTCAGTTCAGAATAATTTTTTTGTTTAATATTATCACATCTCCGTGATAAATATTGTTTTGTTCGTGTTGTTTCCGTTGACAGCTGAACATTTCTATATTACCTACTAATAAACTTTTGCAAAAATTGACGAGACATTTTAATAAAGTTAACCGCCGCGCGCCATTGTCTTTAATTTCGCACTTTTTAGGTGTCTCTGTGTTATTCAGATAGACCTTTTTATAAATAATACTTATTTAGAGTGAATTCCAATGACATTTCAAAATCATTGACGTATTCATTTCAATATGGGGCAGTGGGCGTAAACACACTATTCGCCTATATTTATGTACACATGGACCACATTAGTTGTGACATCATATAATTAATAATAATTTTGCAATCTACGTGAAAGAGTTAAGGCACACTGGTTGCCTATATGTTACACTGAAATTTGACCTTTATGCTCATGAATATAAAGGCGACATTTTTGACAGAATACAGTACAGAATTTTTTTCTCCCTTCAAAGAAACATTTCACAACTTTTACTTACCATCCACCATTTACAAAATATGTAAGAATATGTAGAAGTATAACGCATAACTGAAAGTTTTTAAATATTTCTTTCAAGGGGAAAGAAAATAAAATTCTGTGCTGTGTTCTGTCAACAATGTTGTCTTTCTGTTCATGAGCATAATGGTCAAGTTTCAGTGTTACATATAGGCAACTAGTGTGTCATAACCCTTTTACATGGGTTGCATAATTATGTGACGTCACACTAATATGGTCCATTGGATACTCGAGAATAACGAAAGAATTGTTTTTTTTTATAACTGCAAGTTATCCAATTACGTCATAAAAATCTTTAATTTTTTGTTTTCATTTTTATAGGAAAATAGATTTATTACAGAGCACATTATCATTTCATATTGTTTGGGAATGATTCATTAGGTGTTTAAAATACAATATTATATCTACGTCAAAGTCGTCTCTGGGATTTATCGCTACCACCCGATTTCTACTAATAAAGTACCTTTATTTTTCTGTATATGAAAAAATTCCATTAAAAAAGGTGTTTAGCATGCAATTTGTGCCAACTTACCAAATTTTAGGAATATAAATTTATTTTGTTGGAAGTGCCCCTTTTTGAACAGTAGTCAGTTTTTTGTTGAAAATAAGAGGTTAAGAACAAAAGTCATTCATAATACTAATTTATTTTAGAAAAGATATTTGTGATTTCACAACACTTTCAACTTGTAAAAATGATATAAAAAAATTTAAGATAAAGTACTAATTTATTGATCAAACTAATGAACAAAAGACTATTCGCTTTAAGAATGAAGTATTCGCAGCCTAACGCGCCGTGCGTAGATTGAATTTGAATTAGTCACTGTTCAATTGAATTTTTTTATAAACTTTACGATAAATCCCACATTATATTCCTTTTGAGGGTAGAAATGTGCAAGGAGTTGCTTCCAAAAATGTGTACATGTATTTAAAATAATTATAAGATTATATGGATTCATTTAATATAAATTCTATTGCTGTTTTAAGAATAAATACACACAATTTTGTCAAGGGCGCCAGTTACCAAAAATTGAAAATAATTCAATCAGGATACAAAAATTATACAGGGTGTTAATAATTATTGTGTCATTAAAAATAAAAAAGTTCGGTTATATCAAATTTGCATCCTGAATTGCAAATAGTAGAAGAAAGAAGTTACCCCTAAAACCAAAAAAAAAATAAATAAATAAAAGTCCATGTTATCATATATTTTTATTACGTTATAGATAATAAAATACATAATTCAAAGAATGTTATATACTTTTATCGTTTGACCCGAAATCTTTATCAGAAGATTCCGAATGAATTCTGGGAGTTAATGACATATTTTTTATGATTTCATCTAAACTGTACAAATTCTTTTCTTCTTTTATAACATGTTCAATACAAGATGTCCACTTAGCAAAAGTTACTTCAACTAATGACAACCGTTCGCTTTCGAAATCAAAATAATACTGATTCTAGACCCGATCAGTTGACCATAGGGAGAAGACAGCCGACTTTAGTGTGAACTTGCCTTTCGTTTTGACCAATGAGAAGTTGTGAAATAGTTCCTATCTACAATAAATGCTTCACTCTTAGAGCGGATAGATTTTACGTACATTAATTTGTTTTTTAATACTCTACTTCACATTACAACTCATAAATTTCTGCTAACAACTTATAATTCGATTATTATAGGTATACCTAATCTACATCAATCAAAATTGAAAGTATTCTTATTTTCAAACTAAACAGTAACAGAAACATTGTTTTTTAAAATGTTCACGTTCAAAATGTTAAAAGAAAATTCGGTAATCGTATTGAGTTAATAAATTTAATTTCGTTACTTCTTTTAATTTACAGAATAATTAATCATTTTACGGTTTTTGATATTTAAAAACCAAAAATATTTTTTCATTTAAATAAATTATTAGTTTAAATTGACGAGCGAAGCAGAGAATTATCGTGGGGTCGAACTTGGTCTCGTAAAAGTCGCATTACTTACATCCTAGTGATTTTCTATGTTTTGACTGAAGTTTGCATAACATTAATCATTATTTTACCCCTGTGCTGTGGTAGAAACTTGTAAATATTTCCATTTAAAGTGCTTTCCATTAATTAAAATGTGTTTGCTTACATTAAAAATTGTTTGTTTTGTTTACACGAAGCTAAGGAACGAAACTCTTAATATTGGAATACTTTAGTTATTAAAAAAATCATATCTTTAAGCTATCTACCGGGGCGAGCAGGTAGAACCAAAATTCTACAAAAAAACTTATGAAATCCGAAAAAAATATTATCAAAAAATCACCCAGATCACATGGCCGGCCCTCAGCCATATGAAACATTTAAAAAATGCTTGAGACAGAAACTAAAAGGGCTCAAAGTACAAAATGTCACTTCACTTTTTTTTTCAGCGAATTAGATAAAGAATAAAAAACAATATTCAAAACTCCAAACTGCAATTTTTTATCTCAATTCTCCCATTTTTAAAAGCCAAAACAGTAAAATTAATTTTCAAAAACCGCTCCGCAGTATAAATACAACGGCAGGCGTCGCCACGCATTCGAAGAAGTAAAAATGACCAGAACTCCTAGAGAAATTCATAAGCAATAATTACAAACACATCTGAATAATCTGATTGCACCCCGAGAGGCCATACAAAATTTTAAAATAGTAAACGCCAAATTTCAGCAATTGTATCGAATAAATTTAAAACGATGCTAGTCACACGTGCCTCGAAAAGGATTTTTGCAAAGCCAAATCAACAAGACATGACATCATGCTAACATCGCAATGGATGACGACACAACCATTATAAATATAAAAATTTCAGACAAGTTGAGACAATTCTTCATCCAGCAGCCGACGCGAGTAGGTAGAAGTTTTAAAATTGAGTTTTCAAGTAAAATATTCAGTTTAAACGTTTACAATTATAAGGATTCTCCACCCAGCAGTCACGCGAGCATGTTGTAATAGTAAAATCATTTTCAAAGTTAAAATTTTTAACTTTTGCATTAAAACAGACTTGATGTCCCTTCGGGAACGAAAATAAATAATTCTAAAACCAGTTGTGAACCCTATTAATTACCACCAACTGATCTAAAGCCCTAAAAGCACTCTTTCGTTGGCAGTTTCATAGGTAATTAGATCTCCACGGGTCCTAGAAGTCTTAAAATAGGCACTAAGAAATTTCTCCACGCGCGAGGCTGGGTTATATTTTGGTACTCAAGATACGAAGACGGCGTCCACCACATAAATTATTTCTACAGCATCCACCGCAGACAACCAGAAGCACTTCTTCGACAGCTTTTACCATTCATGGATTTTGGCTTGAGGAGTTTTCCGTCATCAGGTTTTATTGTAAAACTCTACGTTGTTTTTTATTTATTAAACTTAGAAATCCCCAAGTAGGCCCCTACGGACGTAGGTTCTCTACTAACAAAAAATTAACAATGAAACGATATTGAAAAAGAAGATATTCATCTGAGATCTCCGAGGACAAGTAAGTAAGAGACTTGCATACTCCGAGGCTTAGAATCATTTTCAAAATTATTATTTGCGAGACTAGGCGTTTGAGAAAAGTTCGCGAACCTCATTTTACATTTAAAAATTACTTTGTTTTAAAACAGAAGCTCAATTCAACTTAAAATTCATTTCTTTGACAAAATTTGGTTAGTTCTAAGTTTCAAGGGTGTTTACTAGGCTGCCATAAAGATTTCAGAATTTATTGAGAATTTTTGTTTTAATTTTTAACTTTTACAAAAACTAAATTACATAAAAAAACATTTTGTTAACCAATCAGGACATAGAAAAATTCATTTTTAAATTTTAATAACTTTCGACTTAGTCGTTTGAAAATAATTTTTCAAGTCTATTTTAATAAAATCAAATTAAGCTTAAAATTACACACTGCTCAAAAATTTTTTTTTTTCGATTCCGACAAAAAACTTTTAAAAATTTTTTTTTTGTTTTACAAATCGATCATTATTTAGAAAAGTTGTGAAGTCTTGTGCGACCTTTTTGGCAGGTTAGTAGCACCCGAGTTGTAGGTCAACTTGTTGTCCAGTCTGTTGAATTTCAACAATTTTTCAAGAAATTTTTCAGAAGTATTTTGTGATTGTAAATTTTACGTTTTTGTGAAGGACCCCCAGTCTAATTTTATTTTTGATCTTAACGACTTAGTCAAAAAATTTTGCACTTTCACTAATCATCTGATCTCGTCAGTAAAATTCAATTTTGTAAGGAAGAGGTTCCTTACAAAATTCTGTTCAAATTTTTTTTGGCCTTCAGCGACTGAAAAAATAAATTTCATGATTCAAAAAGCACTTACAAGGAAGCAAAAAACCATTTTTCAATTTTATTTCCGCATCAAAGGTGATGGAAAAAAATATTTTCAGTATTCATAAAGTCATTTTTAGGCTAGATAAAAGCCAAATGGCCAGGAACCTCCTGTGCAAATTTTGTCTGGCTCTAATCAAATAAAAAAGCATACGCCGCTTGATTACATCCTTCAGCTACAAAATCCGAGGTAGAAACAGGTCTCTCAAGCCAGGACGGCCAAAGAAGAGTTGCTGAAGTCTTGCTCAGCTCTGCTAGAGTAGCCAAAGGCATAGGGAAATATTCAACGAGGATAAGAACAGGCTACCTTACCTCTCCATATAATAAAAATCGACCTTGACAAAATTCCATTCCTACGATCAAATACCCAGGCAATAAAGCTAAAATTATTTTTCGTGGCACCAAGTCACGTGACGTTCAACTTAATATAATAACCCAGCTAGGCAGAAATAAAAACAAAAGTCTCTAAAAAACCACAAGCCAAAAATACCTTGCTCTATTTGTGACAGAAACTCAGCAACCTCATCCCATCTTCTAGCGGTTTGTATATCAACGTATACGCAGAAGCTATGCAATCCTAGGCGGACGTTGTGTAGGTGATATGCCTTCCTTCGGAAGGGATGTAAAGCAGTTGGTCCCTTGTCTATTAAATGTTAGGCAAGTAAAAATTTCCTACCCTTCGATAGAAAAGAGGTTCGGCAACATTTCCAGGTTGGTAGCTCGTCTCCTGGCGCCGGTGATTGGCCCTGGTGGCGGAAATAGGCCGACGTTAAATAAATGATTAAAAAAAACATCTATCATAGAAAGAATACAGAAACATGTTTATAAAAAAAATTATGAGACGATTTCTAGTTTAACGTCGTTAAAAGCCTAGCTTACATTGGTAGACTAACTCAATCCAGTGAACTGGACCCAATAATTTTTTCTTTGTTGCTGTTTACACGACACCTTTTAATAAGACAGTATGAGCTTGAAGTGCTTGCAAAATGGTACTTTTGTAATTTGATGCCATTTGTATGGTACCGTCAAACAGGGTGAAGCGGATCAAAATTTTGGTTCTTCGTAAATATCATTTTGTTCCTTTTAAAAAAAAAATCTGGAAAAAAATATTTGTTATTGCCTCACTATTCAGCTACACAATAGAAATTTTTCGAGAAATTTACCTAGCTCACTGAAAAATTTTTTTTTGAATTTTTTCAACGGCGAAATTTCTTATTTTTTGTTTTTAATAAAATTTTGGATTTGGCCTTCCGGGATTATTCTGAACAAATTTTCTTAAAAAAATGCCTAATACATTTTTTGCATCTTTTTCATTCAATTTTGCATCGTAGCTGACTTTAGATTTGAAAAGGGTAAAAAAATTTGTGGCTATAAGTAGATCTTAGGTAGAGGTCACCCTCTATCTTTTAAAACAAATTTGGTTTAAACCGGATAAAAACTAAAAAACTTATAAGGGTGTTACAGTCTTTAAGTGAGACACTTAATATTATTATTTCTTTTTTCGGAATATCCGATGTCGGGCAGTCTTTCCGTGACCTCCGGCGCCTCACGGGAGTCGCGCCGGCGCATTAACTACAACCACTTCCCTCATCCCACAGGGTTAGTGACTGTAGATACCAGAATCGTGTGCACTAAGCAGACGTAGAGAAACTAGAATGACCGCCTTCTGAATTTGACCTGCCAGCCACTCGGCTTATTTTTGGCAGGCCGGTATTGTCTTCAGTTCCGAGAGCAGCGTAGTCTTTATCTCTCTGAGTACACCAATTATTAGGACCACCATTTTTACCGAGTAGCGTGGGTACAGTATTTGGAGCTCGTACCGGAGATCGCGATATTTGGTCCATTTCTCCTCCTGCTTCAAGATGTCGTATTTCTCCGCAGGTGTCGAGAGCTCGATAACATACATCAATTTGAGTTGAAGGTCGCGGAGGACTATGTTAGGCTTGTTGGCTTGGATTAGTCTGACAGCCGGAAACGAGTAGCTTAAGTAAATCCGGCATTGCTCGCTCTCAACAACGGACTCAATATCTCCAGGGACGTAAGGCAGCACTAGTGTCTGGTCTACCCCGTACGAGTGCCTTAGATGGTAGTATAGCACTCGTAACTTCACGTTATGTCGGTGGATGTAGGCCGATATCGCATATACGGGGTATGCAGTTAGTATGTGCATGAGCGATTCCGACCCTGACGGCTGGTCCTGCGTTGACGTCAGTAACCTCTACACACCACACGCAGCTGCGGTAGACCAAGTTAATGAAAACACCATCTTGGCAGGCCAAAATGAACCCCTCCCGCTCCTCAGCCTGGTCAATAAACCCAGTGTTTCTATATTCTTATAGAACATACCATGCTGGGGTTTATCGACGTGCTTCCGAAACAGATTTTTCTGTTCGGCAGCTCTAATTCGGGGTTTCAGACGATTGGGCTGAATTTCAGTGCTGACTCTACATCAGCACCCCGCCAGCCACCTCACCTGGTGTCTAATGCGTGACCGAGTTCATCTACTTCACTTTTTGCTGCCTTGAACAATCCTGCTCCCACTCCTACACTTTCGTGATGTTTTACAAACTACAAGAGGAGATCTAAGTTCCTGAGAATTTACGTGCCATACTCAGTAGTACTCTGCCTTGCGTACACTCCCCAAGAGTTCTCGGTCCCCCCCGTTGACGTGGAGATACACACGTGGAACGGACGTTCTAGGATGAATACTTCTGTGAATATTTATCATCTTGCGGGTATATCTGTCTAATTGGCTCAACTCGTCTACTCTCCACTTCACTACTCCAAAAGAGTAGAGCTAGAACCGGAACGGCAAGCATGTTAGTCACAGAAACCTTGTTCTTTCCCGAAAGTTCGGAAGACCAAATCTTTTGGAGACGGTGTCTGCATTTGCCGCGGAGAGAATCCTTTATTTGTTTTATATCCTGGACGTGCCTTTGCTGCACACCCAGATATGTATAGGTCTCTCCGGCATTCAGAAGTCAGGATGCTTCCGTCTGCGAGCTGCCCATATTCAGAGAATTCCCTTCATCGTCTTCTCTTGAGGTGGACGACTGCATATTTGTCCAACCCGAACTCCATACCAATTGCCCGCGTATATTCTTCGATCACCCCAAGAGCGTTTTGTAATTCGCGCTTATCGGAGGCATAAAGTATAAGGTGATCCATATAAAATAGATGGATGAACTTATGCCTCCGGTAGCTGGGTGGTCGAAATTGATATCCGCAGGTTTGGCGGAGTCCAACAGAAAACGGTAGCAGTGAGATGCAAAAGAGGAGAGGATTCAGGGAGTCATCCTGGAATACTCCTCTCCTAAATGCCACTTGTTCTGTTCTGACCCGCTGTGTACCTGATGTTTTCGTGAAGCGAGTCTTCCAGAACGAGAGTAGCTATTCTATGCATCTCACTAGTGGTACTGGTACCGCAAAACATTCGAGCAAGTGCAACAATAGCTCGTGCGATGTTGTCTCAAATGCCTTGTGGTAATCAATGCAGGCCATCAATAGATTCCGCTTGTATTGTACAGAATCCTGTGTAATACAGCGGTCTATCAGCAGGTTGTTCCTGCAACATGTCATGCCCTTCTTGGCACCACGCTGTTCGTTTATCTGCTGGAAGACCGGATCAATAACCTCAGTGTCCTAGCATACAAAATACGTGTAAATATCTACGTCCCTCGTCGAACCAGTCCGGAATATGCTGCCCCTCATTCAACCGTTTGTTGAAAACTCACGCCAGACGGCGGTGAGCGGAAGGAAATTTCTTCCACCATCAGTGGTTAATACAGTCTGAGCCCAGGGCAGCGGAAGTTCTTGGTACCAACAAGTGCTTGTTGGATTTTCTCCGTACTGATTGCCGGGCACACTTCTTCTGGCTCTTCCAAATGTCTGTGGCACAGAGCTTCGAGATGTGCAATTGCTGGAGTGTCGCTATTGAATGGACGCGTCGTTTCGTAGATTCCCTTCCAGAAGGTTTCGACATCTTCTACAGTTGGCGGAGTATCGACATCACGCTGTGGCTCTTGAGGAAGGCGGATTCGTACAGAACAAATTGTTTTGCTCCATACTACTCACCCTCCGATTCAACGTTTTCTTTATAGCCATGAGTACTCGGATCCTATCTAGATAGTGCTGCTTAATGGTAAGCATCACTGTTAGATTTAAAGTGCGGTGTCTTAATCTGGCTGCTATGCGCCGGAGTCTGAGAGTAAAAACTTTACCATTTGTCATGTATTCCACCCCACTCAGAATCCGAGAGGCGTGTTGTCTGGTCGACTGTATTTTGCTACTTTGTAAACGCCGCTTGGCCTTCTCGACCCCATCTGAAATGTTAGTTGGTCTCTCACGGGAGACCAGTTACTTCGCGGTTGTACACGGCACAGTTGATTTGCCAGATGTCTGCATCTTCTAGAAGTTCCTCATCGATGACCTCGTTCATTCTAGCCATGTCTTGTGGCTTTAGGTTAGCCCTGGTGTTAAGGCTAACCCACGTCCTTAATTATTATTATTATTATTATTATTGATATTATAATTTGGTTTTAATGTAATCACTAATTATCTGGTCTTAATATGTACAATTTGGCAACCTTTTAGTCAATATTGTTTAAAAACTCACGATCCGCTTTACCCACCGAAATGTAGTTTTTTCATAAAAATTGTAACAATGAGCAAATGAAACTACCCATAAAAAAAAGGCATGTATAGGCATGTTGTTGAAAGATAATTTCAAGTATCTATGATTACCATCCCAATATAACTTCGTCCACTTTTTATGTGCCATAGTTTGTTTTTGGACATTGTGAAATACCGGTAATATTCGTCTAATATTCGATAATTTTTTACGACAAACTTACCTAATCCATGACGTCGCATACGATGCACAACAAAGACTGCTGATACCTCTTAGTGGTTCAACATTTTTGTCAGTTCTCAGCGCGCAAAATTAGACATGCGGAAATATTTAAAAAATCGTACCGCAGTTCCGCTTCACCCATTGTGATCCGCTTCACCCCGTTTGAGGGTACCTAAAAAAAAAGATTTTTAGAAATATATTTAGACACTCAAGGGTTATGTCTACCTGCAGTCGAGGCGTAGATTTGACTGTATTTTGTGTTTTTATGTGTTTTTAAGTCTCATACGCCTTTCCGCTTTAAGTCGCTTTTATTCGTCTCTGAAAAATGATCAACTACTATTTTTACACCTTTTTGGGATTATTTTTATCAATTTTAGTCACTAAAGGTGGAAGGTGGAAGCCACCTGCAACTGATTTTTTTTATGTAAACAGCAAATACTGATTTTATTCATGTAAAACATAAACGGCAATTATTAAATTATAATTGGAGTAAAACATGTGTGTAATTTGTTGTTTTGACGAAGGTACAAATTTGTAGTGTAAGCTCTGGGACAATTTGTAATTCGTATCATTAATAATCACATGTATTTTCGTAATTAAGCACGTTTCATTTCTCTCTGCTGCTTAACAAGAGCTTTAAATTTATTATATGGGTTAAGCACACATAAGTCCCGTATATCATTTTAAGGATAAGATAGTTTCTCATATTTGGTATTAAGTATTAAGTCTACCCCAACTCTCCGTATCCAGAGGGTTAGGCTTTGCGCTTTTAATCATCTCTCATCATGACGTATACATGTTCAATGAAGTTTACTCTCTTGTCGGCCACTTTATAGTTCCTGTACTCCTATTCCCTTCCCTTGTACGTACATTACGCATGTATTAATTATTGTGCAGCTGAGAGTTGAACTCCCTGTGGTTAACTAATTTAATTATCAAAGTAATAATTGTATTCATTCTATATTAAAATAGTGGGTCAAACCTGGACGTAACAATTTACGTATCGTTATAGTTATAATGGTTCTATTTTAATAAAATAAAAATAAATAACAATAATATGTTCCCGACGTTTTACAGCCTAAATTATATATTTGTTGAAATTAAACCGAAAGATACAATATTTTCATCCAGACACTGATTAAAAACAACAATTTCTAGTTAAACAATCAAAAACATATTTTCAACTTCGTAAACTTCATAGAATTCACACTTTTTATTTATATACGATGATAGATCATTAGCTTTTCTTTTGGACAAGAATTTATTTACAACAATAAATTTCACTTAAGGACAACGTTTCAGTAGTTAATCTTGAGGGTTGCAAAAAACAATGCTTTAAATTTTACGAATTAAACAAAATAATTAACAATAAATAATTGCTATTATTACGCTAAACAAACAAAAAGTAAGATCAAACATTAAAACAAGACTAAAAACCGCTGCCGATTACTTGGGGATGAGAATTTCCTCACGGTAGTAAAACTCTACGTGTGGAGGATAATAAAAGTAATTTTTGACGTTTTAAAAAAGTCACTTTGACGTTTCAAAAAAAGTAAAATTTTTTCTGTCTGAAATTTTGTGTATCGTCATAATTCGTTGAGATTCGTCCAGAAATGCAACAAAAATTTTTAATTTTTTTTCACGAATACATAACTTCGTCATTTTGATGGGTGAGGAAGTAATAACATTAAAATAAAAATTAATTAATTAAAACATTAAATATAAATAAGTAGCGAAATTCATTTACCCAAATTGTTATGTTGTTGTAATGTCTAATATTGATAATATTATGAACATTTATTTATTCGTCTATGTGCCAAGGAATTAAAGAACTCGAAGTGATAACATTCCACCTAATTTGCGAAAGTTGGAACCCCCCAACACGCTTGCGACAATCGGCAGTGAGCATGCGCACTATAACATGTATTTTTGACAGCAAAAATAAAGAGGCATAGATGTCGTCAAGGAGGAGCAGGGAATGGTCCCGACCCCCTTGGCTTTTGGCAGGTAATAAATATTTTTCATTAATATATGGACAGGTAGGATTTTATGGCAATTTTTCAGTCATCCATATACAAAGTACCTAACATAATAATTCGGTACGTTTAATTTTGTATCAAGAATCGCCGCCAGCTATAAAAGAGGTATTAAAACAGTGACTCCTTTGGTTTGGACAAGACCGTTAAGGGCATTACCATCTCTCTAAATATACCTTTCATATCGATATTAATCAACTATCCTAGCTTGGTACTTGAGCTTGGATGTGCAATGCTCTAAACCCCGCCCTTTCAATGTAAAACGGTTGTCTCTGCCCCACACTAGCGATATTTTTCTCTCTGCGATGCCAAAGTGCCAAGCTAGGATCGTTGAATAGTACACAATATTTAATGTTTTTAAAATTAAAACTTAATACAGACATAAATAGTAAAACTCACAAAAATAAAAAAGAATACCTATAAAATTGTAGTCTTCACGCATTTCTGGAGTTTTTGACTCTACAGTTTATTAAAATAGCACTTTTCGCATGTTGGTTTCTGAAATGTTTTAATAACATTGCTAAATTAATTGATTCACATAATTCATGTTCTATGGATAGAATAGTTACAGCTGACAAACTTTATTGACTCATGGAAGACCGTAGACAGTCCTGAGCATCTTATTGATCAAAACAAAGTAAGCTCAACAGATATAAGAGAATACCTATTATTGAATATTAAAGGCACCGATACTGCCGAGCATCGATAAAGGAATAAGGCGACGAATACAAAGGATATAGGCAATAAAACAATTATCATATCTATTGGGTACATTGTGCAAGTGCCGCGCTGTATAAACAAAAACATTACATTATAGCAATATTAACAAAACAAATATTTTTTGTTGAAATAGACTAGTGACCTTGGTTCATATATATATATATATATATATATATATATATATATATATATATATATATATATATATATATATATATATATATATATATATATATATATATATATACTGAAAAAGTTCCTGCGAATAAGGTGACTTCAGTGGATATCTGTCGATTGGTAAAGAATTTGTCAACCTTTTGGTTTCAACTATTAAGATTCGATCAAAAAAAAGAAGAATAAGCAGCTTCGAGTCATTAGTAAGTGTTCCTTTTTCCTTTTATTTAAGAATATTTTTCAATTTTCAATTTTTATATTTTATCAATTTTTTTGAAAGGAAGTAAAAATGACTTCACCAAGTCTAAAGTCACGCAGTGCAAACGCACCTAATTTTCAACTATTCAAAATGTTTATAGACATCATACCAGGATTCGATGGCACCTCAACGCCTTTATATCAGCCTGCGATGAACTCGTAGACACATACGCTATTGGAGAAAGTTTAATTCAAGATAAATTTTCTTTCAGAGCAATTAAGAGTAAATTGCAAGACCAAGCGCAGATTAATATTGCCTCTCGTTTGGAATTAAACGATTGGACAGACATAAAATCAGTTTTAATTAGCACTTTTGAGGATCCTAGAGACACATTAACTTCATTTGGAAATAAGATATTAGAGTGTTAATCACTTCTGATTTCTAAATTAAGACAATCTTCTGAACCATTCACAGTTAAAGAAGCTATGAGTCAAGTCTATCAGGGACTAAGCTTAGATACTTGTGCTCGAAATATGCCACTTAAATTTAAACAAATGATCAGAACTAAAGAGATTGATAAATTATTAAACGCGATAGCTTTTGTTTCTAGGGAAAAACAGTTTTTTAAATTATAGTAAAATAGTTAACTTACAAAGTTCAATACCTAAAACAAAATCGCAACATCATAACCCAAATACATTATTTCAACCCCAACAAAAATATACTTACCCAACTCAATATACTTATCAACTCAACATACTTATCAACGCAACATACTTACCCAACTCTACAAATAAATAGTATAAAAAAATTTCCCTTTGAATAGACAAACATTAGGAAACCAAAATAACAGACAACATAACGTCTGGAATCCAAGAAACATTCCAGATAATGCTCGTCCTACATCTATGGAAACATCAACAGTGAATAGAACTTTGCAACAACAATTTAGAAACACTTTACGACCAACACCAATGGAGACTTCTTCAAACAGCAGAACTACTCGTCAACCTTTCAGAAACTTCCCACGCACAACCGAGGAATTACATCACGCACAAGCTAATATTACTTCACAACACTATACGATTGACCCCACAACAAATCAACCCCTACCTAACAGGTTAGAGAAAACTTTTGAAAACTTTGCAATAATGAATCTGCAACAAAATCCTCCACCTCCACTTTCAAACATTCAAGAGCCAGGGGAAGAGGATTAGGATTAAGAAATAGAAGAAGAAATCAGATTCTTAAATGAAGAATTTAACGAAGGATTAAATTTTTCAGACCGGCCTCCGGACAATCACCCTGTATAGTAGAATGTAATACAATATTCACTTCCAGCTCATTACCATACGTACAATTAAAATTTCCACCAATTAAGCTTTTATTAGACACAGGCAGTTCTATAACTATACTAAAACCTTCGATTGTAAAAACTTACTGCCCACAAACTATTATTTATAATCCAGTAAGAATTAGAACAGGCATCGGCGAAGTAATAATTAATGAACAAACACAAATACCCGCATGTCCCGAATTTAGTTCAGATTACAATTTTAGTTTCATTTTGTATGATTTTCATGAATATTTCCATGGTGCATTAGGACTTAAAGAACTTCAGCTTTCGATAATTAGTGATTATCAGGGTGGTTTCGTGATTAAATAAACTCTCCAGACGTGACAAAAATTAACTAAACTTAGTAAGCAAAAGCAGAACTAACCAAGTTGCATACAGAAAAGCAAAAACTTTAATAATTTGCCTAAAGTAAAAACTACTTTAAACTGATATTTCTACTAACAACACCCAATATATTCAGTACAGGAAAATTGTATAGGTTGTAGTATGTAGCTCTAATGCTCAGTAAAAGTTTACTGCAGCAAGATACAATTTTACAACTAATAATCAGTGCAAAACATAAAACCAAACTTGTTTCTTAATCGAAACAACTGGTATTCGTGATACCAGTCTTCGTTTCAAGGGATACCAGCTGATGGAGTGAATCCACTGTGTACCCAGATAAGTAAATTGTATCAAATTACACAAAAGAAAAAACAAGTTCCCTTACCTGGTACAAATCACAGCAGATCCAGTCCTCTGGTTTAGAATCGTTTAAATTTGGCAGGGCCATGTGCAACACGTCTAACAGATTCTACTCCAGTAATTGCCTAGTAAATCCTTAAAACTTTCTGTACTCATGTCCTTGCACAAGAAAGAGCTTCTCCAAAAAACATACAACGTACAGCAGTAACAAGTTCGGTACAAATTTTAAGTTGAGAGGTAACCTCTATTACCACATGTCGTTAAATATTAACCAAAACCTGTTAATTGCACCATTGCAGGGAATATGAAAAATTAATAAAGCTATTATTGCTTTATTCCGATATATTAATCAGTGTTAGAACACTAAAAACTTAAATAATCAAGGATTTCCACCATGTGGAGTCGTCCAAAACTTTAATTGACTTAATTAATATCCATGCAAATTCTGCCGAAATATATATATATATATATATATATATATATATATATATATATATATATATATATATATATATATATATATATATATATATATATATATATATATATACATAAGCTACTACAACCTTAACGAAAGATCAAATCTAATCAAAAATAGGCAAATTATCCTAAGATTAGAAAGAAAAACTAAGATAACAGTTTTGCTATTATTTACTCGTTGAATACCACCGTGACAATGGCAGACTAATTGATTTCCGTTCGATTGAACCCTTGGCAAATCTCCACTCTCGGTCACTTGTCCGCGTCGGTTAAAGTCTATTCTACGCGCTGAGGGTAGGTTCACAATGGACTAAAAGAGTGTACACTCAGTTCACTCGAGGTTCACGGAATCATTAGAAATATTAAAAATTACAAATAGATAGCATTTTTCATGGGAGCAATATTAATAAACCAAACAATGTAACGCAATTTGAACAAAAATTCCGTTACATCTTCTGCCAAACATTTCTCTTGAAAACATTCCATTCACAGACATTTCCATTCCTTCTCTTCAAGACTTACACTCAACGCAAACACAATTTGCCAATTTACACAAAGTACACATCAACGACCTACCAAATATTATGGAATTTAATTACTCATGGATCATTTATCAATCTTACTAATTATCATTCTAGTCTTGATTTTTAAATGGATAAAGAAGAAAAATCATTTCAACGCCTAACTGTCCTTTTTACTGGAAACAACGAGGGATCAACACCCACAGCTACCATTGGATCAACTCCTACAACTACAACTCCAGGTGGCTCTCAATCAATTGGCACTCACCTTCCATTCAAAGAGGGGAGTAGTTACACCACGTGCACCCTTGGACCCTGTTCTTATTTTTTGTCAATATGTTCTCTTTTAAGCATAAGTAAATATGTTATGAAGGATGATTAACCATTTTCTAAAATAAATAATGATAAGACCCATTATAAATACTAACGAGTCCCAAAGTTAGATCAGTTATAATCCATTCTCTGTAATAGAAGGTGGACTGATCTGATAAGTGCACGCTTATTACTCTGAATAAAATTATTATTCTTCAAAACCTCATTCTTTGTTCATAACTTCTGCCAATTTAAAATACACTACAGTGTGGATATGCTTGTATTTCTCTATTTCTTATAAACCACTCTGTGCTTCCTTCATCTAAAATTATACACTAAAACAGAAAACATTGTGCCACAATACATGAATCTGGTGGAGCGGAACATAGTTTTAATAACAAGTATTTTTAATGACCTGGTATTAGTTATTATATAGGCAACATATTATGGTAGAAGTGGCCAAGTTCAAAAGTTACTTATTTGATACATTAAATTTAGGCAATAATCAGAACAAGCCATTTCTGTTTTGATTGATAATTATTTCATTAACTTAAGTAGTTTTTTTATTTAAATAATTTCTATAATACCTAATGCTTTCAGTTTCTTTTTAGGCTAGAAAAAGATTCATAACAAGTATTTTCAAAGAGAACCGCCTTTGTACTCTCATCTGTATACGGTCTTGAGATTAATATGATTTTACCTTCCTTCTTTACTATTATTCTAGCCATGGGACTTTTCCTTGTGTTTGGCTTAATGTTATCATCAAAAGTCATTCTGACGATCCTCACTAATGTATCCTTTGCCTATTCTCCTTTCCTTTGTTCGACTTAGATATAAAAAGTCAAAAGCTTTTTTTTCTTTAGAATAAAATTGTGAATATATTTTCTAGAAATTTATTTCATATATATTTTTACCTAACTATATTTTACAATTTAAAGTACTAATGAATCAAATTTACTTATCTTGTTTACAAACTATGTAATCGTTACCTTATTATTTTATATAATCATAATCAAGGTAATCATTATGGAAATCAATCAGTTTTATAATAGGCAGAAATAATATTGAACCAATAAATAACACCGTATTAACCCTAATATCATACAACCAAATGTAATTGGTGCTTATGACAAGCTTCTATATTCAGACCACAGAGACGGCGAGGACAGTATTAGTAGGCAAATAACAAACAAAACGCTATATCCCCTTGAACTGTAATCATTATATCCTAGTAATTAAAATGTTTATTGTCACACACCGCTCTCCTGCTCAAATTCAGTGTAATTTTTGTTTATATAGGTAATTATCTAGTAGTCAGTGAATTAGTTTATTAACTGAAATTCCAAGAATTTAAACAACTTTTGATTAAATAATAAATTTATTATTAGTAAGTGATTTTTGAAATAGTTGCCATTAATATGCAATGGGCCAATAATCCAATATCATGTTATCGAATTTTATCTTAAATCTCATTTGTATTAAAATGAAAGGAATAGAATAGGACGTAATATAAATTTATTTAGCATAGAATAAACTATACAGTGAAGGACAGTTTTAGAAATTTTTGTAACATTTAAATGTTTTTTTCTTAAAAAAAAAAGTTTTCTCAAATGTTTTCTTACCGCCTATCAAGTCACCTAAGAAAATCCTAGGATTTCGTGTTGGGTAAAGAGAAACGAGACCATACAGTTTTTTGTGGTATCCGAACCACATCTCGGGCATCGACAATTCCCTCTCCCATTTTAGTCCGAAACAAATTAAATATAAAATTTCTAACTTGCTCCAGGATGGAATCGAACCATTGACATTCGGTACCGAGTAAATAGCTATAAGCGCTTTACCCACTCGGCTACCATATTTGGTAATACAGGAGCATGATATCACTGGTACATAAATATCACATCACATCACACAAATTACCCTTAAATCATAAGTAAAGCCCACATAAAGAATGCAAACCATGGACACGTGTTTCAGATTTGTTGGTTCTCATCGGCATGGTGCAGCTAAGTGGAAAGGATAGGCACAACATAGGTAATGGACACAGATGGAAACCAATGACAGGCGCCAAACACACATTTGTGGCTTCAACGAATATCGCTACGGAGGCAACTGTAGCCACCTGTTCGGAAATTCCTGCCCATGAGTGCAAACAGCACAAGAACATGCTCTTGCTAGTAAATGAACATCATCACATATTTGGTAACAGCTGTTCCACCAAACTTTTTATATACAAAATAAAATTGATACAACTCCAGGTTTATTGGTACATGAAGATATTACTTATGATAATACCAACTCCATAGTTAATGGTTTTAGTAATTTTATCTGCAATGTTTACATTCTTTTTAATGGAGAAAACCAGGTGGTCTTTATAATAATGTGTGAAGCGTTAATATTGACTATTTAACTAAGCATGAAATTATCTCTGCTACTAACAGGCTTAAAAATAAAATGACGTCAGGTCATTACAAAATTACATCTGTTTTGTTAGAAACTGTACACATGTGTTGACGCAACCATTTGTTATTATTAATAACTTATCCATCAAAAGACAATTATGTCCTGATTTTTGGAAACTACCTCAGTAGATTATGTCCCATTTTTAAAAGTGGATCTCCATCTAATATTAGCAGTTACAGAGCGATTGCAATTCTCTGTAATTTTGCTAAAGTCTTCGAGATTGCATCGTATTCTCGCATCTACCCTTCTATAAAAAAAATCTTGTTATCAGCGGATCAATATGACCATGGAAAAACGATCTACTGTCTCCAACTTACCTATCTTAAATCAGTATATATATATATATATATATATATATATATATATATATATATATATATTTATATATATATATATATATATATATAATATATATATATATATATCACTGGTTTCTCGAGGGTCATCGATCGTATATATCATGTTGTTCGGGTTTAGCTGTCACCTTAAGAATTTCTTTGTCATATCAAACAACAGAAAATACTATGTAATATATTATGGATATGTCTATACAATTTGTAGCAATATCAGGCGTACCTCAAGGTTCCAATCTTAAATCCATTACTTTTTCTATTGTCTATAAATAACATCGCTACATTGATAAACTGTGAAAAAATATTATTTTTCGATGATCTGAAACTTTTTGTAAAATAAGTGGCAAAGATGATTGTGAGAAACTTCAGATACAGTTACAGTCAACAGAAAATTGGTGCAACGATAATAATCTCCATTTAAATGCAACGAAATGTAAAATAGTTACGTACAACAGAAAATCTAACCCAATACTACACGATTATATTTTGAATAATTTTTTTACTTGATCGTTCCGATTCAGCAAAAGATTTAGGGATAATTTTGGACAGCAAACTACTTTTTCACAGTATATGGGACCAGTTACGTCATCAGTATTAAAAATGCTAGGTTTTATTGTCAGAATGTGTAGTTCATTCTCCAAAGAGATTGCTCTAAAGACAGTGTGTTACTCATACATATGATCAAAACTGGAATATTGTTCATTAGTCATTTTATCTAACTATTTAGCAAAAAAAATTCGACTGTTCGTTGCTGTTATGTATGTTTTCATTTCAAGTACGTCGACACAAATACCTCGCACCAAAATCTCACCTTTTACTGTAAATTGGCTAGAACTAATGTTCTTAAGTCTCGTGTACATGTCATGATACTAGAACTAACAAGATATGCTCACACACATGTAGTGGTGACATAATTTTGTAACAACTTGTCAAACCATTTGTCAAACTAGCTGCGCTACAGTCGGAATGTTGTAATTTTGTAAATAAAAATGTGTGTGTTTTCGATGATAAATATGGTTATGTACGCCATGATAAACTGTAAGAGTAACATTAATAAAACCCCATGTACCAGTAGCTTTTTTTAAAATCCAAAGTTTTTTTTTCATGATAAGACAAACAGAAAAATTCTCATAAAATTCCTTTATTGGTGTGACCGGTTTCGTGAACAAGCAAATTTACTTCGCATCATCAGACACGGGACTACAATAATTAAAGAAAATGAGTATGGTGGTTACATATATAAATATAAATGTTAATAAGTTAATAAAACTTAAAAACAAGAATACCGAAGACAATTATTTTAATTTTTTTTGTACTTGTAAAAACTTATAGGTAAAAAAATTTGTTGATAAAATTTGTTTACATGAAAGATTGAAATTATTTAAAATTATAAGGATTACGTTAGTTTGAATTATAATATAGAATTATGTAAAATTAAATTAATTGAATTGTGTAAAAAGTTTTTTTTGTTCTAAAGTTGTACATTTTCTACATTTTGTAAATTAAAATAATCGAGATACTTACATTAATTTAAAAGTACATATATTAAACTATAAATAGGTACCATATTAATTTGAAAGTACATGTACATAGAGTAGGTTTCAAGGCGAGGTAATCGGAGAAACGTATAAAAAAGCCACAGCGTAGCTGTGAGCGATGGTGATGATTGTCACAGAATGAAAATAATATTATTATCATTATATGTAATAAAATGTCGTGTGAAGCGAAAACAAATGGAATAATAATTAAATTTCAGCAACAACGAAACCGGGAAAGTGAAGAGAAATTACGATTTTCTGGGGAAACATGCTTTATAATTAGCTCTATCACGTGGCGTTATTAACAAATTTTGCCGCCGTTATGAAGCCAATGATTTTTTTCTGCGCATTGAATCATTCAAAATCTACAGGACCCAAGTAAAAACTCTGGCCATGTCATAAATTTTATCTAAAAAATGACCATGGGCTGGAGGATAAGCTGAAGGATAAAAACTGAATTTCCTTCATTAATACTAATATAAGTGATGTGGCAGTTACCTTAAGGGAAAAATTAAATATTTAAATTTTTATTTGTTTTACGTCAAGTTAATTTAAAGGTTGCAGACATTTAAGACAAACGGAACATGAAAAATGACTTGTCACTGTGGTTCTGACTTTACAAAACGTTCAAGTAAATATGACAGGATACACAGTATAGCTTTTAAATGTTGGTTTCGTAATGTAGGATGACCCCCTAGGGATAAAACTTTAAGGGAAGATATCTTGGATATGATGCATTACTTACAAGTTTATGTTAAACATAAATGCATCTCATTTTTAGCAAACGGTAAAATCGACAGCTGTTAAGGTGTATATACGCTTCCAAACATTCAAATTTAATTATACTGTTTTAAATTAAAAATACTTAATTATTTTTGTGAACTGTAGTTAAATAATATGATCAAGTATTTTTATCGTAGTGCTGCCATGTCCTAATCTATTAATCAAGACTCATTTGCACTCTACATGTTTTATAAAATATATAAACATGATTTATATGTACTTATATACTGTTATATGATCGTCTTGACAAAGAGATAGGTTTTTATATTCTTCGAAAATGATACACATAAAGTGTTCTTTCTACTGCCATCATTGAAAGTAGACTTTTCCGTTGTCAGTTGAGAATAGGAAGTTGACGTTTGTCTCTGAGTGCACAGAAAAGTCACTGCCGTTCGCCAAGCGGAAAGTGAGAATTTCTGATAAAAGCATCTCCTTAGAAATGGTCTACCATGCCTAACTAAAGATTGGGACCGCTCATAGCGATAGCAAAACACAGGGAATAAATATGAAACTTGAATATCTCTATTATCTGGTCATTTTTGAATCGGTGAAAAAAATGTTATGGATAATGCAAAATTCATTTCATAAGTAACAATTCGATATTTTCAATTCTATATGTAAAAGCCCTGGCTGCGACGTTGACTTCCGGCCGAGGCACTGACTAATTATCGAGTATGTGCTAGCAATGAGAAACATTGCGTCCAAGTGTGCAATATCTTGTTAAGTTCCGCCAAAGCAATTAAAATTTAGTCGGCATGCCGTTCTAACAAATTGTGACTTGCATTGTGAATATTAGTATAACTCGAGCGGAAAGTATCTGTACCACTATCGCATAATAATTGTTTCTATGCTCGAGCGGAAAGTACTACTTTCTGCTCTAGTTACATAAATAGCTATTGTACTATGTCATTGTTTTAATATGAAGTACAAAAGAAAAAGAAAAAATTATTGAGTCAATGTAATATTAAATGATGCAGCATTCATGCCCATTATTATTATAACGCCCATTATAACATTATTAGACTTATCTAAGGTTTATAACTTATATGCACGACTGGGCGTTAAAATGCACTTTGTATGTAGGTACTTATCTATTTCTGCCGTTTTTGAAAATAAGAGAAACAGCAATTTGTTTATTAATTTTTATTTAACATAAGAAATTATCAATTAATTATTGAGAAAAATTACAATTTTATGTTAACAATAGTTAGAATAATTATTTATAGAAATCTTTGGATATACATTTTCGTTCTGTTGTACATAATTGTTAATTGCTACTTGCTCTGCAGCAGTCAGCTTACCACAAGAATCATTTGAAACAATATTAAAAGGTTGTCGTAATTCATTGTCAATATTATTTTCGCAAGATGCTGAGGCTACTTTTAAGCGACTATTTAAAAGCATGTCATTTCCAGCAATTTTTTAGCGATTTTTAGCTTATTAGATACTGAACTCTTCAAGCTCTCAGCAACGGTACTAGATTTTCAGCAGGCATGCGCTTAATATTTGTAATGTTTCCTCCAGCATCAACTCAGGAAGGTGGCCGATGAACGTCCAAAACAATGGTCAGTATATTCTCTTGCATTAGGTAACTTAATATACAAGAAAACGTCGATAATCGGTACCTGGTTGGCGCAAAGATACATATTTTCTGTAAATTTGTTATTGTTACTAATAAAACTTTATCCAGATCTTGAATGTCATCTATGGCAATATTCGACAATTCTTCTCGAAGACATGCTCCAGATACACCTAAAATTAGTGATACCTAAAAAAAAATCCGAATTTTTTGTCCAGAATTTAAAATGTTTTACCTTAATCATTAGGTACACCGGGTGGCCAAGAGACTAGGCCCTGCTTATATCTCTTTCAATTAAGAACCGATTTAGACGAAATTTGGTACAAAGATATTAGACCTAATTTCGGATGGACATGCCGATATAGTCAACATGGCCGACTTCCGGTTTCACCGGAAGTGCGTTTACCTTAGATTTTTTAAATGCATCACCCAGTATATTTTATGTTTTTCGGAATCTACAACTCAAATTGCATAGGATAGCGTTGCCAAATTTACAGTTTACTCAAGGAATTTTACTTTTTCCCAAATTTATTTTTTACCGTAAAAAGCCGTGATTGGGAAAAAATCTGTTCCAGTTGATTCTAGTAACTCATATTAATAGTGACTTCATCAATTAAATTAATAACAAATACCTCATGAAAGAATACAATGTGCCAAACGTGTTTTTTTTTTGAGAAAAAAATCATTTTTTAAATGGCACCTACTAAGGGCCATACTGCCATTAAATGGCAAATTTAATTACCAACCTAACGATATCCATCATGCACCACTTCATCTTTGCCTAAAACTGAAAAATATTTATTTACTAAATTATCTAACTAAGTAATATGTAGTCCCCTTAGTTTGATAAAATAATAGTTAGCCATGGAAAACAAAAGATGCCTAATGTTAAGACAACATTAAAATAAATTCAGTTTTATCTTCATCTAATTTTGATAGCGCATTGAATAGTTTCTTCCCAAATATAACATAATAACCAGAATCGTTATTCTCGAAACGAACAAATCGATATGATATTAATATACGGGGAATGTCACAAAAACGCTATTAATGCATGTGTGCTGTACACTGTTCGTTTTTCTTTAAGGCGGCATCCACCAAGAATTTATTTTAGAAAATTGGAAATAAAACGAAGAAAAGAACCACCTAATCAAAACCACAACGAGTTTATCGTCAATGATGAGGCAGAAATTAACGTATTGGCCTATGTTCAATTTTTTTCCATCAGTCTCACTGCGAGAATTATAAAGCAAATGCAACGTGAGCAAGGAAGATGCCAGAAAAATATTAAAAAACCATAAATATTGCTCCTATAAATATAATTTACATCAGCATTTATAAGAAAACGACTCGGAAAGAAGACTAGAATATTGTCATTAGTTTTTGCATAATCAAGACTTAAATAATGATTTTGTTTCAAAGATACTGTTTTCAGATGAATCTATGTTTACGAACAATGGCATGTTCAACAGAAATAATACAAGGCAGTGGGCTCAAGAAATTCCTACATTGTTGAGAGAAGGTAATTTCCAAGGAAGATTTGGATTCAACGTCTGGGTAGGAATTATAGGAACAAGAATTATTCGACCTATTTTCTTTGACGAAACGATTTTTGGAAAACAAAATTGAAAATGATATAGATAATTTACTCCCGAACATCAGAGAAAACATGTTCTTTCAGCAAGATGGGGCAGAACCTCATAATGCTGCCATTGTTCGGCAATACATGGATGACACTTATGGACAGAGATGGATTGGAACAAATGGTCCAAATAGGTGGCCAGCGAAATCACCTGATCTGGCTCCTGTAGATTTTTATGTATGGGGTCACATTAAGAATAAAGTTTACTCCAGACCACCCACTACTTTAGACGACTTAAGGGCCATAGTTCAACGTGAATTTCTTGAAATTTCTGAAAATGAACTAAGAAGCGTTATGAGGTGCACAATAGATAGGGCTATATTATGTGAAAATGGGCGACAATTTGAATATATCATTGGACATTAATAACTTAAATAATTAATTGTTGTAACATTTTATTTATTTTTTAAATGATGTTCTACTAAAAATATTGTTTCTAAATAAAATTTTAAATACATAAGTAAGTACTTTTAAATTAGTTTATGCAACTTGCAAATCCGCATAGTTTACGAGACATGACAGAAAATTAATTTTCTTGCCTTAGTATGTTTTCCAATAAATGCACGTTACTTATTGTATTTAAGTAAGCACTTTACAAATAATAAATATTTTTCAGTTTTAGTTAGGTGAAGTGATGCATGATGGATATCGTTAGATTGGTAATTAAATTTACTATTTAGTGGCATTATGGTCCTTAGTAGGTGGCATTTAAAAAAATGATTTTTTTCTTAAAAAAACACGTTTGGCACATTTTATTCTTTCATGAGGCATTTGTTATTGATTTTATAAATGAAATTACTATTAATATGAGTTACTAGAATCAACTGGAATAGATTTTTTCCCAGTCACTGCCTTCTATGGCAAAAAATAAATTTGAAAAAAGAAAAATTCCTCGAGTAAAATGTAAATTTGACAACGCTATCCTATGTAATTTGAGTTGTAGATTCCGAAACACATAAAATATACTGGGTGATGCATTTAAAAATCAAAGGTAAACGCACTTCCGGTGCAACCGGAAGTCGGCCATTTTGACTATATCTGCATGTCCATCTGAAATTAGGTCTAATATCTTTGTACCAAATTTAGTCTAAATCGGTTCATAATTGAAAGAGATATAAGCATGACCTTAATTTTGTGGCCACCCGGTATATCATCAGGAGCATCTTTTAAGAAAACATCAATTTTGTCTCTGCTTAAAATTCTAGATTTTTCGGCTTATATCCATCATTCTTTCGTTTTAGAATGGCTACTAATCTTGAATATTTACTGATATCGATATTCTCGTGTACATTTATAGTACCTAGTCTAACATTAAATAGTACGACCATAAGCAAGAGAGTTTATGGCTTTTAGACTTTTCTAAAAATATGCAAGAAGCACATTTTCTGTATAGACTTACATTTTTAAACTTACACCATGTAACACATTTATCATAGGTACTGTCATACAATTTCTTCGACTTCGTAGGTAATAAGTTCAATTTCACTTCCTTCGACGCTTTGAAAATTTCAGGAGGCGTCCCCGTAAAATTTCCTTCATCACTATCACTACCAAAATTCATATTTTCTTAACAATCTTTTAACAATTAATAATCTAAAATGTTCTATTGTAAACTGTCAGATATAAATATGGCTACTGATTTTATTTGACCGCTGCTAGGTAACGGTTACGAATTGATTGATTTAAAACATTCAAGCTACATTTTTCATTAAATTATTATTTCTTATTATTATACAGACTAACTCATGACGTTAATAATGGAAATATATTATTCAATAATCTGATCATATACAATATGGGCAAAATGGGCATATTAAAATTCTTAAAAATCAAATACATACCTATAATTAAATTATATTATATTACATATGTATGTATGTATATATATATATATATATATATATATATATATATATATATATATATATATATATATATATATATATATATATATATATATATATATATATATATATATATATATATATATATATATATGAATAGTGGTGAGAGGTATGAAACTTCTCATATGGTTTGAATGCTACTATCCGACCAACATCCTAGATGTATCTGTGGCGGATAGCGACTTGCATCACAGCAAGTACCGAGAGCGGCGGCCCCTAGCCCAGGTGGACTAAACTAATGTTATTAAATATGATTTGAAGGAAACAACTACTCAGCGGGCAAATACCCCGACCTGCATTGAATTACACCTTCAAATCATGATAGATGGAAAGCCAATATCATTTGTCAATTCCTAACCAGACATAGATCGATTTCGAACTTATTTGTTCTCTTCAGTATGCCATAGGCTATGGAACAGACAAATGATAGTGGTCAACCTGCTAGTTATATACTAACTATGGTGAAGTGAATAGTGGTGAGAGGTATGAAACTTCTCATATGGTCTGAATGCTACTATCCGACCGACATCCTAGATGTCTCTGTGGCGGATAGCGACTTGCATCACAGCAAGTACCGAGAGCGGCGACCCCTAGCCCAGGTGGACTAAACTAATGTTATTAAATATGATTTAAAGGAAACAACTACTCAGTGGGCAAATACCCCGACCTGCATTGAATTATGATATTTAATAACATTAGTTTAGTCCACCTGGGCTAGGGGTCGCTGCTCTCGGTACTTGCTGTGATGCAAGTCGCTATCCGCCACAGGACATCTAGGATGTCGGTCGGATAGTAGCATTCAGACCATAGGAGAAGTTTCCATACCTCTCACCACTATTCACTTCACCATAGTTAGTATATAACTAGCAGGTTGGCCACTATCATTTATCTGTTCCATAGCCTATGGCATACTGAAGAGAACAAATAAGTTCGAAATCGATCTATGTCTGGTTAGGAATTGACAAATGATATTGGCTTTCCATCTATCATGATTTGAAGTTGTAATTCAATGCAGGTCGGGGTATTTGCCCGCTGAGTAGTTGTTTCCTTCAAATCATATTTAATATATATATATATATATATATATATATATATATATATATATATATATATATATATATATATATATATATATATATATATATAAAATATATTATAAATATATATATAAATATATATATATATATATATATATATATATATATATATATATATATATATAATATATATATATATATATATATATATATATATATATATATATATATATATATATATATATATATATATATATATATATATATATATATATATATATATATATATATATATATATATATATATATATATATAGAAACGAAATTAGAAATTTATTTGGGTGTAGCAGTCATAAGGGTTCGATTTTTCGAGGCTTTATTATCTCTTCATCAGGAACTCTACAAATATTCTTAACAATAATTATGCACTAAAGGTAAAAGTTAAATGTTGCCTATGAAAAGTTGAGGTTATAATGAAACTGCACATGTGGGAAATAGGTGGGTGGATAACCCATGAAATATTCACTGATACTAGTAGATGATTATACACAAGTTGTAATCATTAAGGTAAAATGCTTAAATTTAAAAAGATTATCTGAACAAAACATAGATAATTAACAAATGTGATTAAGAATTCTTATCAGTTCGAAGTTAAAAAACTGTTAAAAAAACAATTTGACAATTGCAGAGAATATTAGTTCTGTAGTGATACTAACATTTCACAAGACGTGGTGACAACTTAATTATTGGTGCTATACTGAGTGTTCGAATCAGCTTGATGATCATACTTGACTTTGTGTAATAGATAGGTGTAAATAATGCTATGTCCCTCGATGTCTGTTCGGGTACTTCACGCATTGTCTTCGTTGTAGATGTGAGTCATTTTCAAGAAGTTTCTCTTGTGAACATTATTTTCCCCATCTAATATTGTAACGTCATCATACGCAATGTCAATATTATTTTCCACGCAGTGCTTGGCTAAAGTACATGATAATTTTTGATGTCTTACATCACTTTTATGTGATGTGATACGATCTTTTAATCGTCTACCTGTTTGACCTATGTATTTTTTGTCACAGCTGCCGCATGGAATGCAATACACGATACCTGAGTTGACTAGTATGTCGTCCCTGTCTTTGGTTTTAGAAAAAATATTCCTAATTGTCAGTCTATTCCTGAAAGCGAGTTTTATATTTTGATAGTTGTTGAATATTTTTTGAAATTTGAATGTTGTTACCTAAATATGGTAATGAAAAGTATGTCAATGAGGCCACGTTCTCTGCTCCATCATCAGTGTTGGTATGTAAGGAGAACCTGTCAAACAATAGTCTGTTTATAAGTTTAGGTGGATATCCACTATTTTTGAAAAGGATGAATAGTTTTTTTTTATTTCTTGCCCTTGTGACTGCTACACCCAAATAAATTTCCAATTTTGTTCCTTAAATAGTCAATCGAACTAATCTTCACACTTCTCGGCTAGAGCAAAATAAGAAATGTGTTATTCAGAGGCGTCACATATTAACTCTGTTTTTATGGTGATTTGTTATATTATCTTATGTTGTTGTTTTTTATAGTAAATGTCAAATAATTACTTATGTTAACCCATGAAAATAATGTAGTGATTGGATAATAATTATTACTTCTCTATGTAAGTATTTTTGTTTGCATTCACAATAATTTATTATAATTTACACCCCACTGCTATTCTACTTCTATTTCTCGCACCAATTATCTTTAAGTAGGGCGTGCCAATGCTCGCCATCACTCGTTTGTTTTACACCGTTCGTGCTGATATAATTTTGTATTTATCAAGGGCGTAACAAGCATTTATGGCTCTTGGCGTGTAATATATTATCTTCACGCCGATGGGATAGAAACGCTTATTTTACACCCTTGATACATAAATAACTATTATTACTATACATCGTGTCTCAAGACCTTTTGCAAATTGGGCGTGACTAGTAAATTCGTCATTGTGCAATAACGTAATTACGCACTAAATACGTAATTACGCTACATTGAAAAAACCGATAACGCGTGTTTAAGGCGTGTCATGTATTGTAATAATTTTAAAATTACAGCTCTTTCAGTAGACTGGGAAGCTCGAGGCGGGGCGAGGCTAGTTAGTATGTTATTCACGTGCCCACCTGACTCACTGATAATGCTGATAGGTTGCGCTGCGTAGGAATGTGCGCATATGTATAAAATACATGTTGCAGAATCTCTTGAGACACGGTGTATATTATAAAGTACTATGTAATTTAAAACGACATTTTCATTAGGTGCGGGATGTGAGCAACATAAATATGTAAATCGATATTAAACTTTTCATGATTACTAAAAACAATTACCTTGTTTATAATTGATAAACAGATTTAATAAGCCAAATTACAGGCAAATATAATGTCCGTTTTTCTTTATAAGTACGAAATACGGTTTGGTATTTTGATTTATATTAATTTAGTGTTGTTTTTCAAAAGTTCCGTATTAAAATTAAAAAAAAAACACATCGGTATTGGCCGTAACTTCATCTACTAAAGCTGTATATGGAATAAAACTGGCTTTATTTCTGGTTATTAATAATAAAAAATGCGATTCACAATTTATATCGGAAGTCTGATAATAATTCAGCTCTAATTCACCAATGTATTCTCTGTATTTTATACATCATTTTGAAAATAAGGCATTTATTATTATATATATGTACAAAATAGTTTATGAATATAAAAACGCATAACATACATACAGTTGCTTTTTTATAAATTAATAATTAATAGTGGAAATTATGACATCACAATCATTGAAGATTAAATTTATTATTTAACTAATTAAAGGATCACCACAGTATTTTCGGAAGACGTATAAGATAAAGCTAATGTTAATGATGAATATAGAAAACATTATCGTTGATAATGAGAACAGTAGTTTTAAAATTAATCTCAAGCACTTCACTAACAGCAAGACGAGATGTAATACGCAACTTATGGCAATTTATTGCAAATTTAGTGATTTTGATGACAGAAAATACTTTTAAATGTGTTTGCTGAATATTTTTTGATTAGTATATTACCTGAACAGGACATCATCCTGGGACACTGGTGACTATAGGTACAGTTTATTTCTATTTGATATATTTATTATGTTTTTGTAGCCAAGTATTATAGAGACAAAATTAATGGACATAATATGGGCATTTCACATAATTTGTTATATTTGTTTATCCGACATTGTCTGAAAACCTACGCTCACTAAATTTTTTCCGAAAAGAAAAGTTAACATTTTTAACATTTCTCTTTGTACGGAAAATAGAATTAGCGAATGTTCTATCCGGAAAAGCAAAATTGTTAATAGTCAGGTAATCGAAATCATTTAAGTATAATTTGATGAACACCATATCTTGATTTTCTTCATTCAAATGCATTATGTAGCGGCATTTTCTAATCAGTATGTCACAAAACCTCCAATAAAAACTACTGATAGTTCCGACTAGTTTTTGACAAGGTCTGAGTCTAATAAATATATCTTCGTTTTAAACCGTCAAATGACTGATAAACTCAAATTAATATGATTATGATGTTACGTCGAATACTTAAATTATTGCAAACATCTGTTTTAAATAAAGAAAGTTGATTTTTTATGTTTCAAAATTTTCAAATCTATAAAATTATTGTTTTCTATACCATGTGTTGAGATGAATGTTCTCTATATATTTTTGACAACAGGTTTATTGTATTTTTCGAACAGCTTTTTTACATTTCGTCCAGTTTGTCCAATGTATGTAGCATCACAGTCACTATATTTTCAAATCATATCCTCCTGTTCTTTGTAAGTTTTCAGTTTGATCTTTATTATTTATTAACATTTTACCTAAATTATTTTACATCCCAGTTAATCAAGTTTGTTACTAACTCTATCACCGATCTTAGGCGTATAATTAATATATTTATAGATCTTATTGAATTCCTGTGAGGAACCGGCATAAAACTCTTCAAGTAAATTTTTATATTGTTTGTTTTTTATCAGATGATCTATTAGACTTTCTTCATAGCCACTATTTATTGCAATTTCTTTAATTATACATTGACTTTTTAAATTATCTTCGCACAATGGAAATGTTAAGGTGACGTATGTAATTAATTGTGAAATTGTGCCATTTTGATTAGCAATGATTGTTTCAATTTACTATGAATTATCGTATCTGTGCAAGTAGATTTACGATAAATATCAAATTATTAGCAATTTTTGCCATTTTTCATATTAATGTCTAAAGGGTTTAGAACTTCGTCGTTTTCCATTTCTAATGTGGGTCCAGAGAAATGTTTTTAACTAATACGTTTTTTTGTGTTAAAGAGTATATTTTTAAAATCGGACATACAAATTTCAGCTAGTAAGGTAGAAATAGATGAAACCATTGGTAATCCGTCTAATAATTTATAAATTTCCCCGTTAAATTCAAAATAATTTGGGTTGGTACAATTTTTAATCATTAAATTTAGTTGGTTCTTAACATCACTGTCAATACTGGAGTTATTTATAAGTTTGTCTAATACTTTAAATAATGTCTGCAAGGAGAATGAAGTAAAAAGACTCAACTTTTTCTATAAATTGAATAGAATTTTTAATAAAATATGTAGATTCGTTTATGAGGATAGGTATTTAAATAATTTATTAATTATTTAATTCCTTGTAATGTCGAAATTGGTTATTTTTAACGACATTCTTTCTTGCTTAAAAATGGTAAAGCGACATACGTTTTTAATTGACACTGCTAAACATTTTAGTGCAAAAATGTTGCAGCTTGATTAAAACATTGATGGCAGCTAACCTAAAGTTGGAAACGAATTATTATTTATAGAAATTTTTCTATTGCAAAAATTCGTTTGTGGGTCATATTTCCATATAATAATAGTCCTACTATTGATGTTCAATTGGTTTTCTATTCAATATTTGGATTACCGGGAAAAAAATTTCCTGTTTGAATTTTCTACCCAGCTCAAAATTGTATCCAAGAAATCGAGTAGGCCACCTAAATCAATCAGCTTATACAGGTAATTTAGATTGTTCAAAAAAAAATTGCAGTTATGTTATCTTTGACCGAGTGAAGGTTATTTTCTGCAACTAGCCACTTGAGTGGGATATTTAAATAAACATATTTGCTCTAATTTTTTTAAGTAGTAGTCCAGTTACATTAGTGGTTTCACCTCGGAATGAGAGATAATAAGCTGTAAACTTGTATAAACCTTTATTTTGGCGTTCTAAAAGTTGTCTCAAAAGTCTCATAGAGTCTCGTGTCCACGGAAAGGTAAGTAATATTAAACAAATATATATTCGATAAATGAAAAATATTATTAAATATAATGTATTGATTAATAAACAATGCAAATTATTCATAATTATATATCTTTTAATGATTTATAGACTTTATACGGCGTATTATTTACCGGGACTTACGGTCGACCTTGCATTATGCTGTGAATAGGTAAGCGCCGCTCTCCACCCTCTATCTCAAAAACGGTTGAGTATATAAAAAAAATGTTTGGAACAAAAGTTGTAGAGAATTTTATTCTCTACAATTTTTATAATAAACGCAAATGGCATTAAAACCATAGGAAGCAAGATATTTGCAAAAACCCGATTTTTGTGACCTTTGACCTTGAATATCTTAAGACGCGGACACGAGATTTTATAAGACTTTTGAGACAACTTTTAGAACGCCAAAATAAAGGTTTATACAAGTTTACAGCGTATTATCTCTCATTCCGAGGTTGACTCTTTTTTTTGGCTTAAGTGACTGGATTATAAATAAAAGGAATAGTTTATATACCTCACAGACATGAAATATTTTAACATGAAAAATAGTATTTAAAAAACATAATAAACTTTTGTAATATTTCTTCTGTGTAACTGTATATACATTTACGTACGTTTGCAAACAAAGCACACTAAAAATATTTCTCTTTTTCAGATTTTTTAACAATGATGCTGGGCGAATAAAGAGCAAGAAGAATCAGTTTCAACGCAACAAAAGTTCTTTTGATCCTCGCATCATAATTCCACATACCAGCGCTCTACAAAGAGTAATTCCGAGAATCCACATAACAATAAAAGAAAGAACTATAATTACAAGTTGGAAAATACTCTCAAATGAGTTTAAAATTTTCTGGTTGGAAAATCTAATTGTGCTTAAGAACAAAACGTACTTTTAAATATAACTGAAGCGGAGGGAATATTGTGTAGAACCGGTGACAATAAGTGAACTTATGTGTACATTTTAAGTGTTAAAACAGACTATAAAGCTGCAAAATGGAGTCTTTCTTAATACAGCTTTTGTGCTATCTCCTTTTTAACTGGATTTGTTCGGGGTAAGTGGCTGTTTTTAATTAAGTGTTTTTATGAAAATAATGCTCTCAGCACTCTGTTTTATCTTGTAGTTGTTTTAACATGTTCACGGTAAGGTAATTTTTAAACTTACGCAAATAAGAGTTTTTGTTTTACTCTGTCTATTTTCATTATGTTATAGCAAATTAATTACATCAAAAAATTAAATAACCGTGCCATTAAAGGGTAATTCTGATGCATAAATTTCATACGTCAATATTTAGTTAGACTTTCTGTTTATTATTCACGGCTAGTTTAAATGTTGACTTAAAGAATAGAAATTTTGGCTCCAATATAAATTCGTATCACGTACCTACAGATTACTGGATAATCGAATTAAATCTAATGCTACCATAGAACCACAGACTCTACTTCGCATCGGTTACAACTTCGATGTAATAATACTTATATAAGTAGTTATAGCACTTAATAATAAGATCAAGTAACGTACAATATATTTTTTTGACTATTCTCATTTCGAATCATTCTTATTAACATTATCAAATTAGAAGAACTTTTTAGAAGGGGGGCATTTTTGTCTGCTATTATTGGGTTTTTACGAATCATTTTCATATAATTTTTTCTTTTCTTGACCGTTAATATCAATTAATATTGATAGTTTTCTTTTTTGTGGGGATTTCGGACAAGTATAACTAATTTAATTTTTTTCTAACGTTTCGGTTTATTACACCATCATCAGAGAACTATAATTAATATAATATTTTAAAAACATAGTTATAGTTATTGTACATTAAAATTTACTTACACTATTAATTATTAGGAATTTGTTTTAAAATCTTTTTGTTACATGTTGTTTGGTTGTATGTTTTAACGCAACTGAGATATTTGGAATGTATATGGTTTATTGTGGGTGTTTTGCTTAAATAGTGAATATGTAATAAGATATTTTATTTCAAGAATTATTAATTTGTATTGGTCAGATGTAAAAATTGATTTCATGTTGTAATGTACCCCAATCATTTAATTAAGTTAAAATAGGTTTCGCTTAAATTTTCTATATCAGTGCGATTATTTATGGCGTTGGTATGTCTTTTTTATTTGCAACCGAAGAAACATACATGAAATGCTGCAAATAAAAAGACATACCAACGCCATAAATAATCACACTGATATAGAAAATTTAAGCGAAACCTATTTTAACTTAATTAAATGATTGGGGTACATTACAACATGAAATCAATTTTTACATCTGACCAATACAAAATAATAATTCTTGAAATAAAATATCTTATTATATACTCACTATTTAAGCAAAACACCCACAATAAACCATATATATTCCAACGTTATCTCTGTGACATAAACAAAACTTTAAGAGCCCACAAACTATGTTAAAATATCTCAGTTGCGTTAAAACAGACAACCAAACAACATGTAACAAAAATTTTTAAACAAATTCCTAATAATTAATAGTGTAAGTAAATTTTAATGTACAATAACCATAACCATGTCTTTAAAATATTATATTAATTGTAGTTCTCTGATGATGGTGTAATAAACCGAAACGTTAGAAAAAAAATTAAATTAGTTATACCTGACCGAAATCCCCACAAAAAAAAACTATCAATATAATTTTTAGGCATAGAATTAAAAAAAATGGCTTTAAGTTTAAGCCAGGATAATCGTTACACCGCTATTTTAACAAGTATTAAAAAGTAAACATATCTTTTATTTGCACAGGGTGATCATTTTAAGTATCTCGCCCGATTTCTTTACTTGATTTTTCAGCTAGGAAAGAAATTCCAAAGTAGTTATACTTATCTATGTTTTTTTTCCTGATAAATCCGAAAGTATTGAAAATTCTAAGACTTATAGAGCCGTACATATGCGAAAAATTTTACGAGATGGTTGAAAACTTAAAAAAATGTGGAAATATCTCAAGCTTGCAGAGATCAAGACTTTCGATTCAATTCTCTCTGCAAGTGCCAAAAATAATAGGGTTGTTAATTAAATTCGAGATTAAATTTATTTCTTGCTGCATTTTTAATTATACTTCGATAGCCCCGTTCTCGTGATTACACTGTAGTTTATGTAACTTTTTCTCTTTTTTTGGCGTAATGCTTAGAGAAAGACCCTGATTCATACCCTTATCTCACATAACAGACCGCCTGCTATTCATTATGTTTCTTACGCACCATAGTGCGGTGTGTTTATTTGTGCGTACGTGAAATTAGCGAAATAAAATGTCAAACTGAAGGAAAATAAACCTTGAATTATTCAAAATTAAAATTAAGAAGAAAATGAAAAGTTATAACATATGATGGATAATTTTAAATCATTAAAAAAAATGCGTTTGTTACGTCCAGATTTTATGAGATACCCTGTATATTCAGTAAGATCACCATAAAAAAATCATAAAATTCCCTACAACTCTTATTTAAAACATTTTTCTTTAAGTCAAAAAATAAAAAAAGTTACAAGGGGGGTTAATTCTCGTGTGATCCCCTGTACATATACGAGTATAAAATACAACTAATTCACCTACATTAATATAGACATGTCAATTTTTAACCTACAAGTCAACAATTTTACCATTTGGAGGCTGCAACACAGCTGGACTTCCATCTGTCATCTTGCTGTTTACAAAAAAGTCCCTATTCTAATACAAATATTTTTAAAAATATGTCCCAATAGATGGTTGTCCCACATTAAGAACATGCGGAAGATTGTAGCCCACATCATTATTCATTCATTACACATACATCCTTTGTGCGCTTGTTTGTAAGCATAACACAGTTCCAAAAGATGGTAGTCCCTCTGATGAGATGGAAGTCCATATGAAACAGTACATGGTGAAACACAATAAAGGGACAACTATAATTTAATAAGGAACTTGACCTTAAAAGAATCACTAGGTTTACTGCTAAATTGTCAGTTGTTTTGACTTCCATTAGTGCAACCGCCTATTAGTGAAATGAAGTATTCAAATTTACAGAATCTTTTAAAATTAGCTAGTAAGTCAATACATACATATTACAGAAAAACTCCTTTCTGCTGCCAACGCTAATTAATTTCCATTGATTGAGGATGGTGGCGATAATGAATATAATGGATAAAAATGTCGTTTTTTTGTTGATTTTGTTTGCATGCCAAACCCAAAATAATTATGTGAATCACAAAATGTTCTGTTTGTAAAATTATTATAAATTAGGTAGTTTTTGCTGTATTAAAATAAATTAATTATATATTATGCCTTCAACTTTATATCTTCCCCTTAACATCAACATACCCTTACACCTATAATAATTTTGTTAGTTACGATTATTCAGTCGAAAAACAGACTGAGTTTACCATTATTTTATGCAAAGAGTGGAAGTTACAGTTTAGGGACTACCATCAATTCATATGACAGTAATGAGGATTCAAATGGTGGAACTCCATTACACGTTGAAAAAAAAATATAGTAATATATCTAATAGTATATTCAATTCTTGACATGTTGTATATAAAAACTATAAACAAAAATTCATTAAATATCACAAATAACTCATAAACGAAATTACCATGGTAATAAAAGCAGCCTTCAAATTTTGTTTGCCGCATTCTATGAATTTATAATTATTGACTTCCATATTTTGTGCATCCTGCTACAGAATTATATCGCATATAATCACTAAAATAAATTGTTTGAATGGGCGCCGCCACCAGGGAAAGGCAGACGTGTTAGGGAGTTTTAAAGCTTCATTCATCATTCAGTCAACACAATCTTCATTTGTGGAAAAACTTTCCATATTCATTCTTAAGATTACAGGGTGTCTAGAATTTGAGGTGCATTTTCTGGGTCACCAGATATATACACACAAAAATGTCCTTATAAAAAGTTGCTTCTCTTGAGCAGTAAAATAACATATACAAAAATTAAAAAAAAAATGGTAGGTTTATAGGATTCGATGTATCCAGTGCCATGTCTTCTTAAATACATGTAACGAAAATTGAGAACTAAAATTTTATATTAATGTTGTGTTATGAATGATAGTAAAGTCCTAAAGGCATTTTAAATATAACATGTTTGGTTTTTAAAATTGTATAATAAACCAAATATAAGTGCCGAGAATTAGGCCTTTATATTTGGTTTATACTTAGCTCCCCTCAACTTTAGAATGTTATAAACTCAATGTAAAAATGTTTCAAATTCTTTCCCAATACGTAAAATGTTTCTATAATTATTGCTTTTTCACTTTTATCTCTTCTGTAGATTAAATGTTCTTTTATATGCCCTAGAGACAAGAAGTTTTAAAAATGAGTTTAAAATTATTGTTGGCGGTTTAGCAAACACAGCAGTGGAACCTTTAATTATGAAAGCTAAAATTAGATCAGACCCTATCATAATTTTTGGTTTTAAATTTTTAAAAGCTTTCATTACTTCGTCATCTGAAACCGATATTAAATTTAGAGAATTTGCATTTAAATTATAGACCTACCTGTTATTAGGTCAAGGGAATTAGATAAATTTCGTCCGGGGAACGGAAATAATTTTACGATAAAATAAAATAATCACAAATTGATCATATCACAACCAAAGCATAAAATTAGTCACATTGTATTTCAAGCTAAAGTCTCGAGACACTTATATAAATGTAAAAGATTAATTCTTTTGATGCTCGCAATGCAGATCTGTCAAAAGCAGCACAGATAAGTTAGCAAGATATTATAATTTTTTAAAACAACTGGCAGAATCTCTTTTTCTGCGAAATTGTGTCTAAAATTTTTTTAATGTTCTTTAATTTAATGTAACGCAATTAAATGGGAAACAATTTTATCCATTTTTGATTCCAATCCTAATATTGTTAAAGTCAGTAGAAAGTTAAAATCCATAATGGATTTAAAAACAATCAAATGGAAGGTTTTTATTCAAATGCTCATTATGTTGTTTCTTAGAAAAAGCAGACTATTATGAAAGAGTAGACAAACTCATTAGTAATGGTCCTTATAAGAAAGCTTTATAAAATTCCATTACCAACAATTGACAATGGTCTCACTAAAAGTTTCAGATGTTGCTATGACAGTGGTTCATATGTCGGTAAATAAATAACAAGAAATTTTAGGCAATTCATAAGACAAAACTGTAATAAAGAAACGTCGGAAATATACAAAGTGAGTTTTAAGGATCAATATTTTTGGAAATGCCCATGCCGTCCGATTCGTTTCTCACTTCTTGGTTTCTGATCGTAAATACCGGGTTAACAAGATCATGGTACACTCTTATTTTTTCCTTTAGTTCTGCAGATAAAAGACTGAAATTTGGAACATCCTATATACTTAGTAAACTTTACTCTTTGACAGATAAATGATTTTTTTTTTCACTACCGGTTTCGCCGTATACTAACTTTTGATTTTCAAATATAATACTCTGTATATTATTGCATTTTTGAATTCGGTATAATCTTCTAAATCCAATGATACCACATAAGTCACATTTCAAATGTCAATATTTGTTTTAATTTAATTATTAGTTTTCCATTTAAGTGTGTCCTGATCGTTCCGATTTATTCTAATTGATCCGTGTAATGCTAGAAAAATGGAAATCCCGTCGAAAATACTAAATAATATTTGATTTATGAGCAAATAAATTTCATCAAAATGGTTTTTGGAACGAAACACAATTTTTTCGAATGGAACCATATTGGTACCGTCGTACCATTCATTGGCACTATTAATAAGAAATTAATTCATATGCATTATTAAAATGTGCGATAAATACATTCAAAATTACTGCTTAGAGAAAATAAGAAAATACAATTTTTTTGTAATTAAATGGCAACTAACGTGGCTTTAAAAACAATGAAATATATAGCTTGTCTTTCTTGTCAAACATTTGTTGGTTTACTGGTGTTTTTATGGTGTCTTTAAAAATTGTTTAAAATTCTTGTCAATTTTAATCAAAATGTCGCAAATTTATACAAGACATGAAAAAGTGGACATGATAATTATTTATGGGGAATGTGGAAAAAATGTAGTTCCGGTTTGCACCGTTTATGTTGAACGATATCCTGATAGAATGTCCTGCGAGAAATTATTTTAATTGTGTTGAAATACAATTCCGAAGAGAGCCCATCAATCCCGAGAAAAATTCTATTATTGATGAAGGAACGGAAATTAATGTTTTGTCTCGAACAGAGGTTGATGAAATTGGTTTTTTAATTAAAATTGTGTTTGAATTAGAAATCAGTCACCAAACAAAAAGCCAAATTTTGCATAAATACAACTGTAAATCTTTTAAATGCCATTTGCACCAACACTTGTACGAAAATGATCACCAACGTAGGATGAATTGGATTTTACAGAATAATGTACAGCCAAACAATGATTTTTTTGGGAAGGATTTTATTTTGGGACAAGTCTAGGTTCACAAATTTGGAGTTATTTAACCGATAAAATACAGGATATTGGTCACAAGAAAATCAAAATTTATTAAGGGAGGGTAATTTTTACGAGCGATTCGGTTTCAATGTTTAGCTTGGAATAATCGGTGGTACTAATTGGTCCAATATTATTTGAGGGAACCATGACTGGTGACAGATACCCGAGATTCCTGCAAAATGAAATTGAGAACATTTTAAATGAATTACCTTTGGATTTAGGACAGGGAATATATTTTCAAGATTGTATTCCTCCATATAATTCAAGAGTATCTGATTACCTTCAACAGAGATTTGGAGAAAACATCATTTCGCCGAATGGTCCTGTCAAGTAGCCTCCAAGATCACCTGATTTCATTCCACTAGATTTTCTTTCTTAGGATTGTTTAAAAATATTGTCTACGCAACCGCCATTACAACCTAAGAAAACCTGGAGCTACGAGTAAGACGCGCAATTAATAACATAACGGCCCAGCAATTGGCGAATGTTCCTCGAGATACAGCTATGCGAGTTCAGAAGTGCATTAACGTTAATGGACAGCATTTTGAACAACTGTTGTAATGTTTTGTGTTCCTATTTTGTAGTCCAAAGCCCTTATGTAGCTATACCTAGATAAATATAATTAAATTATTTTTTTTTCATTTTTTGTTAGCTGTAATTTTGAGTACATTTATCGTACATTTTAATAATGCATACGAATAAATTCCTTATTAATAGTACTAATAAATAGTACCACGTTACTAATCTGGTTCCATTTCAAAGAATTATATTTCATCCCAAAACTCATTTTTATGAACTTTAGTTGATCATAAATCACATAATTTAATACTTTCGACGGGATTTCAAATTTTCTAGCATTACACGGGTCAATCAGAATAAATCGAGGCAGTCATGACACACTTAAATGGAAAATTAAAAATTAAATAAAAAATATTGATGTTTGAAATGTCACATCATTGAATTCAGAAAATTAGGCAGAATTTAAAAATGTAATAATATGCGCGGTGTTCCATTTGAAAATCAAAAGTGTAATTTCCGGTGAAACCGAAAATGGGAAAAAATCATTTATATGTCAAAAAGTGACGTTTATTAGATATACAGGATGTTCCAAATATCAATCGTTTATCTTCAAAACTAAAGGAAAAAAGGGGGGTACACACGGTATAGTTTGGGTAAGATTTTTAACAAATGACTTTTTTGAATATACATACATATGTGGACCTCCTAATTGATTTTTCTTTAATATATTTTGATTGACTGTTGTAGTTCAGATTCTTGCGCTTCTTTTAAGAAAAAGATAATTAAATTGGGTGACAAAAATTATCTAATTTCCTACTCGATAACAAGAACACCCATATATAGCAACTTAAATGTAATTAGAAATGTAACAAATAATAGATATTTTATAATTTCAAACACAAAAATCATAAAATGTAAAAATAACGTTTTCATTACAATACATTTACGTAGTTTTCTTGATAATATTACCTCATATTATGCAGTAAGTTCCAATAATTATGCATTTTGAAGTGCTCTATTTAATTAGTCAAGAAATAAGCCCATATAACAAAGGTACAAAAATAATTAGCTACCATCAGACTTAAAAGAAATCAATGAAAATTAATTATCTTGCCTATTACACCTCTTTTACCAAGTTACCACGAAGCATTCTTGACATATTAGAGATAATTTCATCTAAATTCTGATCCTCAGAGTCTTCTGCATAAATTATGCTTCATATTTCAAAATTCTATTGTGTTTTATAGAAAGTAGTTCTCTAGAGTCAATCTGGACCAGTTTATCTATTTTCTGAATTATAAGTATTTCAGAAAATTGTGCTAAAATATATTAAGATTTAAGTAATACGTAGTTTATATTCTGCACCAGCACTTTAAACTGAATAATTAAATTACAAAAGTTTAGTTCTCCAGAGGCAATTAAATAATTTGACGGAAACCTGGGTTAATTTGTTTGTTTGTTCTGCAGTAGATTGCAGCCGAGGCAGTACCGAACCAACAAATAAAATATTCGTAAAACAAATTCAAGTCAGGTGTACTAACAAGAATATTTACTACGGCTTTAAAATTTGTTATTTAGTGTAAACTAAAATTACTAAGGAAATAAGTTAACCAATTAATTAGTTCTTATAGAGACACTCGCTCCAACGAAATACAAACATGGAAACAGAAGTAAGCGAATTAATGATGTATTCAAAAGGATTGCCAACTTAGCAGGGTCTCTCACAAAGGGCATAATTAGCAGTCTACAGCTACACACTCAAATCCGTTTTCCTGCTACGCGCTTGCCACTTGTGACATTATGTAGTTTGTCCCAGTTCGACCCTATCCCGTTCGGTTCTGTTTTCTACTCCAAATGTGGAAATTAGTGTAATTAATTTAGATGGACTTGTTTTTAAACGGCTTTTGAATATTAGTTGCCTACTATATTCCACTGAAGTGATATGTTACAAGCATCTGATAGTTTGTGTCCAAATTTAGATATAAGTTTATGTTCAAATTAGGATCCGGCATTTGAATCACAGTCAATAATAATAATTAATTATCTTATCAAACTGGTGTTCAAATAAATATATAGGGTGGGGCAATAGTGCGTCGGACCTCGATATCTCGAGTTCTACGATAGCTAGGAAATTTTTAAAAAATTGCAAGTAAACTAGATAAAAAAAGTCTATAACTGGAAGTTATTTTCGAACATACAGGGCGAGCCAAGACGAAATTAGAGGACCAAGTGCCTTTTTTTTTTAATGGAATGCTATGTAGGTATATCAGTATATTTTTTGAAGCCTCTTTCTAAGCTCTATTCATTCCTATATTATTATTGGCTATCTCCCAACCACTTTGATGTAATGAACTTTTTTGTTGAAATAATGCCATCTGCAGATGGATATTAAAAAAAATCACCACAGTCACAATTATGGGTTTTAAGAAAAATTTATGTGAATACCAGTTACGAGACATCTAATTAATATTTTTGAATCATTTTTATTTCCTAAAAATGTACAAGGTGGCCAAAAATTAGTATTCAATTAAGAACTTTTTAAATTGAATTTTCTCAATTTTTTCAAATAGAACACCCTGTATATTTTTCAACGATGTGATGTAAAAATGAAAAACGAACCTTTTTTGTAAGTACTTCCCTATGGCTAATTGCAGCCATTTTCGTTTTATCGAGCAATAATTACAACATTCAAAAATAAACTTAAAAAAAGAGGTTTCTTCAAATAACTCAGTAGAAAATATTATAATAAATGTTCCACATGTTGGCCATTTTGATTGACACACATCTCTATGCGCTTTTGAAATGAGGTTCCCACTGTTCCTAAAACTGCCGGTGTGATAGATCTAAAGGCAGTTATTATTCTTTCCTTCATATTTTGTACTGTTGTTGGTGTGTCTCTATAAACAATTTCCTTCATGTATCCCCATAAAAAGAAATCCATTTTTGTAAGATCTGGGAATCTAGCAGGCCATTTAGTGGGTCCATTTCTTCCAATCCATTGATGAGGGTAGGTATTATTTAAGTGGTCTCTAACTGCATTTAAATAATGTGGTGGAGCACCATCTTGCTGAAACCACATCCTATTTCGAATTCTTCCAGGGAGATTTACCAATAATTATGGCAGACGGTTTTCCAAAAAATGAAGATAAATAGCTCTAGTCAATGTACCATCAAAGAAATGTGGCCCTATTACATGTTCTCCAATAATTCCTCCCCAAACGTTTATAGACCATCTGTGTTGGTTATCAACTTGCATAAAAAAGTGAGGATTTTCCGAAGCATAAGAATAGAAATTGTGCCTATTAACAAATCCATTTTTATGAAAAGTTGCCTCATCAGTGAATAAAACATTATTGAAGAAGTTGATATCAACTTGCATTTTACCTCTGGCCCAATTACAAAATTGTAGGCGCTTTTAAAAATCGTCATCAAATAATTCTTGGTGCATTTGAATATGATATGCATGCAACTTATTTGTTTTTAAGATTCGACCCACAGACCGTCTACTTATTCCTACTAATGAGGTCACTTCTCTTTGACTAACATGGGGATTCTCAACCGTTGCCAGCACCACAGAAAAGTAATTTCCTTTGTTCACAACACGTTTTATTCTTTCACTTTTTTTATATTCGACATTTCCAGTTTCCAGAAATCTATCGAGAAGGTTTTGGAAGCTGCTAACATCAGGAAGTCTTCTTTCAGGATAACGTTGGTGATAAATTCTATTGGCAAGTAAACAATTTCTGTCTGACTCGCCCAAAACAAAAGTCATGTCTACAAGTTCCGCTTTATTAAAATTCATGTTGTAAAATTCCAAATATTTTAAATTCAATACAAATTGTAACTAACGACCGATAAGTGTGATAAATGCTCCTTTGTACATGACAATTTATACCAAACTGAGGTTTTATTGCTTGTCGAATAACGAAAACAGCAGAAAAATTTACAAAAAAACATTACAGTAAAGGACTGGTTAAATACTATTTACTCATTTCAATCGAAATGGTCCCACTAAATGACCTCATTTCAAAATTGCATAAAGACGTGTGGCAATCAAAATGGGCAACACGTCGAACACCTATTATAAATTTTTCTAAAGAATTATTTGAGGGAACCTCTTTTCTTAAGGTTATTTCTGATTTGACACTTATTTATTTATAAAACGAAAATGGTTGCAATTAGCCATAGGGAAGTACTTACAAAAAAATGTTCGTTTTTCATTTCTACATCACATCGTCGAAAAAGATATAGGGTGTTTCATTTGAAAAAATTGAGAAAATTCAATTTAAATAGTTCTTAATTGAAAAATAAACACTTATTTATTTATAAAACGAAAATGGTTGCAATTAGCCATAGGGAAGTACTTACAAAAAATGTTCGTTTCTCATTTTTACATCACATTCTTGAAAAATATACAGGGTGTTCCATTTAAAAAAATTGAGAAAATTCAATTTATATAGTTCTTAATTGAATACTAATTTTTGGCCACCTTGTAGATTTTTAGGAAATGAAAATGATTCAGAAACATTAATTAGATGTCCCGTAACTGGCATTCACATAAGTTTTTCTTAAAACCCATAATTGTGACTGTGGTGATTTTTTTTAATATCCATCTGCAGATGGCATTATTTCAACAAAAAAATTCATTACATCAAAGTGGTTGGGAGATAGCCAATAATAATATAGGAATGAATAGAGCCTAGAAAGAGGCTTCAAAAAATGTACTGATATACATTGCATTCCATTTAAAAAAAAGGCACTTGGTCCTGTAATTTCGTCTTGGCTCGCCATGTATGTTCGAAAATAATTTTCAGTTATAGATTTTTTTATCTAGTTTACTTGCAATTTTTTAAAAATTTCTAGCTATCGTAGAACTCGAGATATCGAGGTCTTACGCACTATTGCCCCACCCTGTATACCTTAAACAAAGAACAGTGGGGAAGTGGACAAAAATAAAACACAATTATTTCAATTGACCGGTTTATAGGACTATATTCCTCTTCATCACAATCTACAAAATACACTGCAGTAAGATCTTAAATTTCAAAAAGCACACTCAATAATTTATTGAAAGTGCAAAATGCTTATAACTATGTTATTAAAATTATAAGTACCAAATGAATTTCAAGCCAATATATACATGTCAATTATAAAGTGAATAAGTAACATACAAATACTAAAAACAACAATCACAGACGAATTGAAAAATTTAATTTCAAGTCTAAATTTTATCTTAAACGAAATAGGTTATAATATCAAATACAATGTGTTATTTTTCTTCCTCTGTCCACAAGCATTTTTTTTTATTTTTAACTCATTTTAAAGTATAGTATAAGAATATTAACATAAAACAGCGGTAACCGTTTATATAAAATTATACAGTGTGGAAATTAAGTAAGGCATAAATTCAGTAATTCCGTTGATATTAATTTTTTTGGAAAGAAATCTCGAAGGGGTATAGCAAATATTTTCAGTCTATTTTCAGTTTCTTATGTCATTTATTTTTTAAGTTATGACGTCATCGACTTTTTTTTAAATGACAACCTGTATTTTTTATTATTGATTTTGGTAGTAGTTTTTATTCCGGTTCTGACCGTATAAAATTTTCAATATGTTATATTTGAAAAAAATCGAGATCTTAAAGTTCAAATAACAAAAATTCATTAAATTGGGAAAATTTATCTAGTTGCCTAAGTTTGACGGAAAGTTATCGACAGCACATTCGTTTTTATTTTGAAATTATACAAATAGTTGAAAAATCGAACTAATGTGATGCACCGGCAAATAGATAAATTTTCCCAATTTAATGAATTTTTGTTATTTGAACCTTAAAACTGTTTTTCTCGATTTTTTTCAAATAATAACATATTGAAAATTTTATAATAAATATAGGTTATCATTTAAAAAAAAAGTCGATGACGTCATAATTTAAAAAATAAATGATATAAGAAACTGAAAATAGACTGAAAATATTTGCTGAAGTTAAAATCGCTATACCCCTTCGAAATTTTTTCCAAAAATTAATATCAACGGAATTACTGAATTTATGCGTTACAAAGTTCAAATAGCAAAAATTCCTTAAAATAGGAAAATTTATCTAGTTGCCGGTGTATCACATAGTTCGATTTTTCAACTATTTGTATAATTTCAAAATAAAAACGAATGTGCCGTCGATAACTTTCCGTCAAACTTAGGCAACTAGATAAATTTTCCCAATTTAATGAATTTTTTGTTATTTGAAATTTAAGACTGTTTTTCTCGATTTTTTTTCAAATATAACATATTGAAAATTTTATACAGTCGGAACCGGAATAAAAACTACTCTCAAAATCAATAATAAAAAATATAGGTTGTCATTTAAAAAAAAAGTCGATGACGTCATAATTTAAAAAATAAATGACATAAGAAACTGAAAATAGACTGAAAATATTTGCTGCAGTTAAAATCGCTATACCCCTTCGAGATTTTTTCCAAAAAAATTAATATCAACGGAATTACTGAATTTATGCCTTACTTAATTTCCACACTGTATAAATGGTTTGAATACTCACCTTTGTCTAAATCAATAATGTACACAATAAATGTCTCCTACTATCGATTTTGCTGTCATATTTCAGATTACTACTTCTAAGGAAGGTAACATAAAACACACCAAATAAATTAGACAACTCCCGAATCCAAAGCAGGCGGTTACACATTTGAAAAAAACGCAAACACACACAACCAATCCCGTCGACTTTGTCAGAGTCGAAACCAGGATTTGAACCTGTGAGTCGATAGGCAGTAAACCAGCTACGTTTGTCACTTCAGGCACGCTGCGCTACCGAGCTAAACTACAACATTGTACCTTGTTTTGCAATTAACTCTTTTATTGCATGTAAAGAGGCCGTACAGTAACTTTTATGTTGATTGGCAAAATATGTCAAACGCCCATAGTTATCTAATAAAACAAAGTTTAAGTGGAAAGTATTGTTTATTGGTAAACATTTTTGTTAAAATTTCTTTTGCAAAAAAAATTATGACAAAAGTTAGTCAGTATAATCTTTTATTCATATTACACACTTAAAAAAAATATTTGAAGCAACAAAAAATTATTAACACCAAAGAAAAAATTTCTTTGTATATCCGCAATACATTTTTTATTTATGAAAAGAATTTATGTCTTGATTCTATTTGATTTAAATGAATTTAAATTACATTAACAAAATACAGTTTTAAATTTATTAAATTGTTATTTGAACCAATAGAAAGTATTCTTCGATCAAAAATAAATTTATTTAGTATAAAATTTACATTTTTTAATACAAGTGCCATTTCGTTTGAAATTAATAAAATATTTTTTTCACCCACCGACAGAATTTTTTTAGGTCGATGGAATTTATAATAACTTCAACAAATTTTTTTTTGCTGGGAGCAAATAATTTATTTCGTTCCAATATAGAAGGGATTTCTTTGGAGGTTGGGGTTTTAAATAAAATAAATATTATTGTAAAACTTTATATTTTATTACCACTAGACAAATACAGTGGCAGCATTATATCAGGTATATAGGCATATTATAACAATAGATAAAGACATACAAAATAAAATGTCAACATAATTTTAATAAATTGACATAAAATCTCCATTGAAAATAACAGGTAAGTTAACAGAACGCTGATATTAACATACAATTCTTCGTTGAAATAACATATGTTATATAGATTAACAAACTATATAAGTTAGTGCTAAATCTGTCGACCAGTCATAACCCTACTACCTACCTTATGCAAAAATAATAAATAAGGTAAATAGGTGGTACCAGACTGATTTAAAACTATACTTATATAGTTGAGGAAACCTATATTGTGACGGGACATGCAGGGCAAGATGCGACATGTGGGCGGGAAATGTATAACACATAACATCTTCCGTCTTTTATACCGCTTACATTAAAGCGAGAACGATGATTGTCGTGTTTGCTGGCACGCGACCAAGGCAGAATTTAGCCCTCATGCTGTGATACTTCAGGGCCGCACTTAATTTTGTTATCGAATCATTCTAGCAGTGCTGATATATTTGTATGTATAATATTATAAGATAAATAATATTTATTTAATATCTGTTTATTTGCTGGCGTGTTTTTGAAAATATTTTAAGGGGGTTATCGTGTTGACGTGAGTTGTGTAATAGTGTAATATGAGTAATAATTATTTTATATCTGTTAATTTGCTGGTGTGTTTTTGAAAATAATTTAAGAAGGTTATCGTGTTGAAGTGAGTTGTGTAATAGTGTAATATAAGTAATAATTATTTTATATCTGCTTATTGGCTGGTGTGTTTTTGAAAATAATTTAAGAAGGTATTTGATGTAAAAAATGTTTCGCCCGTGGAAGGCTTCTACATCTGCATCTTATTGTGTTTGTGAAAATGAAAGTGATATTGATTATAGTGATAAAGAAAATCAAAGATCATTCATGTTTTCAGTAAGAAAAAATCGGTTACATTTAAACGAGCAAGCGAAACAAATTTGCCTTAATGTTTACAATAATCTCTTTACAATAATCCTTTGAGTTGCAAATTTTTTTAATTGAACATAATCTCTATTATGAGGAAAATTATAATAAAGCACAACTGTTGGAAGTCCTGCAAACGAAAAATTATGAGAAGTATATTATAGATACGGCCACAAAATATTGAGATTATCGCCATATTTCTGTATTTTCAACCCGATTGAATTAATTTGGTGTAAATTGAAGAAAAATGACAGAAAAGGATATATTTTTCCGAAATTCGAAAAAAAAAGTCGTAGAGTTAATTTAAAATGAAGTGTTGAAAATTAACAAGGAAGATTGGGACAAAAAAATAATTAAAATAGTAATTACAATTGAGGATGGTAATTAAAAAATTGCCAAATTTCATATAAATAGTGGAAATAAATTTATTATAAATTTGAATGAGGATAGTAGTTCATCTGAAAATGAAGAAGAGGGTGAGAAGGGCGAGGATTCAGAGGAAGAAGTAATGTGAGGTGAGGTAAAGTGAAGTGATGTGAAGTGAAGAAGTAAATCAACTGCATTATTTAATTTCGTTTTTGTGCTTTCGTAGTTCAGTGCTTGAGAAACATTTTTTTTCAGGATGTTATTATTTATTAATGTTATTTTTTTTTCATTTTGACAAAAAATATGTCTTTCTGTTTTTATTGTAGTAATATCTTTACCATTAGAATTTATTTTTAGTTGTTTTATTGAGAAAAATATTTGTTTCTGTTACTATTTTGAGAGAATATTTTTTGTTCTTATTTTGTTTTTACCGGCTAGTTTTACTTTTTAAATAATCTCTTTATTCTATACTAATATTCCATACCCATCCATTCCTGGCAAGAAATGACCATACCTTCTTGCGGTTCTTGCTGAGTCGTAACTTGAATACTGTAACTGCTGTATGTGTAGTCAATACGTTAAATTCAATACTTTTATGGCAAGTGAATACTTCTTTGTATAAATGTTAAATTGTTGCTAACTAAAATGAGCGCAAAAAACCTACATTAAAAAAGTAAACGAACGCACAATACAGTTAAATCCGGCTCTGCGTTCCTTAGCGTCTCACCCCGGACATCCCGTCACAAAATAGGTTTTCTCATCTATACTTACTTTATATTTCACAAAGAATAAGCTATACATGCCTAACTAAATGTGTAGGTAAAGTTAATCTACATTCTACATTAAGGCGGGGCACTAAACTAGGTTGGGTGCCGCCGTCTTAAGCCGCCGGGTTTTGCAGGAAATTTTTTATAGAAATATATGGAACAAAGCCGCCAAATGTCATACTGGCGGTGATGCCGCGCTTGCCGCCGCGCCGGCCCGGCCTGGCTCAGTTTGGTGAAGCCCAGTCTTTACATAGAGAAATGTTTGAACTTATTCATAAATCATAAATTATCTTATAACAGGTAGGTAACGTGAGTTGTATTTGCACACATATTTACCAATAAATGTTGGAAGAAACTGCTCATATCCGCAATTTTGTTAGAACCCTTCCATTACAAGAAACAGCAATACACTTCAGCATAGATAAAATTACTTTACACAAGGAAAACATGCGCGTCTCTTCGCCGCGCTGGTCGCTTAATTAATAGCGCACGGTAGAAACAAGAAAGTGTTGCAGACGGGTATCGCGTGGGTTATCAAAACAATGTTTTGTTTTTAAAACCTTAATGATTGTGGACGAAAACAAGCTTGCCTTGAAATTCTTAAATTATATGAATTAACTCACTATTCCTGCTACAATTGCATCGACTGAATGTAGTTTTTCCATGTTAAAAGAAATTAAAAACCTCATTAGAAATTATACCGGTCAAAAATGATTGATCAGAAGTGGGTTGGAACCAATGATGTGAAGATAATACTGACTTAGTTTTCCACAAAACATCAAAACACTATATACTGCACTCGACGCTCGTTCGCCAACCAAGTTGGCATCACCTGGAGATGATAAAAAATTCAAGATGATGCCAACTTGGTTAACGAAACATGCGTTAAGTGTAGTATATTGTGTTTTTGTGTCTTGTGGTCACTGTTAAGAAAAATTGACTAATCCAGCATTGTTATACATACAAAAGGAACGAATTCAAGAAATGTCAAAAGTTTTATGATGACATCATTGACGAATTTGCAAAATGAAGCCCGAGTATCCCTCTAAATTTTAAATAAGGAAGATATTTATTTTGTAACAGCTTCCCCGTTTATAAAAGTCACGACACGCCAATGCCTAACAAGTTACAGACTAAAATTTTTTTTATTCCGAAATATTTGGCTGTTGCTTAAACAGCGACCCATCTATCTACTTTATTATTTACCTTCTCCACCGTAGACATAAATAATTCTGATGTGTAGGAGGGCTAGTATTTGCTGCTTTCTAAAAACGCATTGTTTTGTATCTTTTTGCATTATTAACTAGGATATTATTGCCACACTCAGTCTTCTCGAGATTAGCTGTTAATAATAACTGAATTATAGATAGCTATGGTGTAGCTTTAGTTTACGCAACGAAAGTTGTTTGGCTTTGCTAGCCTTTTCATTGTTATTTTTTTAATATAAAATTTTTAATTTCATTATTTTAATTTCATAAAGTCAGAAAGGGTGATCAGCTCTCCACACTATTAAAGAAATTATTTATTCCATTATTTAGTCGAGCTGTAAGGACACTTACTTGTCACCCTAAATCTCTGGTTTGATACACAGTCGAGAAGTTGAGACTCGATCTAAAGCAGAAATTAGTGTTTTCATAAAATCTGTAGAGTAAGACGAAACATTTTTCGGGTATTTATCAAGGTGAAAGAGCATTTATTTAAATAAAGGGGACTATTTAAATACATGGAGGTATTCTTAATCAAATTATTTTATCTTTCTTATTATATTATTATTTCATATGCAAGCAGGCGATTAAATCCACCTTCCTTTACTCTACAGAATTTATGAAAACACTATAACATTCATACTCGGATATTGGGTATATGCCCTTAAAAGTGTAGCCCCCTCTCGTACACGGTACTTCGAGATTCCTTTGGGGGTACAGGGAGTTATACTACCTGTGGTGTGTAATACTGAGTGCCATATTCTATATTATTAAATCTATACAGGGTTGGACAAAAGTAACGAATAATTGCAGTAGCTTTGCCAGTAGGCACTTTTTGATTTCAGCACATACGGGTGCCATTTAATTGTTTTTATTGGCGGGTTTTGAGATATGATGTTAACAAAGTTTTTATATAATGGCAACAAATATATTTTTCCGTTTTTCTGATGCAGTTTGTAGTCATGTATTCAATGGTGTAAACTTCGTACAGGTTAGACAGGAATAATCATCAGAAAGAAATTAAAATTCGTTTTATTTATTTAATTCTAAGTCTGTGCTCTACTAGGAAAATAAATAATTAAATTAATATTTAAAATAAGATCCACAAGTTAGGACTAGAAGACGGTAAGTAAGAAAACCTTGTTTAATGCAACCTTTCAAAGCAACTATGTTTACTAGCAGACCAAATCTATCTACAAAATCTTTTGAAGAATTTACCAGAAATATTCAAATATTTGTGTTATTTTATCCCTTGTTTGTCCTTTTATATCTGCGAGATTTTTGGGTCTGTCTTATAACGCTACCCCCCTCAAAAAAAATAATCAAGAGGAGTTAGGTTTGGGTAACGTGAAGGTCATTCATGCCAATTCAGCAGTCAAGATATTTAACATTTAAATACTCCATTACTCCGTAGTAAGCGGCCCCATTCACTAAATGTTTTCTGGCAATTGATGATCCCTGATCAGAAAAACAGGAAAGATATCTGTAAAAATTCTAATGGAGGCAACTAAATCCTTTACTTTTTGCTTATCAAATAGACAATGTGTGCTTGGTTCGTCTCTGCTTTATAAAAGATCTTGAAATTGTGTTTAGATTAAAAATAATGTTGTTTCGCCATAAAGAAAATTTACATTTTTGGTGAGTCAATATTTTTTTAATCTCAATCTTTTTTGCTTCTAATTCTACTAGTATGAATATTATTATTTAATCCAATGTTATCTTGATATAGTTAGGAGAAGTAGGTGTTTTAATAGTTTCTACAATAAAATGTATTTGAAGTGTTGTGTTTAATTTATAGTCTACCTAAATCTTTTGTACTTTCTTAAGTGATGACGTCATATCTCAAAAACCACTGACGCAAATGTAATGTAAATATGAAAATCGCTGTAGGTACACCCTTTTTTTTTCAAAAATTGTCTACTGATATTCTTACAGATATTATTCATTTTATGACTTTTATCTAAGCCTGCATATTATTTCATTATGTGTATAATTTGAGAGTTAATGTATTTAACTAAAATTAGCTCTATTATATTGTCACAAATTTTTGACGGTGTGAAATTAAATGTATTCTCACTGTTTAAAATTCAAGAGCAATTTTTCGATACGTATATTATTTCTTAACATCTACTTCTTGCCAAGTAGTTTTTTGATTAGAAAAATTGTAAAACTCAATTTCCTCTAATGATCTTCTTAGTTTCAACACTTAAGCAATTCTACTTTCGGATTTATTTGTTGAATTCTGAAATCTCAAATATTAAATCTCTTTCTATCTTGTGGTACAGAAAAGAAAGAAACTGGTAATACTCCAGCACATTTCAAGTAAGTCATTCTAACTTAAGCTATTTCACGTAATTGCACCCTTAACGCCGAAAGTCTTGAAAACCGTTGTTCCTGACAATTAACCGCTTCCCTTTACATTATATCCTGTTTATTCCTTAACAAATTTTACTTAATGTTTCTTTCTTAATGTCAGCCATTACAAGGTGCTTAATATTAATGTGGGTATTACAACGAGACGAAATATTATAAACATTATACAGATCCTGATGAACAAACAAACTCAATTTAATTCAATTTAAGTTAATAAAACTTGAGGAATAACTTTCAGGTAATGCAGGTTATTAGATTTTATGATGTCGAATATCATTGTAATAATTTAGTTGATTTATACACCATAAAGTAAATATAGACCCGCTATAGGCATTTTCATAATAAACGTCATTATGGAACAAATAATAATTAAATGTTGTGCTGGAGGTTTGTAAAATTAATCCGGATGGGTTCATTTATATATTATACCAGCTCTAAATCCGTAACAACTTAAATCACAGGATTTATCAATCAAATAACACATCTTTTTAAATGTCTGCGTCTTCTAGTAACATTTATCATGCAAAATAATATATTAGGTATCAAGATCGGTAAGATAGTTTACCTACCGGTCGAAGACGATGGATAGAAGTACAAGAAATACTATACCTAGTAAAACCATGTGGAATTTACTACAGTATTTTTAAAGAAATAGTACTGCAGCGTGTTTGAATGACAATAGTAGCCCATACATTACAGTCTTACACACATGCTTTGGATGACAGGTCTGGTCCGTCAGGTTTGGTCTCTGACAGACCAGTACTTTCATTGCCCACTAACATGAAATAAAGTTTTGCGGTCTAAGTTCTTTATTAAGTCCGTGGAAGTCCAATATTTTGTGTTAATGGTATAAAACTGTTGAAAAATCCCATTTCTTTGCCTGGCCCGTGGACTTTCGTCGAGTCGAACGTCTTATTAAATGATATATGGTAACTAATGTTGTATGTATAAACTACATTATGCATAATTTATATTTACTATGAACAGTGCAAAAAGAAAGGCTATACTCTGTTTAACAAGGTTTTGATATAATACCACAGCGTTACCATCTCATCATATGCGTTACTTTTTAAATTTCTGTTAACATACTCTTTGGATTTTATTTTTCAAAGACACGGAAAACTTTCATACAACTAAATAAAATCAGTTAAGAAGTCTTTAGATAAAAATCTCATGTCTTTATCCGCCATAATATTTAATCGTTAAATAATCGTTATATACTATACTAATAATAATAAATTTTCTCTTAAGAAAACTGCCAGACAATTCTATCATCCAACCAAACAAGTGCACAACACTGTCAAATTATGGGCAGCGATGGGTGAAAACGGTCACCGGCTTTGCCTGTTAGACTGATGAGGGAAGGAATGTACCCGTTATAACCCATAGATTAGCAGTATTACTGAAGGGCAAAGTTTGGCGCAGTCCAAGGAGGTCGATTAAGACTGTAATGTATGGGCAGCTAATGTGGGTCATTTTACTGACACAGAGTAAAACGTGACGAAAAAATGCAAAGCGGAAGGTCAACCAATACAAGGTATTAAATATAAATGAAATATTAATTCTTAAGCTTTAACATATAAGGAATACCTCACGTTAGTAAGCAGTCATAACGAAAAAACTTCTGAAGGTTTATAAAAAATCTTTTTCAAATTGCCTAACAAGAGCTTGCTTAGCGTGGTGGAGAACCTGCCAAAAAGGCTTCTAGTTTTATTTTTTAAGAAGAAATTAATAGCACAGGCACAATAATTCAAAAATTCCATTTTCTCGAAAATATGCTAGGAAGGAGTGCAAAAAATACACTGAAAATAAATTTTTAATTCAGAATCTTGAAAATCCATTACATGTTCTCATTTTATACCATAAACTGCTGAAAAAAAGAAAAAATCTTACTTCTGACTGATTATTTTCTCCAAATCATTTTTGGAAATATCCTTGCTCAAAGTGGTACAAAAATTTGTCAATTGGTCATTGTGGGCTAAGACTAAAGCTGATTTGATTGGCCTAGACAGAAATGAAAAAAGAAAAATCACAAACCTTACAGCAGGGCTACAATTATAACAAATTTTAACGAAGCTGAAATAGAGTATCAAGAGCTAATAAAAATAGCTAAATATGGTAGTGTATCATCTATTCAGCCCTATCTTCAAATGAATTAGGATCGCTATGAAAATGAAATTTAAAAATGAGGAAAAACAAATATTCAATTTCAAGAAAATAATTCGAATCCTCATAATTTAACAATAATTATAAAATTACCTAAGCCTACTTAGTCGGTTACCAATTAACGTTGGATAATGATCTACTTGACTATTATTTGTAATAATTCTGACGTTGAAATTAATAAAAAAGTAGTCGGTAGGCGGTGAAATGTTATTTGGGTATAATAGGATAGCTTCCCCATCTGATTTTGGAACAAGATGGAAGAAGATTGATAACAAAATTCTCAGATTCCGTTGATGTCAATGAAAAATATTCGCTATATTATAATATCTAATAATAATTATTTTTTGATCTTTATTATAAATATACCTATTGAAAACTATGTTTATTTATTTACGGTAACTCCATTTCGATAAAGAAATAAAGTATATATTTAAACCAGTAAGCCAGTATTAGCTAGTAATAAAAGACAAAGACATTGACTAGTTCCAAACACAACAGTCCTAACAGTATATCGTTACACGTTTGTAAGACTAAAAGTCGTTACACAGAAACGAGTCCTACTGCCTTATATATAATACAATATTACTAATAAAAAGGAGTTTGGTAATTTCTTGAAGAACGATCAACATTACACATATTAAAATTTCTTAATATCTGGACTATTAATATTGTACTGAACGTAATTTGTGGTATTCTATAAATTTGTCTTTTTCTTTCTTGGGGCTTACTACCACATGAATAAATCTTCGTTATGTAAAAAATACAGATATTTATACCCAGTATGCTACTGGAAAAATAAGTCTCTGAGACGAAAGTAAACAGATTGGTGAGATTTAGGTCCCGAAGAGTATTTTCATAATGGAATCTATGGTATAATCCCTTTTTGAAAGACATATTTTAAAACAATCTGAAACTCTATTGGCCATAAGTAGGTCAGTTTTGTGACTAAAAGTGAGGAACAAATGACCGAAAGTCGGGATTCTTGCAGTTTTTTGTACAAATATGAAAAATGCTTGAAAACAATTTTTCAGCTTTTTGGTATATTTATTCTGAAAAAAGGACACTTGAAAATTATAAAATCACTTGTAACAAATTTTTCTAAAGCTTCAGTAATTAATTATAGTGAGTAAACTTAATTTTTTCTCTTAAAGTGGCCGTAGGCAGTGCTTCTGACCTACTAACAATAACGCATTTTTTTTTATTTAGACTGATTTTTAGAAATGTTGGCAATATTTGTTGATTTAGAGTGAAACAGATAAGTTTTGTAAATTTGTTGATTTAGTAGTCTTTCTTTTCTCAGTGTATAAACTTGTTATTTGGTAGTATCGATGATAAATTAATACACAATTTTTTTAAAGTATTAATGATTATAAAAACCATCAATTAAGTAACTTTAGAAATATAAATAATGAACATTTTAATTAAAAAAAAATCGATAATACATTAATACTACCAGATATTTAAACACTGAAACGTAATACTGTGTACAACAAAAATCTGTATATTACTGGGAAAATAAACCTCTGAGCTCGTGACTTTACCTCAATGTCAACAGTTAGGGTGTGTTTTTGACAAATAATGTTAATCGAAAATATAATAAAATATTCCCCAAAACTTGTCTACACATTTCTTAAAAGGATATAAAACTTCTGAGAAGGGAAACTGATTTAGTTTAGGAAACCTTAGGGAAGTATTTTATTATTTTTGTGATTAATATTCTATATCGATTTCACTGGAGTCTTGTGTGCTTGGCAAAGCCTATTAACACTTCTCTATATAAAGTTTTTATAAAACAATAGTTTGCACAGCTTCAGCCTACACGCCGGTTTCAAAAGGAAGAATTCTATTGTGTTATTTAAATTTTACATATCTACTGGACATTTTAAGTAAAATCTTATATTTAACATAGTGCATTATGCTTACAAGAAACAATTGACAGACACACATACGTTAACTTCCTTCATTAAATATAATAATAGTGTACTTTAGTTAAAATAAGTTTCCAAAGAGTAATATTATCATCATTCAAGTTTTTCCACAGATTAAAATAAAATAGATACCATCTTAATTGATTGAATACAGTTTTTTGGCCTTTCAAAATGTTTGAATTAAAATTTCTAAATACCTACATCTGTGCAAAAATATTGTATTAATATAAGTGGAAGATGAGGGTGGAAATTTTTGGTGGAATAAATTCTGCATCTCGATAACAGAAAATTTTTAGAAATAATCCTCAGATAGGTCGATTTTTGTTGTTAAAACGCCAATTTTTGCCATAAAAATTTCATACTGTGTTTCAACCTCCTCTTCTATAGATCAACCCCTTCGAAAATTTTAAATGACGCAATGGGTTGAGTTATAATATGTTTGAAAGATAACTTAGTTATGGCCCTGGATTTAGTTTTTTTTTTTTGAATTCGGATTATTGTTGTATGTGATAGAGCGTTTTAAAAATGTAAATTCAAATATAATCTCTTAAGTTCAATTTCTTGAAAATCGCAAATACCCAACTTCTAAAACTGCCTGTTTTTATTAAGATACAAGTATGTAAGTATTTAACATACTAAAAGTCAATGTTATTTAAACTCACAATCAGTGAACTTGGTCTATTGTTATTACTAGATAGTGTGCGGTAATAATTTATTAAGGTATAACAGCAAATTCACTCAAACTGATTTTTAATAAAATATTACCCTGTATGTCTATGTCTTTCTCATGGGAGTTTTTTTCATTTACCCTAAAAGCTGAGGTTTGTAAAAATAAAAAAAGCAACTATAGAACTATAGCCTAAACAGAATTTCGATTAACAGGAATAGTTAATTGTGATCGTTTGAAGCTGTAATGGTAAGTACCAGAAAATGCATTATTTAACTAAAATTCATCATATAACAATCGTACTTGTGATCGGATATGGAGACAAAACTAAAACATTCGTCATGACGGTGTTTAGAGCAAATACATTGCTTCCTTACAAACTTCATCCGACACAGGAGTTATCTCCAGACTATCGTGAGAGAAGATTTACTCTTCAGGGACATATAAATCATCAAAATTGCAGATACTTGTCCTGGAAAAATCCTCACTGAATTCGAAAGTTACATACTTAACAACCGGAAAAAAGTTAATAGATAATGACTGAGCAAGAATAGTGGGAAATCAAATAACTGCACCAGTATTCTCTGAGGGTAACCTAACCGTAGCTGCCTATTTAAACTCTCCAAATAGAGCTTATGCCTACTTTGACAAACTTATTTCCCAATCCAAACAATCCCGAGATACCAAATTCTACTTTGTGGTTTGAACAGGATTGGGCACCACCTCATTTTATACTTCCTATCAGAGAATAGTATTCCCAGATAGATGAATAGGCAGACGAGGTGCATTGGAATGGCCTGCAAAGTTGCCTCACCTGACCACACTGGATTTCTTTTTGTGGGACCACCAAACAACAAGATCTATCAAACAAAACCTACAAACTTGCAATAGTTAAAAAACAAAATAACTGTCGAAATAAAGGCCATTATTCCACCGATATCGAATACGTCAGAAAGGAAGTGGGTTGCTATCAAGACGTAGAAGGTGCTCATTTTGAAGAACTTGTTAATTAACTTTAATAAACTTATAAAAAAGTAAGTTTTTGAATTAAGGTATTTTTCAGTTTTATAGAAATTATTGAACATAGGAGGTCATATTTGATTTCACATTTTTAAAACGCTATATCTCTGACAAAGATTAATCAAACAAATTAAAATCAATATATAAATTATTAGAATAATTTTCAAACATGGTATAACTCAACCTTATGTGCCATGTAAGGGAGATGCTTAAGAGAGAGTATGAAATTATTATGGCAAAAATTGGCGTTTTCAAAACTAAATTCGATCTGCTTGAGCATTTTTCGATAGGCGGAGCTGCTTTCATTCGTCAAATTGCCAGTATTGTTGTTAATTGCTAATTAATAAATAAAGTAGTAAGTAAGTGTTACCTAGACTTTCAATCAACGAATCTATGAGTATAGGTATTTGTGGGGATAGCAAATACTTTAACAATTTGGTGTCGGAAGTGGATTGGAATAGAAATTTCTGGAATATTCGAAAAGGTTGTACAGTGTTCTTCTCAGAAATTAGTGGTAACACGGAGAATTAAGCTGCTGGACAGTGTTTGGAGGACTATTTCTGGACTGAATAGTGACTCTAAGGTGGATTTTCGAGAAGTTTCTAGAACATTCGATTTAGGAATAGCTGCAAATACGCGAGTGCCGTAGTAATAACGTGTTGTAGACTGAGAAAAAGGACTACTAGTGCAATTTCGGGAAAACTCTAGAACATACTATTTGGAAACTACAGGAGATACGTGAATTGTATCGACGAAAACGTGTTATAGACTTAAAACAAGATTATAAGTGACTTTTAGTGACAATTCTGGAACATTCGATTTGGAAACCACAGAAGATACGTGAACTGTGTTAACGGAAACGAGTTATAGACTCAATACGAGACTTAATAGTGACATTTTCTGGAAGTCCTCGAACATTCCATTTCAAAATTATTGGAGATAAGTGAATTTCGTCAACAAGAAAGTAATATAGACTCTAAATAAGACTTTTTAATGCTGTTTCGAGATTTTTCTGGAACATTTCATTATTAAAGTAGACGTGTTAACAATATTTTACGAGCTTTATAGTATAATAAACTTTATTCTGAACTGATTTACGTGTCGTGAGTTAATGCCAACAACAAGAAGCATGGCGGAGAAACCAACACAAGACTTACTTGTAGCATTGGTGCAACAAATGGAAGAACAGAAAAGTGAACGCCAGGAAGTATTAAGAAAGATTATGGAAGATCAATAAAGAGAGCGACAGGAAGAGAAAGATGAACGAAGGGAAATTAGGGAAGAACAAGAGAGAAGACGACAGGAAGAAAAAGAAGACTTAAGAAAAATGATGGAGGGCCTGGAAATAAGACGATCGGAGGAAAACGAAGATATAAGAAGAAGCTTAGAGGAACAGCAGGCAGCCATTTTCTCTCTCACTGAAGAACTTAAAGTCGATGTTATAGGAAAAGTCGGTGAAGTGGAAGAACAAGTCAGTGAAGTTAAAGAAAAAGTCAGTGAAGTTAAAGAAAAAGTCAGCCAAGTTGAAGGGGAAATAACCGAAGTCAGAGGAGAAGTAGCCCTACTCAAACAACAATTGAGAGAGAAGGGTGGCCAATTAGTACTGTCGCCTGGTGCTAGGTTACAACCACTTTCCTTCGACGGTCAAAATTCATGGTCAACTTATAAGAGACAATTTGAGGCACCTGCACGTTAAAATAACTGGAACGGTGAGGAAAAAGCAACAGCATTGGTATTAGCACTAAGGGGCCAATCATTAGACCTGCTCCAGATAATTCCTGCAGCACAGCAACAAAACTTTAGCATTCTGAAGGCAACATTATAGTATGGCTACCAACATCTCGCCCAAGTGTATCAGGCTCAGCTGAAATCACGCAGACAACGGGGTGGAGAAAGCCTACAGGAGTTCGAGGCTGTCGTGGGGAGATTAGCCCATTTAGCCCATCCTGATGCACCAATAGAGTTTCAGCAACAGTTGGCAATTGGAGCGTTTAATGATGGAGTAAGGGACCAAGAAGTTGAACGAATCCTTAAATTAGCCAGGCACAAGCGAAGTAGTGAGGCTCCAGTAGTACATGCACTTGAAATGAGGATGAGGATACCACACACCCAAATTCAGCAAAGTCCAAAATCAAAGATGAATATGGTGCATGTAGAGAGACTAGCCAAGTATGCAGCGAATAATGAATTGCCTGATGGGGACGTTCAGTCTTAAAGAGGAGGTAGTGTTACGCCACTGGACTATGTAGACTGGTTGGATGAGACTAGAAATATTACGAGAACGGCTGGGAATGTTCTGGAATATTCTAGATCGTGTGAATGGATGTATAAGTAAGACGCACGGTGGGCCGAGTTGAATATGAACGAGTGAAGAAGAAATAAGGTAGAGACTTGTGTGTTTAATTGTGATTATAGTTAAGACATTAATTAATCTATTGTTGTTAATTGATAATTAGTAAATAAAGTATGAGTAAGTGTTACCTGGACTTTCAATCAACGAAGCTACGAGTATAGGTGTTTGTGGGGATAGCAAACACGTGACAATATATTACCCAATTCTTTTCAGATTTAAAAAATGTATGCAGTATTTACGTTTTTTTATCTATTCAATTTTACAAAATGATTACAGCAAACTATACTCATTTGAATAAATAGAACCAAATTACAGTACACCTATATAATTTACTTGGTCTCAATATAGTAATTACTTATAGCACTGATTTATAGGATCGTACGAAATTATATATATTTAATGCTAAAAGGTTAAAATAAATAAATATTATTAGATCAGGTGGTCGGTAATGAAGGCAGATTTGTTTTACGAATTTATTTTCGGCACCTTGGAGCTAAGAATTAATTGTACACAGGGTGTCCATAAAGTTTCGATACATTCGAGTAAATACTTCACTAATTTGTGTTTTCTTTCTGGGCATTGTTAACTAATGAAGAATTTTAACATGGAATAGAGAATAACGTCTTGCTTTAAAAAAACGAGCTTACCGTATTCAACCGCAACACAAAGAAGATTATGCTACATGGCAAGCTATGTGTTATGAACTTCTTGAGGCTGTAGACCACGAAAATTTAATGGCTAACATTTTATTCAGCGATGAGGCTACATTTCGTATCAGTGGTCACGTGAACAAACATAATTGCCGAATATGGGCAGATACAACTAAACGAGATACGCTAAAAGTAAACGTTTGGTTGAGCTTCACGTAGACTCCTCTATGGGTCTTTTTTTCGCAGAAATGAGGATTTATGGTAAAACTTATATTGAAATATTGCAACAGTTTCTGGAGCCGCAATTAATGGATGATGGAAATGGTACTGTCGTGCTTCAGCAGAATGGATATCTCACCATTTCGTAATCACTATTCGAAACTACCTGAATGAAGTCTTTATGCCTCCGGAAAACGCAAATCACGAAAGGCTCCTCGGGTGGTCGAAGAATACATGCGGTAATTGGTATGGAGTTCAGGTTGGACAAATATGTAGTAGTTCACCTCAAGAGAGGATGATGCGGGGAATTCTCTGAAGATGCGCAGCTCATAGACGGAAGCATCCTAAGACATTTGATGCCGGAGGAACCTAAACATATTTGGGTGTACAACAAAAGCACATCCATGATTTCAGGCAAATAAAGAACCCTTTCTGTGGTAAGTACAGACACCGACTCAGAAAGATTTGGTATTCTAAACTTTCGGGGAAGAACAAAAGGTCTGCCGTTTCGGTTCTGCTCTGCACCATTGAAGTAGTGAAGTGGATGAGCTTCGCCGATTAGATAGAAATACCTGCATGATGATGAATACTTCTAGAAGTATTCATCATAGATCGTCCGTTCCATGTGTGTACCTCCCATATCAACGGGGGGGGGGGGCGAGGACTCTTGGAGTTGGAGTGGACGTATGGCAGAGTAGTACTAAGTATGGCATGTTAGATCCTTAGGAGCTTAGATCCCCTCTTGCGGTTTGTGAAACATCATGAAACTGTATGAGTAGGCATAGGATTGTTAAAGGCAGTGTCATTATTAAGAAAAAGCTAACCTAAAAAATCTGTTCCTCTAACATAGACTGTTTGTCTCGGGTTCAACAAAACCTGCGTTTAATGTAGCAGGCAGGATGAAATAATAGGAAACTGGTAGTTAGCAAAGACAGTTGCTCTACGCCACTGCTACATCAGCACAGAACAACGGGAATGAATGATACTTATTATTGCGGCATCTCCAGTCCCCAGCTGAAATCGACATTCGCTTGCGCAATGCTTCGCGCCGGCGGGCGCTACTAACAACTCTCTCCCGCATGTTAGTTACAGTTTAACTAAAGTTTTTATCGCAATAAACGGGGGTTTTGCATACAATCTAGTCTGATAATGTATACGTAAACAAGTATCTGAATTAAGTTTTTCGCTTTTTTTATATACCGATTGAGCATATTTTCGTTTTAGTATCTTGCCTTGTCAATGAGCGCGAGGAAGACACCACAATTCAACAATTTAAAGTATAAGGTAAGGATAGAAATGGTCAAGAAAGCGAGACCCACATAATTCTCAATTGGCGGAGGGCGTCGTCGTTTCCATCCTTATTTTATTCTTACAATTGCCAGCATTGTATCGTCTTCCTCGCTCTCATTGTTGGATGTAAGATACTAAAATTGAATTTTGCTCAGTCTGTATACATATATATTAATAAAAAAAAGTATTACCTGTGATGTATTAAATTGAAAAACATACATCTTTAGATTTTCTTGTATCATCGTGAGCAATAAAAGCTGTTACAGAGAAATTCAGGCTAATTAATTCAAGCTTCTAATGTTCTGTCTGACACATAATCACCGATCCAAAGGAAAACTCTATTTGCAATACAAAAATTTGGAAATGTCTACTTCAGATTCCATAATCACTACGTTAATATCTTGTACCAGTTTTTTGCTAACGATGATACATTGGAAGTGAAAGTATATAGTCGAATTATTTTCTGTTCATTGAATTTATCTTGTAATAGTGGTTCAATAATGTGCTTTAAGGTTTTTAACTTCTGTATTATAGAAGATAGCTATATTGTAACAATCTATTTTGAATCATCCTTTATTTAACGTAGTAAAACCATCTAACCTTTGTTCACTCTGTGTGGCTATAATAGCATAAAATGCCAACTGAGCCCTAGAGTGTCTTTCGCAGGCTATCAGATGTATTCCATTTCAGTTTAACTAAAGTTTTTGTTTGTCCACAGCGGCGGTGTCGACGGGCTCTGGTATTAAGTGGGTCCGTGTGAATGTGCCGCAGTATCGTGTGCCTGGAGAGACGGCAATGCTTCAATGCGATTTCGACTTAGGAAACGACACCCTGTACGCGGTTAAGTGGTACAAGGAGCATGAGGAGTTCTACAGATTCGTCCCAAAGGCGCGTCCACAGGCCAGCTGGTATAAAGTGGAAGGAGTACATGTTGACGTAAGTTGCATTTACTTCTCTCTCAGCAGAACAGGGAACATCTCTGTGGTTTTATTAAAACAAATAGTTGAACCTAGTTTAGGAAATTTAATACAAAATAGAATAATGTTATTCCAACATAACTTAGTGAGAGTTATATGAGCCATTCATTTTACCCTGTTTTTTGTTGTTGTATCATGAACAAAATTAAAGGGAGAAATTGAAGAAAACAACTATTCAGTTAATTTTTTTTGTTAGTACACTTAATATTTGGGATAAATGCTGTTTCAGAAGTTCTTACTTCTTATTTTTATTTAATTGTTTTTAAAAGGCAATACAAATTAAATTGTATTAAAATATAAATCCTAATTTTTTAACTTATAGAAAAGCTAAAAAGTTTTAAAAATGAACTAAATCCTATTCAAATTAACCAATGAAATTTTCGTGCATGTGGCAGTAAAAAGAATGATTAATTTTGTGAGATTATAATAATAGGGCCCTTGACACCCTTGATCATACTACCTTAGAAATCAAGCTTAAATACTTCGGTGTTAACAATATTTATTTACACAACGATTGAGCATACTGTATAATATTTCATAAAATTGTCAACAAGCTTCATCAACATCATTCAATGCCGACCAGACATTTATTAACATTTCTTTGTATAGTAGTATAATATAATAACACCAGCAATAACACCACATGTAATTACAACCCTCTCTATCCCTGAAGGTCTGGAATGACTTTGTACGGGAGAGGACTACACATTAATACGTTCAATGCGGATGGCGCGGATCTGCGTCTATTCGGTTCATTTCTATGTGCAGCAAGCACGGATGCGCGTCTAATACATGTGTTTGTTATATATGTTAGTATTCATTTAGCACTTGAGACGAGCACTTGTTATTGAGATAGCATATTATAAATAAACCATTTTCTGAAATATATTTAGGCGCCGTTTTTGGTTTTGACATTATTGGTTAGTTCTGTGAAAATATAAAGATGACGAGTAGCAAGCCAAGCGGTTCACGGTCTAAACGATGCAGTTTAAAAATCCGAAGCGATTATCTGATGAAGAGCTTGAACGTATATTGAGTAATTCATCCAGTGAAGATGAATATTTTCCTTTAGATGAGTCACCTTTAGATGAGTCATCTGAAGAAGATAACATTGATGAGACGGGTAAGTATGTACTTTTTTTATAGCAGATATAGGTTTGAACACTTCATATTGTAGAAGTTGATGACTACACGGGTGTAGCCGGCATTATTGGTGGAAATTCTAATTTGGATGATGATGGTGACGAGCATGATGAAAATTTAGATCCGAATGTAAGCCAAGATGCAGGTCTCTGGCAGAATGAACCTAATGGAATTTCAAATTTTGAATTTACCAAATATTCTGGATTACTTGTGCAACCACCAGAGGATGGCCGTCCTATAGACTATTTTCAACTTATTGCAGATGAAAATTTTTTTCACTTCATAGTCGAAGAAACAAATAATTATGCAGAAGAAATCTTCCTATCTGGTGTAGACGAAAAATCGAGGATAACTGCGTGAAAACCACTAATAGTACCGGAACTACGCACATTTCTTGGTCTTTTATTACACATAAGAACTTGGATAATCAATAGAATTCAAGATTATTGGAGAACGGATTCTCTTTTTAATTTAAGGTGTTTTGGGGATAACATGAGTAGAGATCGTTTTTTAATAATTCTACGCTGTTTGCATTTCGCTAAAAATCCACAACCCGGGGAAAACATTGAAGACAGAATTTATAAATTTCGTCCACTTTTAAATTTTTTCAATTCAAAGATGATAGAAATATATCAACCAGGAAAAAATCTGTCTGGATGAATCAATGGTTCCTTGGCGAGGACAACTGAATTTTAGAGTTTACATAAAAAAACAAAAGACATAAATATGGAATAAAACTTTATGTACTTACGGAACCCGATGGACTAGTACTTAATATGAGTGTTTATACAGGGTCTTTAGATTCAGCTGGAGGAAAAGGTCACACAAAAAAAGTGGTTCTGGGTTTGATGGAAAATCATCTAAATTGTGGTCATTCGATATTTATGGACAATTTTTACGTGATTGTAGATCTTGCAAAGGAACTTCTGAGAAAGAAAATCTATTGTATAGGAATGCTACGTGGAAACAGGAAAGGCAATCCGAAACAAATTATAAATGCTAAGTTACAAAAGGGACAGTCTCTTGCAAAATATCAAAATGGATTACTTGTAAGAAAATGGAGAGACAAACGAGATGTCCTGTATTTATCTACAGAATTTAAGAACAACTTGATTGAATACGAGAACAGAAGAGGGGATAAAATTACTAAACTCTTACCCATTTTGAAACACAATGAGTTCATGAGTGGTGTAGATCGGAAAGATCAAATGATGGCTTACTATCCATGTGAACGAAAAACGTTACGATGGTACAAAAAGCTGGGCATTCATCTTTTTCAACTTATTTTGGTAAACTCTCATTATTTGTATAATAAACATTGTGGACAAAAAATGACACACAAAAAGAAAAAATGTAGAGTGTGTACACAGAAAAAGCTAAGAAAAGATACAATATATGAATGTGGTACTTGTCCTGAGAAATCGGGCCTTTGTTTGAATGAGTGTTTCATTATTTATCACAGAGAAAAAGATTTACTTTAATTTTTTTTGTCTTTTTTATAACTATTTTAAAATAAATATTTAAAATTAAAAAATCAGGATTTTATTGAAAGACGCGGAACCGCGCCGAGCAGCATACCGATGGAACATTACAAGTGTAGTGCTGACGACGCAGATCCGCGTTGAATGACAGGCGGCTTGATAATTGACAATAGCTGTCAAAAACATCAAATATGTTATCACTGATTGCATAAAAGGTATGTTTAAAAAGAAAAAAGTATTCAGCTCCTAGATGTATACTACGCCACAGCTCAGCATTCAACGTGTAAAAGACAACGGACACAGATCCGATATCCGAGTATACTGGGATTAATTTCTCTTTCCGAAAAAATCCCAGTTCCTCGACCGGGAATCGAACCCGGGACTCCGAGGTTTTGAGGCAAGTACGTTCCCTCTAGACCAGGGAACCATATAAAATTAGTTTTTTAAAATTATAACTTTTAACATCTATAGCACTTTATTTTCTTATAATTATTTAAATGACAGCCTCCAAAGAATTGCGCTGCGTCAGATTGATAAAAATGGCCTTTTAGAAAATACAAAACACATGTATCCGATTCGGTTACAACAAAAGGAAATTTGGTTATATATCCTGAGCATTTATAGATTCTATGCTTTGTTGTTTAGACCTTTGCTCGTCTCTATTAGTAGCTGTATGAATCAAATAATCAAAAATAAATAGAAACGTCATATCTTTTACAAAAGTTTTTCAACATTAAAGTTTGAATTAGTCCATTACACTGCTGGAAGGTACCGTCATCTGTTAGTAAACATCGTAGTGCCACACAGGGAAAAATGTGTGTTATATTTTACCACAATTGTAGAAAATTGTACGCCAAATTGGTCTTAAAAAAGTGACAGGAACAATTTGTGCAAATAAATAATACATTTTTGGGGCAATGATTTTGTACAGTTTATGCATTAACATTGTTTGAAATTTTTGTACAAACTGAAAATTCACATAAATTGATTTCTTTACAAATTTGAATTATGGTTGCATAAATATACATCATTTTATTCCACTTGTGGAACAGATCTCTGAACAGATTAAGTGAGTTTCTACAATTTGTGTAAAATTTTTAAATACTGTGAAGGTTTTCTAAACAAACTTTCGCATCTAAACCTCTTCACTTGTAAAACATATTTACAAAAAATAGTGCTCTTAAGTGACACAATGTTTATAGTTTTTTAAGAGAGTATGTTTTTAGTTTTCCACAATTTCTAAATGAGAAATCCACAGATTGCGTAATTTCGCGACACGCGTTACCCATATGCTTACCGTGGCGGACGCGATCTCTACAATTTTTTAACCAATAGCAGTATAGAATGATTATCTTTATGTGAAACAAATGAAACAATTATGCAAAATTTTATAACAATATCGCCAAATTCATTGTGAATAGTAGTATGTTATTAAATTACCCATTTTGTGAGGGCGGCATTGATAAAATTAGGCATAGATTACTATTGTTTAACGGAAATAAATACGTTGGGGCCCATACTTTGACAAATTTGTCAGTATCCGTTTATAAAATCACATCTTTATGTTACACAATTTGTGCAAACCTTTTAAACAGTTATCTAAAACTAACTGTAAATAGAATGGTAACAAAATATATAGTTTAGGGACACGCTTAACAGTAAATTAAGCCTAATTTGCTATAACTTGTTGAATAAAAATAAATAAATTTGACTCTAAATTTCGCCAATTTGTTAGTCGAAGTTTCCAACAAATTCATTGTAACTAAATCTTTATATTAGATAAATAAAACATACAAGAATTATGCACAATAAAAATGTATAAAACTATATAACGTTATGCCTTGAAATTATACAATTGTTTAAAAAAATGCAACAAGACGTTGTTCCACAACATTGTGCAAAATGTTCCAAATGGATTTATCTCTGTGCAGTGAACACAAATCAGGCAAAGCGCGTTGCTAAATGTAAACAGGTGATGTTATTTGTTAAGTGAAGTAATTATAAATATCCATTATTCTAAATTGTCATCATATTACTGGTGCATCGTACCGATGTGTGAAAATACTTCAATAAAAATGCCAGAAAAAGTTTTGTCTAAGTTCTAAGAAACGGAAAACGTAGAAAAATATAATTAAATATGGTTAACGGGATCCAAAGAAGTTTTCGAAAACAAGCTGCGTCTTTGTATGCGAGAACCATTTTGATGTAATTAAAAAAAATAGTAATATTACAAATAAAAATGCAAAGGCAATAAAAGTAATATGTGTAAAGTACATGGCACGGTAACAAGATGGAACCTAGGTTTTTAACGATCTCTCTTATTTTTTTTTATGTTATTTTGGGACACAGAATATTATATAATATTTTTCATCGTGAAATTTTTTGTTATCCTACTGGGTGCTACTGAAAACCACCGGACACAGATTTGTCAATTTCCATTTTGCGTTAGACTCATTTTTAGTAAATGTTAATATTTAAACGGATTTCAATCGCAAACTCACACAGATTTTATTTGAAACCGATAAAGGGACGTCCAAAAATATTTTTTTCTAAAACTACTTATATACAGGGTGTATATAAAATTCTCACACATATCTAACAAAGGTATTTCTAATTTTCTTATATAAAATAATCTATATACAAAAATTTAGGAACCAGAAGGGCATTAGATATGGAGTTGAAATTCCTACCGCTGAGTAGCCTTAACAAGGAACCAATCAAATGTCTTACAAAATTTAGATATCACCAGCCGTTCACGATTTATAAGGAAAAAATATAGTATCACCCCCAAATTTGGCTAGTGTAAAATATAACTTTTTTGTTTTTTTCATACGTTTTGCGAAAAAACTAATTTATGTATCAACATCTTAAAATGAAATATTCACTTTCTCATGTTTTGTATAGATTTCTGTTTGGGAATATTTCATTAGGTGCTTGCAATATAATATTATGTCTGTATAATTATCGTACACCGAAGATAACTATGTAAGTAATATTAGGAAACAACCACCCGTATTTAATACACGAACTAGATATCGTACTGTTCACCAGGCGGTGATATACAAGCAGATGACGTCCCGCCAATAGGAGAGTTTCTCGAGACGCGCCAAGGTCAATTAGTAATTTAAACATTTTTTAGGTAGAAATTATGAAAACAGATTTAATAATTGCTAATGTTTAGTAAGACTATATTAGAATGTATGAATTTGTTTTAAAAATCTGGCAAGTGTAATTAATAGTAAATAACAAAACTGCAAATTTATGTAAATATAACAGGGATAAAAGTTAAAAATTTTATCCCCGTTCTGAACTTCAAATTATAAGTATTTCCACTGTATGTTTTAACTATAAAGGAGGAAATACTGTTTTTACTATTTTTAAATTTATTGGTTATTATTATTACGTTGTTAAAATAATTCGTAATTTAATGAAAGTCCAACGAAAACATATTTCTCAACGAGTATATTATTAAAATTTAAATCCAAACATGTATTAAATTGTAATTAAGTGAAATTGTTTGGAGAGCCTACCTATAAAAATAATCGTTGTGAAAAACCAAATGCTAAATGAAGTTAAAGTGTACAATAATCATTAGAGTTGATAGAAATAGAAGCATTCATGGTCTATGTATAGTAATTTTACTACAAAAATACAAAAGGCAATACCAATCTAACTGTGATTGGATTATCGGTTTGCCATTGAGGGTTGTTACAGCTATTGCTTCGAGTATTGTTATTTTCAATGTCATTTCCATTACTCTATATGCTCCTTTGAAAACGCGTAACGATATAATAATGATAATAGCCTCTAAAATTGGTATTTCAAAAAATAATACAAATTTGATGACAAGTATTACCCAAATATATATTTAATTATTTTTAGTACTTTATTACATACCGTCTATGTTTTAAAATATATTTCTGAAATTATTATGTTTCTAAATAAGTATAAAATACATAATAATTCATATTAAAATAATGGAAATTGTAATAATAGTGACGAACAAGAAAATACATTTTTTGTAATATGTACCTAAATAGCATATCCCACTGGAATAAACCCTTCTGATGACAGAAATGATAAACAAAAAGTGGTAACACGTAATGTTTTCTTGTTACATTAATAAAACATTATGGGCAGGAATAGCATTATTGTTAATTTTACTAATCTATTTATTGCTATATATCAATGATATATATGACTTATATTAGGCTTGCGTAGACACATTTACAAAGATTGAGAATAATTTTTAAAAAACATATGTTCAGTTCATTTTTTCTTTTATGAGAGCTCAAATCGTCTCGCTTTAATCACCCATCATAGCTGGATCCTATCATCCTTGATAACGAATTTTCATTGTCCTGATATCTTGATGAAATCATTCTTGCTCGTCGTTTACCTCACCATAATTTTCAGGAAAAAAAATTTAAATCAGAATGCAGAAAGTGATTTTTATAGACATCCAAGCGTTTGGTATGAATCTAAAACATCGCTTATTAGTTGCTTGAAGTTCTCATCCTTCTTGTTGCCTAACAACTGAGTTCCAAACTCTAAGTTGTTGTCTGTTGAGTGTTCCTTTAAAATCTGCATCCTCAAGCAATTTTCTAATTTGAGGAACAATAAAAATGCCTTCTTTAAGTTACTTAATTGGGGAAAGAGTTCTCTTAAACATTTAAATCTTAAATTCATAGCCTTCATAAAATCTTTAATTAGCACAAGTTTAATATGAAGAGGTGGCAAAAGGACATTTTTAGGATCTGCAAGGGGCACATATTTAACATACCTGGTTCAAATTCTTTTCTTTCCGGCCACATTTTTTTCACATAATATTTTTTTACTGCACGACTGTCCCACAAACAACAATATTTTGTAAAGCCTCCTTGAATCTCTACTAAAATGGCTATTACTTTTAAATTCCCATATATACTGTCATAATCCTCTTTCATTGTTACTGAATGGGCCATTGGTATAGATGGTTTTAAATTTCCATTATGTGGTAATACAGCTCTTAAACTGTATTTGGAGGAATCTATGAATAAGCACCACTCAGTAGGAGAATGCTCGATATTGAGTTTCTGCATTAAACCATCAATATCAGTACTCGCGCGTAGTGAATTTCCCATATTATAAAATGCGGAAAATGTTGCATTTCCTTTTTAAAAGTCATAATCTTTGTTTCTTTAGCCAGTAAATTCCATTCCTTAAGTCGGGAATTAAGAAGTTCTGATTATTTTTTTGTCAGCCCCAAGACACTTACCAAATCATTCAATTCATTTTGAGCAATTAAGTGAGGGTCCCTAAAACTTTCTGGAATATACAAAGGGTCGGCACACCGGTCTGGGCTGTCTGAAGAGTCGTTACTATTTCCATAACAATACTTTTCCAATCTAAAGGCGCAATTGGTGCTGCTAAGTCTGATGCATTATGAGCAACAGGTTTTAGGGCTGAAGGCAATCCGGACATTTGATTATTTCTTTTTCTTCTTTAGAATATCTCTCAGTTCTTGCTACACAAAAATAGCCATCATCGAAATGTTTGGTGGGTTATCGGCATACCATTGGGACCGTAAAAGGAATGCTTTTTCTTTTCCCTTTCATCCACTGCATTAGTGACACGCTACAACTTACACAACAATCGTGGGGAGCCCATTGCGTGTCTTGATCTCCGACTAAAACTATGTTTTTTTCACATTTTCAGACCTTCGCAAGGAATTCTCCGCAAATGTAACAAAACTTGTCAGGTGAGGTTTTGCAACTTTGGCATTTTTGTCGTAACAAACGAAAACACTTTCACCAGACACAATTGGACACTTGGAAGATCAAAACAGGACTGATACTGAAAATGTCCCATCAACTTGCCCTTCTAAAATTGCCGACCCATCATAAAATTTATTACCTGGCAATATAATTGGGTCTATTGTATTCACACAAAAATGGTATGTATTAGGAGTTATTGGATGTTTTTTCAGTTAACGGTATAAAAATAAGTACTGAGAACCATGTTCTAAAAATTGTGTCGGCTAGTGTAATTAAAGCCGGCTTGTTCTAAGGAACTGACTGACGTCGGTGAGGGGCATGGTGTAGCTTACAAAGGCTTAACTCCTATATCATGTCCATTAACACTTGTTTATTGTTGTCATCGTACACTTTTGTGCAGCCATGTATATATTGCATTTTTTGACATTTTGCATATTTAAAATAAAACATCTGCAGATTATCTAGTTAAATAAGACAAAATACGCAATAGGCGAAATATTTTTAGGTTACAAAATAAAATTGCTAGATATAAAAAAGCAAATGCTTTATTGATATTTCCTAGTTATTAATTTTGTGTTTTGTTCATATTTTTTTCTTAAAGTATTTATTTTAGAGAAATTGCCGATATAGTCCTTTTACTCACATGACGTGATGTGGAAGTAAAATAAAGAAAAATCGTTGAAAAAAATCCAAGTTTTTTCGTATAGAAACAAAATATCGATGTACTTGGCATTAAATAAATTTAATACTAATTTTGTTTTGCATTTTCCTTAATATTCTTACTAAAAACAACTTGTGCATTTTTTTAAAGATCGCCCTGTGAAATGCAGAAATATGATTTGCATTTATAGCAAGTATTATTTTGTATCTAGTAGCCCCTTTAATTAACAGTAATTAAAATTAATGTAAATAAAATATAAAGTTGTATATTATTATTATCATGTTAGGTTTGAAAAGGTGTTTTTGTAATACCCAATAATTATTTATTATTTTTTTCTAGAAATGCATAAATAAGAAGCAATAATATGTCAGATTTTTTTAAACAAATTTGTGTTTTATGTTTTGCACAGATAAAGTTACTTACCTTTCAGGATAGCCAGGAAAAGTAAAACATGCTCCAATGTTCCATTGTACCTTTTATTTTTATAGCTTTTGTAATAACAAATGTGACCTGCTATTTTCTTTGCCCCTTCCATCACGTCACATTAAAAAATAGACAAAAAAATGAATGAAGTATATAAATACGCACTAAAAGCACAGTAAACTAATAAAAGTATCTATAACCTGGAACGCAGTAAACGCACTTAGAGGCCACCGATTACTGTGCCTAGCAACAAGCCGAGATAATTTACTAATAGTTGAAAACCTGCTGAATTGCGTATTTCTCAGCGTATGTCGTACGTTCATCCTCTACCTCTGCACGATAAATCGTTGTCATTAGTAATAATGCTAAGTGCTTTTGCATTTTTTTTAATTTGAAAAAAATTCAAGATATTTCATTTTATACCTATTAATCCGTTTTGCTTTTGCGTGTCTTCAAGTTAATAATGGATAATATTTTAGATGTCAATACAGGAAAACTATAAAAATCGAATTTTTGCTACTTTGTTCGTATAAAGTATGGTTTTATGGGTATGATGCGGAGCGCATCGTTTTATGTTAGTGCTGTTTAAGCTTAAGCCATAATTCTAATAATCTTTCCATTTAATAGAGATTTGTACTATGATGTAAAAAAAAATTTAAACGTAATAATTAATATAGTAATAATTTCCAGACCACAATTTAAATAATAAGTACGAATTTTTTGGGTTATTAGGTCCAATGTAATTAAATCACTACTGTATTAACTTGCTGACGTTTCAGTATAATTTATTACCATCCTCAGGGCACTGTAAATATAAATAAATTGATTGAAAGTTATTCTATAACCATATGGGTGATAAATTCTAATCCAAACTAATAGTGAAGAAATAATATTGAACAGTTACTTAATTATTTTATAACAGATTGTAGGAAATATGTACTTATTTTAGGCACTTCAATTATGATTTAGAATTAGTTATATAGTTATAGGTTAGTGATATATTAAAATTATAAACAAATACTCACATTAAAATTTAGTGTTTCTCGTGCATAAAAAACATAATGGCAGGAACATACTTCGTAGCTATAATATTGAGTTTATTGAAAAATACTCAGTATATAGGCGCATACAGAAATGAGAAATTTTTATATACTTCTTGAAATGTGTGTTATTCTCGTCGAGGCTGTGACACTAATGAGATTATTTTTTAGCACTGTTAAACTTACTGTAGATAAGGGAAATCGCTTAATTACCTAAGTTATGATAGATAATATTCAAATTTTGGATATCTGTTCTAAAATTTACAATGTTGTTTTTAAATTTAAATTTTTAAATTTTAGAATTTGAATATTATCTATCATAACTTAATTAAGTGATTTATGACTGATTTCTGCACCTGCAATGTGGGACTTCGTCCTCAGAATAAACCTGAATTCCACCAATCACATTTCACGATGTGGGGTTGTTCGGGGGATTGATTATGACATGGGGTGTGGAAATCAGTCTTAATATATGGTGTTAATTCGTGGTTTATATTGATTTTTGCAGTTTTCTGTCAATAAGGGATGTGTTAAATTGTTTTGTTTTGAAAGTAGAATACTATTTTAAACCTTATAAGTTCTAATCGAATAATTTATGGCTCTCTACAAAAATATCTTATTTTTAAAATTGGTTAATATTTATATTTATAGATGACGCTAAAATGGCAATCATTCTTGTATTCTCAACTTTTCGTTCTGTGTGTGATTTTATTTAATTTCGGTCTTTGGCTAAGAACATTGTTAAATGTTAATCTGTTGTGTGTCTAATGTTTACATATATGTATATTTTATTGACTTTCAAATTGATTGGTCTTGTAATTGTTATACCTACAGGTAATTACTACTTAGATTTTGATATTTTTCCAACTTGATACTTTACGATTGAAATATGTTCATATAAATAAAAATGTTTTATATTTAACGAACCCTTTGTTGCTATTATTTTCAATTTGAAATGTTTGTGTTTTCTTAATTCATACTTTAATAACGTTATTTAAATAATTGTGAATTTATTTATATGTATGTTCTTATAAATTGTTTTCTATTATAGACGTGGTTTTTTAAAAAAAATTTCTGTTGTGGAATTTTACATCATTACTTGGCTATTGAGCCCTGAAGAAGTTTAAGCAACGAAACGTAGGCAAGATAGCGTTTTATTTTAACCTATTGTTCTGGTTCCGACAATTTCAACCTGTAGAAGATTTTTCAAGAACACAAATTTCACTTTTTAGTTAATGATTTTGTTAAACGTAGTTACTTTGCAAACAAAATAGCTGCATTTCTTAAATAAAGATGCAGTATACGCATCAAAGTAATGTCTGTCAAAAATCAGTATCTATCATGGTTAATTCTTCTTCTTCTCCTTCTCAAAGGCAACTACATTTACAAAATCATTAACGATATTTTAATATTAATATCCAAATATCTCAAACACTTTTTGAGATAACGTGACACATGTTCTTATTTTTGAAATCAGAAAAATGAGTAAAATAGAAATATTTTAAAATATTTAAAAAACAAAGTAAAATATCACAGTTCTTAAACGCGATGGGCAATTGTTTATTTAATTCAAAATTTGAATTATACGAACAAAATTAGTTATAATGGTCTACATACTTTTCTGATAATTTCAAAAATAACCAAGTTATTTCAAATAAGGACATTGTCGCGTGATGACCCTGCACATAATCAATTAAACAATTAAGAGTGTCAATACAATACAACCTAACATAAGGAAATTGTCGCTCTTTCTTGGACTGTAGCTTGTTTATTGAGGAGTATATTCAGGGATTCTGGATGAGTGCTTGTTGTATCAATAACTGATATATACATTTGGGTGGACCCTACTTTGTTAGTTGCAAGATTATAGACTAAATCCCATGGATCAGGCTCGAGATTATCTGCTTCAATTTCTTTCCATTTTTTTCTGCTTGGCGGTGCGTTTTAGACGAAGGCAAATCTTGTTCCAGAAACAAACAAAATACCAATAAATAGCGTATAATATACCGTTTTTAGCCACTTCGAAACTAAAAAAGAGTTACAGTATGTTTGCTCAGGAGACAAAGAAACTTGAATTGTACTAGAAATTATCGTATAAAAAGAATTTTCTACAAATTGCGATGTAAGGTTTATCCTAGATTTGTCCTCATACAAAAGAAACTTAAAGTATATTTTACTCCTCCAATGGGCAAACAAGAACTTTATACAAATATGTTTAAGTAATTTTGCAATATAGAACTAGTTTGAATTTGTGTTGTACATTTAATTAAGATTTAATTTAAAATTTAATTAGAAAATTTATAGATTTATTCAGGGAATGATAATAAAACTGAGGTTAAAAGATTAAAATTAGCGGCAAACATTAAGTTCTAAAATCAGTATAACACTTAATATGTCTCATTAATAATGTTTTAATGTCATAGAACCGAATCAGGGTAGTAGAGTAATAAAGTTCGAGGCCGACTAATTTAGTCGCTAATTTTCGATATCACTCTTCCTTTTGTTTTCCCCGTCGGAACATTGGCGTACATGAATCAAGTTATTAATTATTTATCTCGTCTCCCCCTAGCTTATACTCTGTATTTCCCATTTAATGGAACTTGCTGAAATATTAACTCAACTCTGATAATATTTTTAAATAAATGACTACCAGTCCTCGTCCTACTTAAACTAATTTATAAAAGAAAATTCATATTTAAGGAAAGTGTGCTCCTCCAATATGATAAACCACTTTCATTAGTCAGAAACAATGAAAATGTTAAAATATTATTTTCTTATCGTATAAGGTGCCTAATATTTTCATGGATCGGTACAATTCGAAAACTAGATGACTTAGAGAGACGATTGAACGAGAAAATTTATAAATAATTTAATGCCAATCACACGAAAAAATATGTGTCTACTATCCCAAAAAGTACTAAACTTAGAGAAATTTTTTTTCGTATCTGACCACTTTCTATTAGGTGTACAGTGTACACAACAATATATAATTTTCATTAAAAACCATTATTTTTTGCTAATATCGATTGAGATATAGAAAAAATAGTCATTTGAGTGCAAGCCTATATAACACCAGACGTTTTATCGACATACATTTAAAGTCCATTTTATGTCCGAAGGTTCATGGACAAATACGAACGTCCAGTATGTGTACTCCTAAGTAACAATTTTAGTTTTAAAATGTTGTATAAGATATCCTCAAAGTTTATTTCTAAGATTACTTATAAACGTAAATATTCTAAAAGAATAGAAGGGCCTACATGCCTCTTTTTAAAACTATTATTAAAACTTTCAAGTTTTAATGAATTGTTCAAAAATTTACTCTTAGAGTATCTGAAGAGTATTATAAAATCATACTAGGTTTAAAATAAGTGTCATATTAAAATTTAAAAGACACACACAAATGCTTTGTGCGGACGTTTCGTATTTAATTAAGTAAGCATAAATGCAAATTAATCTAGGGCTACGCTCATTTGATCCACGCACGATATTGTATTGGCCTCATGCATAGTTATAAAATGAACATATGGCGACAACTGCGAACAATTCAACTTATAGATCGACTACTTATAATGAAGTATTGGGATACCCACAATGGGCTAAAATGTTCACCGACACTATCTTTACTGTAATTCATGGGTTAGATAGTTAGACACATTTTAAAAAATATATGGGTATTTTTTTTCCGGCAAATAAATAAATCGGAAGCATCCACTCGTAATATGATTCAGTGTTAGTCAACTGTTTTTTTAGTGACAAATTACATTTTTTTGTTCAATCCGTATCATTGGCTAGTTATATATCTCTTGCCACTAGAAATAATGGCGGCAGTTCGTATAAACCCTATTAGTTTTGAACAATTCTACTTCAAATATGTTTTGTCTTAAAATGCCTATTAAATTACCAACTGCACTTTAAGTATGTCAATTTGTTCTTGTAGAAGTATATTTTAAACCGAATTGGCCTTATCATATTACTTGAAACTTGTAGGCTTATCTTAAAACCCATTTTAAACCCTTTAAGCACATAACACAACCGCTTTAAAATCTATAGAATTTATGGTGTCCGGATAACATAACCTAAAAATTCAGTTTCTCGCTACGATACATACGTCAGCTCAGCGCGCCTCCCTCGTTTTTTATTCAGTGCGTTAGTTTTATTATGGTGGGGCCGGTGTAAATTGCAACTTTCTTCATGAGCCAAAATCGTTGCGTCCCTGATATAGAAAATTTATTTACGTAAACCCGACAAGATCTAAAAGTTTTAAGAAAATAATATATTCTTGTCGAAAAACATAAATAAATTCTTCATTTTATGTTTTCCTTAACTTAGAATAGCCGAAGTGGTAATACATTTGCTAAAACTGAGAATTTGTTTATTTGAAAATATTCATATTAAAACAATCATGATCCAAACGAAAGGAAAATATTTAGCTTGAGACTTGACTCGAGATGAACGTCAATTTATACTGAAGGTAGAGAATTATTTCATCCGTGAAAAAGGAAATGTTGAACCCTTATTTCTTGTTTGAGCTCTACAACAGCGAACATCTGACCTGCGTGGAATTTCGAAAATTGTATCATACTGTTTGAATACCGCTGACAATTGTACCAAATAACATTATATATGGCTTTGACTCTTTAAGACGAAAGTTGTAATCTTACAGCGGTCCATCTATAGTGACATTTTAAAACATTACATTGTGGAAAAAGGAACCAAACTCTTTTATGCTTAAGATTGATTTATTGCAGATTTTTGTCTGCTTCATTAAAACTCTAATAAGTAGTTGGCTTTATAAAGATTCGACCTGAAACTTAGTGATTTCAAAGAATTTCAGATTCATATCCGGGCATTAACAACTATCCCAAGATAATGCCATAAAGGGATTATAAAACCACAACACGCATAAATTCCCTATAACACTCAATACTCCAACTTGGACTTAACAGCTATAAAGTTTTGTTGAAGGCTTGACAAATGCCTTGTCAGTCATAAGCCAATAAAGACTGAAAGATAATTTAGTTTGGCGTATGATAAATCTGGCATAAATCACTAGTTTATGAGCTGGCCAGTATAAAGCATTGATAAAACCTAAATAAATCTAAAAGGTATTTAAATTGTTACTTGGAATAAATAGTATTATACAGGGACATCCACAAATATACATATGTGTTCAGTATATCCACATTAAATATAGGTGTAAAATATAGCTCTACATTTAATAAATAAATTAAAATACTACATATTAAATACGTTAAATTGAATAAATATTCTACCATGACTTGTTGCAATTAAATTATTTTGAATTGAAATAATTTTTAATCAATGCCCTGTTAGAACTGCCTCAAATAGTGAAGCACCCCAGCCCTGGGCTGCTTCATCGCGAATAAATTTCCTATAATTTTTACATAAAACTAAATTATTTCCAAACATTTATATCATTAAATTCCAAATTAATTATTACATAAAAAGGTTAAACCATTTTCTTAGAATTTTGGCAGAAAACGTATGCATTCAAACTATAGATTCTAAATTATTCTGCTAAGTAAAAGAACACACAGTATTTATTTAATATTTTAAAACGTTGACAAAACTGTACAAAATCTCAAAGCATTCTACAGTCGAGAAGCGATAACATAAACAAATCGACGTTAACACGTAGGGTTGTAAGAATTTTACTAAGAATAGGGTCAAAGGCTAATAAACAGAGTCATTATATCACTTTTCACCTAAAGTATCTTGAGTTTAATTTTGTTGGGAGAGCACAAGAGCGTTTGGTTATCTCCGTCAAACTTGCAGGCTTGGACAACGAACTCACTCGCGGGAAATCATATAAATACGCGAGATTTCATACGATCTAGGTCGTCATCTCTGACAACCCCAAGCTATACACTTTGATTATACGGAATCGGGTAAGAAGAGATTGTTCAGTTTTCCGTGGCAGAGTTGCGCCACATATCTGACAACCCCAAGCTTTACGCTTTGGTTCTACGGAATCGGGTACGAAGAGATTGTACGACTCTCTGTGATATAGTTGTGCTCCAGCTCAACTCTCTGACAGCCCTAAGCTTCACGCTTTGGTTCTACGGAATCGGGAAATAAGAGAGTGGCCCTGTCTCGGAGTTGTAGCTAGCCACCAGCATTGGGAGCCGCGCTTCATTAGCATGCGATAGCCGCGGACGCCGTCGCTGTCATGGAGGTGGGTAATTCTGAGTGTACTCAAGATCTCGGGGGAGTGGGCCCCGCGGAAATCTCCGTGTGTCCACGAATTGGTAAGGACGGCATTTAAATAATTTTTATACTGAGTTGCCATTTTCTACGTACTTGAGCTCACTAAAATTCATTAAACTAATTCAATTTGTTTGTTACAAGTGAAATGGCAACGTTAATCAAAGTACTACTCTATATGCTTGAGTTTCGCGATTTTCAACAATATTTGACCGTTGGTACCAAAGATTTCCAAATAGGGTTTTTCTGTTATAATGCACTGCTCAACACATTTTTATTAATAACTAGTACAGCCTATATTAATTCCGATAGGATCAGTAATAGTAGTTGGAACTTTCATTAATTTTTCCAAATCAAGTTAGGTCAAAATATGGTAATGTACATAATACATAGTGTTCAGTTAAATCTGCAATGTCGGTAAATTAATCAAATTTCACTCCTTGTGAGCGGATATCGAGCGGTCGGCTGGCAGATTAGTCTGGCCATATGTCGATGACCCAACATGCACCTTCCTTTGACTCTCTGAGTGTTTTTACCGGTGGACCTTGTCTCGCGACAGGGGGTCCGGGGACAGACATCCAGTGAGTATTGTTTAATGCTTTATGGCCACAGCTACCTTATGCGTGCGGTAAATGCGGTTAACGCCTGCCAACCACTACACAAAAAAAAACTACGGGGTAGTTCGGTTCGTCTTGATTTAAGCTTACTGATGGTGGGACGAATTCGCGCACTCCACAAACACGTGGAGATAGATAACATCTGTAAAGTTTTACAGATGTTATCTAAACTCCGAAGCGGAAGTTTCCGCGCAGGTAACCAGGTTTTGTTGCTTTGCAGGTTCAACTAGCTAAAACTCAATGTATTTCTTATGGACAGTTGTTTAAGCACAGAAATAAAAGGTGTGAAAACGTTATTTGAGTTTCCTACTTTCAGGTACAAAAGTGAATTCGTAGTAAATCAGTAATCATAAATCTAAAGCCAAATCTTACTTATACTAGTCATTCTCTAAAACATATATCAGTGCAGTACAGATGAATGTTCATATTAATTGGTAAAAATTATCTAATCACATTAAAGCAAATTAAATGTCATAAATGAAACAAAGTAATACCAAACTTTATAAACGTACCTGTGAGGTTACAATAATACAACAAATTTGGGTCCTACCACTAAAACTAGACGATCACGAAAAAAGGCCAATTAATTAATTAAGTATGACCTGTCGCTTCACGACAAGTGAGACTTAGTAAAAAAGGGGAACAAATTAAATACAAAATATACAAGTGGGGTTGGGTCGTCACAATAGTATCTATATTTTTGTAATAAGAATGGAGGATAGATAAGAAATTTGATAAATGAAGTATTGAGAAAGGTCCACAACAGTATCTACTTCTACAGTTATAGACTTTTGGTGGATGTTCTGCACATTCCAGTCTTGTGTAGTTTATGTGTGATTTATCCAATTTTAGATCCAGTTCCCTAACTACGCTGAGCAAACGAGGAGCAATAACTCCGAAAAGCTTGTCTGTGATTGAATCAATGTTTCCTTATTATCGAGCGCTATATACCCCTATATTGTGTTGGAGCTTGCATTATTTAATTCAATACCAAGTCATCGTATTCTTTTAAAATCTGTAGTCACGTGTCGCTAGAAAATTTTCCAGGGAGGGGCAAAAATAATATTCATATCTTTATGAAACCTTTTATTGACAAATATAAAAAATGAAAAGACAATAATTCTGAAAAACAAATATGAACATTTAATAAACTAAAATAAAATTCAAAGGCAAAAAAAATTCTAAATCCTAAAAAACATTAAAAGGCCATCTTCGTTATTTACACTAAGTCTTTGGTATTAAAATAAAAAACCTTATAAAACAAAAACTTTGGTAATATAAAGTCTCAAATAATCTTATTTTAAAACGCATATAAATATACACACAGAGATTCTTCACTACAAAATAATTAAAAAAAAAAAAAAAAAACGGAACATAAATAATGCCAGCCTTAGCCGGCCCATCATACAGCGTAGTGTATCTAATGGTAGATTTATAAAGTAGCAACCACTAAATATTAGCCATTTGCAACTAAGAATTATGAGATAAATATACGTATTCCCATAAAGGGGTTTATAAAGACCATTATGCATTATCCAATAACTGGTCCAAATCTTACTTCTTATTGGCTACTTGAATTATCATTAGCTTAATTGTTACTTCTTAATGTTTAATGGTTTATAAATCCACCTTAAGTCTGTAATGAGAGTATGAAAAATATGGTTTTTGTGCTATACAAATTTGGGGAAAGAAATAAAAGCAATTGAAAGCAAATCACTTAATATATTAAGTATTTTCAATAATTTATCTTATAGCTTTTGTCAATTTCCAGGGGGAGCAACTGCCTCCTTTGCTCTTCAGTGACAAAATAGACAGGATTTTAACTTTTGACTTTCAATTGATCGCATAAAGTTTAAAAGTTCAATAAACATACATTTTGTATATCTTTTTTTGTTAACAAAAGTATTGGAGAAGGTACAAGTTGAGTTCTGCTGGGGTTAAAAGCTTTTCTGTGTAATAAATGCCAGGGTAGAAATATGCATTACAAAATAACCAATTATTAATTAGACAGAAAAAGCTCACCAAAAACTCAAAAAGCCGAAAACTATAAATTACTTGACCTCTATGAACACTTGCGTAATATACATTATATATGAAATCGTATTTAGTCTGATATGAAAATGATATATTTCTAATAGAAGACCTTCAGAAAGTTTTAATAGTTTAAATGAAAATCAAAAACAAGATTTTGATGCCCATGATAATTTGTCAAATGTAAATGGATAAATGAATGTTGTCAATCTTAAATAACAATATAAATTTGTAAAAAAAAAATACGAAAGGTGGCACTTTCCTGTGAAACATACAGAGCGTATTACTTATTATGTACATGACTTAATAAAATTAAACGGTTATGGTAAAATATATAGGAAAAGTAATATAAAAAACCTATTTTAAACAATTAAAATATAACTTTTGCGTGTGGACAGGTGGTTTAGAGTGTCTATTCCCAGCGTGCCGGAAGAGGTACGAGGGGAGAGATGTGATAAAGGGATAGTAATGTAGGATGTGTCTATCGTTGTACGTGTTATGTCGGTGTTAGTCAGGATCGAGGGAAAGGTTTTCATGTAATAAGCGATGGGTATCTGTATAGTTGCGGTGGTAGCGGATATCTGTGACGCGGATAGTGAAGGTGGAATGTTGGATTTTGGTTCTGAGGAATATTTGTGCAGTGTCTGTAATGTAGTCTCTTATCATAGGCATGTTTGTGTTTCTGTGAAGTTCGTCGATTGTGATGTACCGGTTTGTGTTTGTCATTTGTTGTAGTAATTTGTATTTCGTTACCAGGAGGCGTCCGTATTGCGTATCAGATATTCAGTTCCAGGCAACGAAACTGTATGTCAGCAGATCGTATTGCACTTTTGTAAAGTAGGAGTTTTTTATGTATGTACGTCTTCGCGTGATCGTCGGTTAATCAGTGGGTTTAAAGGAGAACCTTTAGTCAAGGTTTACGCCGAAATACTTTACAACCTTTTTTTCCTCTATTATACGATTGTTAATTTTTAGAGGAGTGAAGGTTTTGATGTCCGTATATTTCTTTCGAAATAGTATAGATAAGATTTGATTAATGTTATATAATGTGGTGGTAAGTTATGTAAATATTGCAGTTAATGCAGTAGATCCCCATGCCAAACAGTGTCGAATGCTTTTTCGATGTCAAGAAGTACCATTTTAGTACTTTGCTTTTTGTAAAAACTGCTGATTATGTCGGGCACGACTTTGCACAACGTATACTATGTATACTGTTGTATACTAGGTATTAGTTTTTTTTGTTGATTATCCTATTTATATTTTTGAGTATTACCTTTTCTTTCAGTATTTTTTCCCATGGGTCTATAACTAGTAGCTAGAGTAGGATCTTTATTCGGCTTCAGAAAAGGCACAATAACGGCCTTTTTCCACTCTGTTGGGAAGTATTGTAGTCAGATAAACGAGTTTATTATGTATGTCATTTATTTGTACTAGTGCTCTTTTGGTCATTTTTGTGTAAAGTAGGTAGGTATATTGTCTAGTCCGGGGGCTTTTAAATTTGGGAGTGTCCTAAGAATGTTTTTGAGTTCGTTAGGTGTAGTTAATAATTTAGTTAGCTGTCTAGGAGCGATATGGACTTGGGTAGGTATGTTTTGTGCTTGTGTCAATGGCCGTCTTTTCCTATGTAATATTGGCCCTCGAATTGTAAGTTTGTTGTAGGTGATGTGCAATTGCGTCTGCATTGTCTTTATCCGACAAGATAGCTTGCCGTTTGTGATAATTACGGGGATATTATTATTATCTCGCTGTAATAATTTTGTCATTATCCATAATGAATTAACTTTTGCAGATAATTTTGTTATTTCCATGTTTCACTCGTTATTATGGTGTTCTATTTAAGTGATTAATAGGCAGGGCAATACCTTCCTCATATAGCTGCATCACACACGATATGCAATATAAATTGTACCATTAGAAACATGATAAAAATTAGGGTAAACTACTAGCGGCCGCCTGGTTGAATACGAAGTCCGAACGAAAGTTAACTATTGCGCATTAGAGTCAGGACGCTCGCCAAGGCACTTAGAGGAGCAGACAACGAGACAACAGACTAGCAGATTTCAGTATCGCATCGACATTCGCGCTGCGACCGCCCCATCATGCTGGCAACAGATGGGCGATTGTATACTGCGCATACGGCTAGTCGTGTATCTAGTGGTCTGGCTCAGTCTGTAGAAGTACCAACACATTTTTGAACGTAGTCTATTAAAAATTCGGCATTTTCTTTTTATTGCTCGGTGTGTGCATATGTCACATGTTTATTAACAATGTTTAGTGTCCAACGGTTCAGTTGGCAATTTACTTTAGTGCTAGACAAAAGTAGCCTCCACAAACACCAAAATACTCATGCGTGTTACGCCAACCAAGTTGGCATCATCGGGGGATGATTAAACATATGTTTACATATGAAATGTTTATATGTGATCTTATTGGTGATAAATTGGTTAATTTCAAGTAAAGCTAAGTTACTGAAATATAAATTTCTAACATTAAAATTGGCATTTTGTCAAATTAAATTAAATAAAATTCTCTCATCTTATTTGGTTTAGGCGAGCGGTATTTAATAAATACATAATAATTATTTTATCATTAATAGCGGAAAGTAATATAATAAAATAAATAATATTTTCCTGAAAAATGAACCGGTTTGAAACCACTCCCTTGAGCAATAATTGTTTTATCCATGTGCTTAAACTTATAAAATAAATTGAACTTTTGTTCAAAGCAGTTTACAATAAAAATAAATTCCAGTTGCAGTATAAAGGGTGTACCAAAGTGAAGGGAGAACCAGATTATCTAAGTCCTATAGTAACAAAAAATCATTAACGAAAAAATCACATCTTTACAATTTTTGATAATGTACAAAATATATTACAAACACTAAAAGATTCTCCCGATATGTGAGCAAGTAAGAAAGGTGCAGTGACGTCTTACAAGGAAATCCTGGTTGTACAAAATTAGGCTTTATTTATAGGAATCTTAGCAAAAAACACCCTGTAAATGAATTACAGTTTTATCTGTTTACACAACGAAGAAAATGTTAGTCGGAAGGAAGCATGAATGTTTCCGATTCACCAAAGTCTCTTTTAAGGAATCATAAATTTTATTATTTTATTATAAGATATTTACTACATAGACGATGCCTGTCTATGTTAAATAGGAATGAAAATTTGCCTTATCGTATGGTGTCAGGTTTCCCTGCTACAGCTATGGCGTGCAGCATTCCCATGGGAATTGCTGACACAATGCATCCCCTCGAATAATCAACTATGGAGTATATCGAGGAAGTTGAACGTTTGACAGGATCACCCCTTCTTGTCAATTTTCTTCATCTCGTATTCTCTTACTGACTATGTTAGTGGGGCAGACGCCAAGGATGGTTGTGCGTAATGGTTCTCTTTGCCCCGATAAAAACGTTTTTAAAGATGGTTTATCATAGAGAGCACGTTTTATATTTTTGCTGAATCTACACCTTATATATATATTGTTAAATTCACTTATGGGTAATTTAATAGACAGTGCAAATTTTTGGTTTTGTCTGTAAATGTTGAATTCAATACACATTGCGAACATTATTTAGTCTGTGGCATCGTAAAATTTACCTATTGAAACGTCGCGTCGTCATAACTAATTAGGAAGTGAAATAGTTTTCGTACCTGGTGATAAAAAATTTTTCATTTTAATACATGTTACGAAAAAAGAGGCAAAAATAAGAAATATTTAAAATTTAATTAATTATAAATATTTATGTCTGCTCCCACTAAGGTTAACACATAAACCTAGACCCAATTTGGCAACTTTATATTATTTACCTGTTAACTTTAGTAAGAGCTAAGGCATAAATGTTTATAGTTTAAAGTTTAAAGTATCTAATTTTATCAAAATTTTAAAAAAATCTTGTATGAAACACGTTAGGAAATGTGATTTTGTGTAACTTGTGTAATTTCATCCATAAGTTACACAAAATAAGGCATTTCCTAACTAATAATATAAATAGCTATTAATTTGTTCAGAACGCACTTTACATTTTGCCATTATAAAGGTTGCCGAGTTATTCTATCTATAAACAAAAACGTAGGAACCAGAATGGCATTAGGTACAGAAATGAAACCCTTATCCCTGACCAGCCCTTAATAAGGAACCAGTCAAATGTTTTTACAGAATTTAGATATCTACAGCTGTTCACGAGATACAAGGAAAATATAGTGTGACGACACCTCCAAATTTGGCTAGTGTAAAAACATAACTCTTTTGTTTTTTGTCACACGTTTTCCGATAAAACTAGTTTACGTATTAACATTTTAAATGAAATAAAATTGATGTACGCTGCTTTTCATCTAAACACTTTTTAAGATACCAAAATTGTGCGTCTGTTATATCTAGGACAACTAATATATTCAACGCTTTGTGTTTTGTATAAGGTAGAATTATTGTAGTATTTTGTTTAAGTGGTATTTGGTGAATTGGTCTTTCTATCTCTAAACAATAATTTTGGAACCAGAACGACATTAGGTACGCGCCAATATCCTTTTGGCTTGATGACGGTCTCGGATGCTAGGGCCAGGCAGGACTATTGCCTTTTTACCCTAGTCATCGCTGTAGACCTGGAACGGTCTCGTGCAGGGCGGGTTAGCTTACTTTACAAACGGCCCCCCCTCACAAATGTGAGCGGTGCCGAAGATTTCGGCCAACCTCCCTTGGTCCTGGCTGATGAACCCTGCTGGCTAGGGCCTCTTCTGGCGCTCTTCTGTCTTCGTATTCTTTCTTCGCCAGCTTGTCACCCCCGGGGGTTGTCATCTGTCTGTCAGGGACTGTGCGGATATTTTTTGACTTGGGATTGACCGACAGTACACAAAGTGTCAGTTGACACATTGTCGTCTGGATCATCGGACAAGGTGAGGATGAGCTCTGTAGCTCTAGGAGGTGAAGGCCTAAGTGCTTTCTTAGCACTTTCGTCCTTCACGGAGCAAGGGGGACAACGGACACTGGTCGGCTTACTGACCGGCGTCCGCAAGGTCTGTGGGAAGGTGGTTGATTATGTCGTGTCTTTTCCGTGGTATGGTCCATCTGTAAGGAAAGGATTAGTTATACTCGCCCGTTATCCAGTAACTGTACTTTCGGCCTCTTGTGCCTCGGTGCGTCGCACAGTGTGGCAAGATACCCCAAAAGCTGGCATTAATTCATAGAACGAGTTTGGTAAAATTTTTGTTATTGAGAATAGCCGACGATGGTTATTAATGTATAAATAAATCAACTTTATGACGTTTGCGATATACAGGGTGTAATTAAAAAAATAAAAATCTAAAATAAAAATAAAATTTATAGTACTCAATTTTTTAATACATTATTTGTCCAGGAGTATGCAAAACACTTAAAAAACCTAGTAATATATTTCCTTTATTAAATTAAGAATTCACAATTTAAAGTTTTATTAATATTTGTGAATAGAAATGAGTATGTCCTATCCGTAGTGATTAATCGTCTGCGTCTGATGCAGATAAGGAACAGTCATTCTCATTCTCTGAATTATCTGCAGAAATATTGGGGGCAATTAATAAGTCGAATACTTCCCTAGGAAAATGTTTAATTTTTTTTTTAGGAAGTTGTCTATAACTGGTTATTACTGGATTCGATGTAATCAGCATTAAATGAAACACATCCTCTTCGCTGTTCTTTAAAAATAACTTATTTTTTTAGGTATAATAAATTTTAATATTAGTCGTCCCCCCGATGATTCCAGCTTGGTTAGCGAAACGCTTGTAGTATACTATGCAGTACTTATGTTTTTGTAGCATCTGATCAGGTGTTGTAACCCTGTTCAGGTTATCATTTTTTAATTAAAATGTTCAATAACTTTTACATTTATCGAACAATTGTTTTCAAAAACAATAGGGTTCTTCCTCCAACTAACAGTAACTTACAGTCCAAATTCCAATACGATCAGACTTTCCACTCTTAAGTTATCGTGGTTACAAAAAACGTGACGGACGGACGGACAGACAGACGGACGGACAGACAGACGAACATTTTGAAAGTCATTCAGAATTCAACGACTAACACAATGATAATGATAAAAATGTGCCGATTCTATTCTAGTATTACTATAATAATATATAATATTTTACGTGGGGAAGCGTGAGGAAGTTAACTATTACATTAGAACAATACGTAAATATTTGGCACTTCGGAAAGGCATTTTCAAAATATTATTAAAATTATTTCATTCATAAATTAAAAATAAATCCATTAAATTTACATAATACATACCTGAGGGTGTTGATGGGTCCATTTTCAAACAAAGTAATAATATCGAATTTGAAAAAACAAAGTAATTTGTTAGGATAATATTTAATTTAAAAATACACGCGTCAACCGCAGTTACATAGACCTTATGCCTGCGGGTTTGGTAGCATGCATCAAGATAAAGTGGTGGGGGAAAACATGCCCCTATTCATGCTGATAATAAATAGCAACAATACTTTGTTCGATGCGACATTTTATTTTTTCATTTTTTGCCAGCTTTCGGGGTATCTTGCCACACTGTGCGTCGGCCGGATCATAGGAGGTGGCCTCCCTGATCAGCGGGTTCCTGTGCTCCTCGGCCAAGGTGTACAGTTTCTTCGCTCTATCCCGGATGACTTCGGTGACTGGTGTGTACTCCAGGTCCCTGAAGATGTCAGCGTTTCTAACGTACCATGGTGCGCTCACCTCCGTCCTAATGGCCACGTTTTCCACGGCTTGGATCTTCTTCAGATAGGTCTTCGCTTGGTATCCCCATGCTACGGAGGCGTAGGTCAGCTGTGGTCTGATGAGGGCTTTGACTAGCAGAAGCTTGTTCCTCAGACTGAGCCTGCTCTGGTTCCCTACCATTGGGTAGATCAGAGCTCTCGTCCGCTTGACCTTTACCATGATGGCTTACCGAAGCCATCATGGTAAAGGACAGAACACCGGTTCTGTCTCCATGTCAGGCCTTTGTCCATGATTACGCCAAGATATTTGATGGAATCGTGGCATTGGATGCCTTCACCAAACATGAAAACATGTCCTGTGGGGGTTTTCTTGCGTCCTTTCCTGAAGAGAATCGTCTGGCTTTTCTCCGCGTTGACTGCGACTTTCCACTTGATGCACCATTCTTCCAGAAGAGAGGCTGCCTCTTGGAGTCTTCTGGTGGCTGTTCTCGCTCTCCAGGATCTGGCCGTGAGGGCCGTGTCGTCCGCATAGAGTGCCATAGCGGTGCCTTCGGCCCTTGGGAGATCAGAGGTGAAGACAGCCAACAGATGGGGTGACAGCACAGAGCTTTTGGGAACTCCGGCTTCCATCGGTCGATAAGTGGACACACAGTTCTTGATCTTCACTCGCATCTGTCTCCCGTGTAGGTATGATCTAACTAGTTTGACGAGTGCAATGGGATAACCCATACTCATCATTTTAGCTAGTAGACCATCGTGCCAGACCCTGTCGAAAGCCTTCGCAACGTCCAGGAGTTGTGCCGCCATGGTCTGTCTTTGGTTGAAACCCTTGGTGACTTCTTCAGTGATCCTGAGTACTTGGAGTTCCGTACTGTGTCCTGTCCTGTACGCGAACTGTTCATCCGGGATGATTTGGAGCTCTTCGGTTTCCTCTTCTATTCTTCTCAAGATGACGCGCTCGGCTACCTTGCTCACAGCTGAGAGTAGGCTGATGGGCCTGTAAGAGGAAGGAAAGATTAGATCCTTACCTGGCTTCGGGATGACTATGACGTCGGCCTTCTTCCACCTGTCCGGAAAGTATCTGAGCCTCAAGATCCCGTTGATGATATTCACCAGGGCGATGTTTCCGATCTTGTCACATCCGGGAGCTTTCCTTGGCTTTAAGCTCCTTAGAATCCCCTTAACCTCCTCTGGAGTGGTCGGGCGAATGTGATCCTCGTCTGGCAGGCGGAGCATCCGACGCACTCTGCGTTCCACTTGGTCCTGTAATTTCGTCTTGGCTCGCCCTGTATGTTCGAAAATAATTTCTAGTTATAGACTTTTCTATCTAGTTTACTTGCAATTTTCTAAAAAATTTCTAGCTATCGTAGAACTCGAGATATCGAGGTCCGACGCACTATTGCCCCACCCTGTATAATTGATTGGTGATAAATATATCATATTTTAAAAAAATATTATTTGAAAAAAAGCGTTATTAATAATAATTTAATTTGTTACTGATAAATAAATATAGTCCAAATATGCGCCTTCTTAATTATTAGATGCAATTTTTTTTCAGTGTAAATCAGTATTTATTTGGCATGCGAATTTCAAAAAATAACAAAATCTGTTTGTTAAAATGTGAGCAAACTCGCTTATTCTTACCTACTTGGTACTGAAGATCAGTGGTTAGATCCCACAGCAGCAAATTAAAATATGTATTTGAAATTTGTTTCGGAATAAGATGTCGATGTCCTACACTGAGTGAATGATTTAGTTGGGAGAAATAAATTTTATTTCAATCAAATAAATGATTTCCTTGTATTTGGCGAACTAAAGATTTAATTGGGAGAATTAAGGCATTTATATGATTAAATATCAATATTTGATATTATCAATTAAATCAAAATATTTATTTGTAAGAAATATTTGTTTCTGAACATTAAATATTTGTTTGTGAACATTGAACATTTGTTTCTGAACATTAAATATCTGTTTCTGAGCATCAAATATTTATTTCTCAAGAATAAGACTTTTTACAGAAAATTGCGTGGATTCATTGTTGATGGATACATTAATTTCAGGAAAATTAATTCCGTCTTTAATTTATTTATAGTTAAACAAATATTTACTTCTCAATAACAATCGTTTCTAGTGAAAATTTCGTTATTTATTAATATTAAATAAATTTATCTTTTGTTAATAACATGCTGTTTAATTTAGTCATAATAAAAAAAGATATTTCTTCTCGCACTTGTTTTGGGTATTAAACCAATACCTTATAAATTATTTAAAGAATTTGTTAAATAAATCTCAGCGCCAAACGGGTTAGTCACAGGTTGGTTTTATTTTTGAAGGAAAAAACAACCTGAATATTACTTATGCTGCATGGTTTATTTAAAAAAAATATATAAACAATTTATGTAGGATAGCGACTTAATACCCAACGAAGGTGCGAAAACAGATTATAAGAATACCACAAATAAATAAATATAGACAATTAAAAACATTTCTATTCCAAAAAAAAAATTTAAATTTTTTACTTACCTGGTTTATATTTGTAAAACTAAAATTTGTTTTATATTAAAAATTTTATGCCTCACGATTTGTCTATAGTACAATGTATAAAAAAATAAATTTTGCTAAAAATTGTAGTAGATATTTTTTTCTTTTTGTCAGAAGTTGTAAAGCATATCGTCGGACCACTGCCAAAACAATGTGTATTTTTCTAATTTTTCAGAAGGGAAATAAAATTCAATTTGTTGTTAAAAATCCAAAGATAATTTATTTATAGGTATAAGTTTCCTAGTATAAAAATATTTCAAAAATATTCAATATTCGCATTTACGGTTTTGGCAGTGCAGTCTCCAAAAAAAATTATATATATATATATTATTTTCAAACAGAAAAGTCGAAACCGGCACATTTGCACATTCGATGTTTTGTTATGAAACCAACGTTATGGTAGATATATATTTGCAAAATTAAATTGTATTCTATATTAAAAACATGTATGTTTCACGAGTTGTTTAAAATAAAACATATTCTAAAAAATGATCAATTTTGCTTAAAATTATGGTAGATATCATATAATTTTTTATATAATTTTTAAGGTATTCATGCTTAATAAAGCTCTAATTTTTTTTTTAACTAATGTGTCTTATTAGAATCATTTAAACTTCAAATTTATTATATATAAATCCGCATTTCCATGTCAAATTTTAAAAGAAAATTCAGGAAAATTGTAAAAATCAGGAAATGCAGCTATCACAACTGCTCATACTGAGTAAAAGTTTCGCATTGAATTGAAGCGAGGATATGATCTTTAAAATAAAATGTAAACAAACAAAACAAAATAATACAATGAAAATTATTGCGAAATATCTTATAGACTGTATGTTAATAATAATATAAAATAATATAGTCTATAAATAATACCTAGTTTAAAAATAATCTCTTTATTTTTATACAACAAAGAAAGTAATAAGAAAAAAACATTCTAAACCGATTTATTATAATACAGATGGGAAAATTCCCGAAAGTTTCCGAAATTTTCCACTTATTTTTTTCCTATTTTCACTATAACGTGCTTAACTGGAACTTTTCAAAAATACCCAATTCGTGAGTTTATTATTAGCTTAGAAATAATAGTAGAAAGTTGAAATAAAGATTAATTTTCAATTTTTTTTACCGTTTCTTTATTGTAATTTTTAAATGATGTGTCAGGTTGAGGGTACAGACAAACAAAGGTCTGTGTTAAGGATAAATGAAATTAAATATTTGAAAAATGTTTGCACATATTTACAAAAAAAAAATAACAAAAATAAATAACTCAGAACAAATTTGCACAACTAAACAGTTTTTGGCTAGGTTAAATACTTTAATATGCTATGATAAAGAATTACTACGTACAAACATTAAAAACTTACATTTAAAAGTTTCTTTGAGGCTTACCAGCCTCCATATTCTTCTAATAAACTATCCATCTACCGAAAGGAAGATAAAAAGCTATTACTAAGGGAAAAAAAGGAACAATGGCTTCTTGTTAAATCTTGTCTACTGCGCTGCTGCGGTTTCGCCGGTAGAGGGCCAACATTTAGTTCTCAGAAACAAATTTATTAATGACGAATAAATATTCCTAATTAGAATTAAATATTTATTTCCCCTATTAGGGTATAAATTTTAATAGTAAATATTCCTTTCCATGAAATAAATGTAATGATTTAATAAATGTGGCATATACAAATGTGTTATTTATGAGTCAATTTACTTCTTATAAATAATTATTTAATAACAAAAAGTAAATATCAAGAGAATTCCTGAAATAAATCATTTAGTTTTGTCAATTAATCCAATCTTCGAAATATGCTTATTATAACAAAATTATGAAAAATAATTATTTGTCTGAATTAAAAATAATGCAGAATATTAAATATTTAGTAAATTGGAAAAACTAAGGCTTCTTAGCAATTTCAAGCCAGATATTTCCCTCAGTGTAGATGTGATTCGGATTCCACAATAAACTATAGGGCCTCAACTTTATTTAACTAACACAAAGTTCTATATTGTCAAGGGGTCGTTACTTCGGTGATTTGGGAGGTGGTTAAGAAAATCTATAACATTAACAAGAACATGCAACTTTTAAATTAGTGGGGGTAAAGTCGACAGAAAGAAGAAAATCAAAGTTTTAATTAGTCGACGTTTCGTGTATTTTGATACATATCCTCACGTCTATTTAAATTAGGTTTCTCTTGTAAGTGCACATATTTTACAAGAAAAACCTAATTTAAATAGTCCTGAGTATGTGTCAAAATATAAGTAACGTTGACTAATTAAAACTTTGATTTTCTTCTTTTTTGCTTATCTTATTTCCTCCTAATTTAAAAAATATTTATATGAACAATGGTCATTAGACCATTTAAATTATCAAAGTCATACTACACAATGTACGACCAAACCCTTATGGCTTATAAATCATCATCAATTGTAAGTGCCTTTGGTGAACTGCTAGATTATATTATTATAATTTAAAATTGTATACATTAGAGGTTTCAATTTAATCTAAATGTCAATACCGCAAATACAGTATTTGTGTATTACTGTTTAATATATTAATTTGGCCTATCCATTGATTCTAAACCGCATATAAAATTATTTTCTAACTAAAACAGTTTCATTAATGAAAGTGCACAAACATTATTATTATAAGGGTTGTAAATGCGGTCTATTTTAATTGTGTAAAAACTTGTTTATATTACAAAATAAGCGTAAGCGTGAGTAAACCACTGTAGGGAATTTGATGTACCCTAGTTTTTGTGTTATGGTTAGAGGGGTTGTGATAACAAATTGTCACGTGGGTCAAAGATCTGGTACATCCGGATTTACATAAAATTAACATAAGAAACTGTCGATTTAAGTAAAATGATACCTACCTCTGATAACAATAATGGTGATAATAATAATAATTAATGGCCTATCAGGATGGTGTTGTCAATACGGAGGTATCGGTTCCAAGTAACGGCTTTTATGAAGACATCCATACATATATAAAAGCTCAAAAGGTTTTCTTCTCCGGTTCATCAAGCGGCTACTGCTTCACCAATTTTGATAATTTTTTTTTTTTCAATGAAAGGTCTCTACCCTCAGATGGATCATGACTCATTTTTATATTTTTTAATCACCATTTTCATATGTAAAACAAAATAAACAAAAACTAATGCATGTTATGCTAAGCGCGGCGTTACTTGAAGCGACCTCTACCACCGACCGCTTAAGAAATGGAACTAACGCATCTTAGCCGGCTTGGCTTATTCTGTGCGGTTATTGTTTACATTCGAGTTTTCAGTTACTTTGCTGCAAACAGGATTGTTTATATGTGACTTCGAGTTTTTACTTGCTTTGCAAATAGGAATTTAAGCTAAGTATTTTTAGTTTAGTTTATTATTTTTATTTGTTTTTCGGGATAAACCTATTTTAAGCATGGACCGACATGTTCTTCCTATTGTAGGTGACGGAAATTGTTTATCTCGTTCTGTTTCGCATTGTTTATTTAATAATGACCAACATCAACGCGAGATACGCATGCAAGTCGTTGAAAAAATTAAAAATGAATGGGAATATTATGAAGGTTTTATTGTTGGAGATCCATCATATCGGTTACCGATTACAAATTCCGCTGAATACGAAAATTTATTGTCTTTAGATGGCGAGCTCGCCGGCCATGTCGAATTGCACTGTATTAGTCAGCTGTTTCCTGATCATTTGTTTAGAGTGTATAGAGATAATAATAATAACGAAACTCTTGATTATGGTACTGGAAATATTATTTCTAATTTACTTTTTTCTGGTAATGTTGATGCAGGACATTATAGTGTTTTAGAATTTCGCCCTGTCACTAATGATGCCGATGTGGAAAACGCACTCTGCAATGTTGTGCAACATAATATTTCAAAAAAACGTAAGTTAAGAAAGATGTTGACTGGCGGCAGGGAAAGGAGACGCGAACACACACAAAAACGTCTAAAATACGAAAAAAAACCTGCTTTGCAATTCAATATAGATGTGCCGTTTCTGATACTATTTCAAATGTAACTCCATTCAACTTAGGTATTCGTAACTTAAACAACATATGTAGTTATTGCTCTGCCCGGTACTTTTCATGTGAAAAAAATTCGGCTGGCTACTTTGGTCTTTGTTGCTGCAATAAAAAGTTCAAATTACCGAAATTTCGGATTCCTGATAAAATGAAAGAATTATTTACAGGGAATGACGAGATATCGAAAAATGTTCGACAATATAGTAATGCTTTGTCGTTCGTGTCATTCGGGGCAAATATAAAATTACCTTCCTGATATGGTCCGAATTGTTGGTGTAGTACATCATAAAATTTCGTCATTATACCCTCAAAATGGAGGATGTGCTTCTTATGGACAGTTATACATTTTAGACTTTTCCGAAGCCAATCAAATTAGACTTGAACATGCTGCGAACAGTTCCTTGAGAAAAAACATTCTAGAAATACTAAATCGTGTCGTAAATCAATGTAATCCTTATGTGATCATGAGAATTCTATATCATCTTTAAAAGTTAACAGTAAAGCAGCAACTGATATCAGGTCAGCAAGACTGATTATATGGGATGAAGCACCCATGGCCAATATATATGCATTAATGTGCGTTAATAGACTTCTCAAAGATATTATGGGTAATGACATTCCTTTTGGAGGAAAAATTATTAACTTGGGGGAGATTTTAGGCAGGTCTTGAAAGTAGTTCCGCATTCCTCACGAGAAACAATAATTCAAAACTGCATCAAGTTGTTTAGAAACATGCGAGCAAGACCCGAAGAACTGGAATTTGCTAATTTTCTGCTTAAAATTGGTAATGGAGATTATCCTTCCGTAAATGACGAATTGTCACCATTATCTGCTGTTATTGATTTACCGTCCAGTGTAATTGCGAAAAAAGACATTGTTTCTGAAATTTTGGGAAAGAATTTGCGTCACCACACGCCGTTATAAATTTTTCAAAATTTGCCATTTTAGCCCCAAAAAATGAACACTACGATGAGATCAATTCTAAAGTTATAAACTCTTGATCGTGTTGGGTTTTATTTACCCCAGCCTGTATTTAGCCATGGCCAGTTGTACGTAGCAATGTCTCGAGTGCGATCGTTCGACAATTTGAAAGTACAAATAATATTCCAAAAGGGAACAGCATTCTCAATGTATTATTTAAGGAGGTACTGTAACATGAAACTTTCGTCACACACTTGCATTTTCCAATACACCCGCCGTCGAATTTCGACGGGGTTACGCTAGTAATATTATATAGCAAACACCTACGAATCATTCCCAAACAATAGAAAAACAGAGATTTATACAATACGATAAAGTGAATGTTAATACATAAACCAATTTTATCAGAAAACGTATGACAAAAACAAAAAAGGAAAATTATTACACTAGCCAAATTTGGGTGTGACGTCACAATATATTTTTCCTTATAACTCCTGAACGGCTGGAGATATCTAAATTATGTAAAGACATTTGATTGATTCTTTCTTAAAGTGTTTCAATCCCGTACCTAATGCCCTTCTGGTTCCTAAATTTTTCTTTATAGATAAATGTCTCAACAAACAGCCTTAAATTTATTAATGCTTTATTGATACCAGAGCCCCCGTGCTGAGGCCAGGGTCTCTAGTGTGGGGGCCGCTGGCGGAGGCCCTAGTATGGAAGCCATAGGTAGTTCAAAGTCTTTCACGTCTGGCGGCAGCCAATGAACACCTGGCCGGCTGCCGGCTTCCTTTGATGTATGCCGACAAAGGTTTTCATGGTCAAAATAGGTGGATGTAAATACAAATAAAAGTTTCCACCAAAGTGACACAATACGCACTAGTTTAATTCTAAAACATTTAGAACAGGTATTAGTAATATACTTTTATTTTTGTAGGTAACTGGTAGTGCAAAATGCATATATGTGTGTTAATTTAGTGTTACATCCCCCGATACCTCCAGTGCTCTTCGAGTGTGTGATAATAAATTGATCCTATCACTTTTACACATTACGGAATTCGCTAAAAAAATTACAAGGAAAGATATAATGTGTCATACATACATAAACATATTTACGCGTTGACACATAACCTACAGCCAATTCCGGTTTTGACGTCATCAATACCTAAGTTCTGAGCTCCAGTTATCAACATCTTGGTGTAAAATAGCCTCGTGGGGAGGTTCCTGATCTACTGCCGTTAGAAGCCAAAATAGTTCAGTCTATTTAGAGCACTACCCCTGCGGGATGTGAGGAATGGCTGCCGGCGCATTCCCGTGAAGTGTGGAATTTACGGGATGACTGTGCGGCATCGGTTGTACCGGAAAAAAAATATTTATTTATTCATACAGATTCATGCATATAAATTATTAATATATATTATAGGCACTTTAGAAATAAAATATAACGGAAAATTATAAGTAATAGATAAAATGGTATATTATTATGTAGTCATATATATAAATGAATAATGCACATACAAAGGATACGTTAACAACATAATATACAAAATTTATAGACAGACAAGTGTACGTAGATGATTAATTTACGTTAGTGATTTCATTTATGCTCTAAAAACATTTGCATATCAGATAATTTTTAAGATTAAGTACTTTAAAGTTCTCATTTTCATCCTTAATCTTGTCATGTAGATGATTCATAAATTTGACACCCTCGTTGAAACATTTTCTTTGAAATTTAAAAAAATTGTCGATTACGTCATACATTTTTTGAAAAAGATATTAAAAAATGGAGAGAAGTATTTAACATTCGACCTGCCCAAGCTATTCATTGTTACTCGCTTTGCAATGATTTTATCGAATTTATATATTACGGACGCACTGTGTGTTCAATGAAAGTAAATTCCAGCAGTTAATAAAATGTCAAATATTGCTTTTAGTTATAATAAATAGAGTTCGGACACAGATTACGATTCAGATATCCCACTTGACGGAAATTTGTGTACAAGGTTTTATTTTTTATTGCTTTTCGGTGCATTAGTTTTATACCGACGACGCACATATAACATTCACATAAATAAGTAAACAGATATGGACTGGCACATTTGATTATAACGAACAGTGATGTATTCAATATTAAGTATTAAGTAACAATTATAAACAATTATAAAATTTCAAAGCAAAACGTTACATAGTTTTCACATTTTAATTGGACATAATACTTCTATAGTGTTTCCAATATGAATTAAAACAGTATAAAAACGCCAACAACGGGAATTTAGTCATATCCATGAGCGTTGACCAAAAAGGTTTAGAATTATCTTTTAATTCTTTAAAATAAAACGATTTTTTTTTTACTATTTTATATGAATTTATATGTATGTACAATACCTATAATAACCTTTTTATTTATTTATTTACTTGTTTATTTATTTATATTAGTTCAATAAGCAATTTTGATGATTGAATAAAAGTTACACACTTAGTTATTGACATTCTATACAAACAGTAAAAATTGATATTGAGTGTTGTATAAAATGTCACCATCCGGCAAAAACCAACGTGGAGGTGTGAGTGTTTTTTGCCAGGATAGGATAGGAATATGAAAGGTGTTAGTATGATGGAATGTTAGAATTAAATAACTTTTTCAAATAAAATATAACACAACAAATAAAACAAAAATAAATAAATAAATAAATATTTGCATTTTGTTAGAAACTCAAAAAAAAAATCAACTCTATAAATCTCTTCAACCTTTCATCGACTGAACGTAAAAAACATTTAAACAAAAATGCTGCGTGGCAATTGAATCACAAAAAACAAGAAATAAATATTTAAAATTTGTTAAAAACTCAAATAAAATCAATTATAAATCTCTTGAACCGTTCAAGCTAAGTTGCTTCGATTAAACGTAAAAAAACATATAAACAAAAAAACTAGGTGGCAATTGAATTATCAGACGAATATCCTGAACTAAAATCGTCACCGGTTTGAATAATAATTACTGCTATGGGTGGCAAAATAGGATACTCTTTTTCTGATTGTATAACATGACATTCGCATTTTCCCCATATCTCGCTATTTCTCACTTCATTTACTACTTGTCGTATATTATCAAATACTACTGCGTTTAAAGTTGGTGACAGATTGCATTTTCGTAAATGTTTCTTTATAGTGCCCCAAACCATCTCGATCAGATTAAATACGCAATAATACGGTGACAACCGTGCGAGCGTATGACCGTGTCTCTTGCAAAGATCATCAACTACATATTCGTTTTTAAAATTATGCTCCTTTATACGTTTTAATAATTCTTTCTTTATCGGAACCTTTTCAGGGATGTCCATATTTTTATTCCTCATAAATTTTAAAATGTCCTCCTCTTTGGTACTATTATTAGGTATTTTATGTAATAAACGCGAGTGATATGAAGCATTGTCCATAACAATGACCGAATTTGGAGGAATGTTAGGTAGAAGCTGTTCAGCGAACCATTTTTTGAACAAATCCGCAGTCATGTCTTCATGATAATCAGCAGAGGATTGTGTTATGTTTTTTGGTCGACAAGAGCAATGCGTTGGGTATAAAACCGTATTTGCTTCTAGCATGAAGAATTATAACGCGCTTTCATCTCGTGCAAGGTGTATTCAAACTACAATTTTTAGAGTCATCTACCCAACCATGCGGAACAACATCGTATGTGTCAAACCAGGTCTCATCGAGATATACTATATGCCTATTTCATTCACGGTATTCTTTCATTTTATGTGAGTATTCATATCGAAGTTCAACGATACGTCGCGATTCCATTATAACCATTCGATTATCTATTTTTTGTGTTTAAGGCCGCAATCTAATAAAATACTTCGTAGCGTTTCTAAAGATTTATAATTATAATCTGGATAATCACGCAATTTATCACGAATCATTTCTAAAGTTGGTACTTTATTTTCCTCATAGAAACTATGAACCGTTCGCCGAATAACGTCTTTCGAGCTATCGTCAATTCCACAAAATTTTCGTTTTTTTCCTTTCCGCTTCGTAGAGTGGTCTATAACATCCTCTTCCTTAATAACGCGATAAATCGTAGAAGTCGAAAGTTTAGTTAATTCATGAATTCTATTTACAATGTCCCTATCTGTCATTTCAATATTTTCTCTCTTTAAACATATGTATTTAAATATTTAAAATAAGACGCTGACATTGAACATGTAAATCCTTGTTCTTATTAAACTCCGAACTAGTTTCAATTAACGGCGCCACCGGTTCAATATTTTCTTCAGATAATTCATTTTAATGCATTTCAAAGGGCCTCCAAAAAAGCCGTGTTAATAATAATAATTAATGCAAATATTGAAATATTACTAAAACCACTTAATAAGATCACTAAAATGCTATAAATACCTCACAGAAAATAATTATATTTATCCAAAATTATTACATGCACTGCACAGTACGGTCAATATAAACAACTAGTCCAGTAATCTATTCAAATCACGAATTAATTCGTCAGTTCTGACACTACTGCCCGAGTTTCACATTGCATTGCCACATTCTCATATCAAATGTAATGTAGAGGTATCGTTCAATAAATACAAGCATGATTTGCGCTCTATTTCTTTGACAATGAGGGTGGAAATACGCCCTCCTGGTATAAACACTTTAGACTGAAGTGTTTCAATTCATATTGGATAAACTATACCTTTTATTTATCCAGTATAAAGATTTAGTTTCAATGATTTTGTTAGAAACGTATTCTAACAAGTTGGGGAAATTCAGAGAAAAAATTATGTATTCTTACTAAACATCTTAAGCTTAATTTATTATTAATTGTGCCCGCAAACTACATATTTTGTTATCATTATATTTACAGTTACTTTTGAGCAACTGTTTAAAGGGTTTACACAAACTGTGTAATATAAAAATTATGATTTTATAGATGATTGCTAACAAATTTGTGAAATTCTGAGTCCCAACTTATTTATTTTTGCTGAACAATGATAGTAATTTAAGCCTAATTTTATCAATAACGTCCCTACAAACTGGGCAATTTAATGACATTATTTCCGAAGAAGACCTTTTTTGTATTAAGTATACAAATTCTGTAAAATGAATAATTACATAATTGGCAATAAAATATACAATTTATGGATTTTACATTTAGAGATTATGAAAAATTAAAAATTCTTTTAAAAAACTAGAAACTTTGTGTCATTTAATAGCACAATATTTTGTAAATATATTTTACAAATTTAGGTGCATAAGTTTATTTAGCAAACCTTCAGACCTACATATTCTGTAAAATGAATTACATCATTGACAATAAAATACACAATTTGTGGATTTTTCACATTTACAAATTGTGAAAAATTAAAAACTTTCTCTTAAAAAAATTAAACCCCGTGTCATTTAATAGCACACTTTTTTGTAAATATGTTTTACAAGTGAAGAAGTTTAGATACATAAGTTTGTTTAGAAAACCTTCAGAATCTATTTCAAACGCAAATTGTAGAAACTAATCTATTCAGACATTTGTTCCACAAGTGAAGTAAACATAATGTATTTTTATCCAATCGTGTAATCCAAATTCGCAAAGAATTCAGTTTAGGTAATTTGTACCAAAACTTCAAATAGTGTTAATGCATAAACTGTATAAGATAATTACTCCAAAAATATATTATTTATTTACACAAATTGTTTCTGCACAATTTTTAGACCAATTTGGAGTATAATTTTTTATAATTGGGATAAAATGTCACAATCTTTTGTGTGAGTAAAAATCAAGAAATTTGGCAAAATGATTTCCTGAAGAATTAAACCTGTCAAAGTATTAAAGAGAACAAAGAATGCGAAACTAAAAAAATAGGACGTGTTAAGTTAGAGTAGATAACTAAACGGGAAGTTTTATTAGATATAGTTTGAGATTAATTTGATGCAATATAAAAAAAAAATAGTTAAACGAGAGGACAATTAGACAATAGAAGCAATTATTATATTGTTGACAAATAAGGCTTAAAATGTCTTTTGTCTCTGTCATTTCTCTCGTAGGAGGAGCCGTTTCCGAATAAATATAGTAAACAACAATACAAATTAAAATATACCTAATAGACCAAATGAATAAATAACCTTATTTATTGTTAAGTGTGTTCAATGATCAAAATGCCCTGTACGTAAAGCCAAAGGTGTTGTTTCAATGTTAATACCTTTAAGTTTTTAATTTGGAAGTTACAACATTTCGCAAACTAATTTCCCACTCCTGATAGAAAGTGTATTTATTTGATAAATTAAACAAAAATGTATGTAAAATAATCTCGAAAGTAATCTAGATAACTACTGTCCATTTGTACTGAAATTTTAATTTAGTAGAATGAATGGATGAAGTATGGACAATTTGGTGTGTATTTACCACATACCTCAAAGCATGCCGACACAAGTGGCATATCTGATTCAGATTAAATCTGTGGTTCGGATATCGGCGAATCATAACGTCAAAGACAGGGTCAGCGCAAGGGAATATTTGCAATTCATTTAAATACCAATTAAAACATTCCAGCTGCGTGAATAATGCAAATGCTAATTCAAAGTTTGTATTAGGTAGGTATATAATTTTTTAGAGGATATTCAAATGTCTATGCAACTACGTAATTCGCAAGCAGTTTTATATTAATAAACGAAATTTGATTTATAATAATTGAACTACTTCCGTTAGATACAAAGAAGGTTTTATAAATTACATGATTAATAAAAATGCATAAAAGAATTAATTTTTATATGGTCATATAAAAATTTATAACTTGTTAACAAAATCACATGATAGAAACTTGCATTTCTTACCCAAGTTCCTGCAGACGGCACTGGAACGACTCGCCAATATTCCAACTCTAGTAATAAGTAAAGCTGGCCGAGGTGGCTGGAGTACAGCCACGGTCTTGCGCTGGCGTCACACGTGCCTATTTAGAAGTGATTTACGCTGCAGTCTTATTTGTAAGGTTAATGCGTGAGGTTGTATCTATAAATTATACATAATGCCAAACTCGCCAAAGGGTAAAAAATGACCGTACGCGGACACAGTGAATAAATTTATCAGTGAATTTCCGGATTTATTCTATGACGGATGCAAAATAATTTGTAAAGTTTGCAATTAAGACTTAATGTGCTGGCACAAAACAGATTGTTGTCGTCATATCAATACCGTGCAACATCAAAATAAAAAAAATGGCATGCCTTTGACAACTCAGTTTATGTTTGATTTATTGTTAATGTTAATAGCCTGTAATATTCCGCTACACATACTGTATAAACAACCATTTCGGGAGTTTTGAAATAAATACAATCCCCAGGTGAACTTACCAAGTCGTACATCGTTACGTAGATATATTTCAGCTGTTCGTGAAGACATTGTAAATAGAATTAAACGTGGATTAAAAAATTCACGGCTCTGGTTATGTATTGACGAGACGACAAATTGTAAAAAAAGTTCTATTTTAAATATTTTAGTACGTGTACTGGACCCTCTTAAACCAACATTTCCACTTTTACTAGCTAGTAATAGACTAACTGCGTGAAATAATTACGCGTGTGGTGTTGGAGACATTCGAAAAATTTGAACTTTCAACAAGTCAAGTATTGATGTTTGTGACTGATGGTGCCGTGACAATGCGCGTGGTAGGCCGTTCTCTTCAAAGAGACAATTGTAGGTTTTTACATGTTACGTGTAAAGTGCATGCGTTACATCTTGTGGCAGAAACGATTCGAAAATGTTTTCCAGAGGTAGATGCATTAAAAACAAATACAAAAAAGTATTTCTCAAATCTCCTAAACGGCTTCGAGCATTTTACAGACAGTGTCCTGGTATCCCTGAACCACCAGAGCCGATTCTTACACGTTGGGGAACGTGGTTGAAAGCGGCTTTTTATTATGCTGAATATTTTGAACAAATAAAAGCTGTGATACTACAGTTCAACCCTAACGAGGCTGCAGCTATTAGGGAAATCCAGACAAGCTTTCAAGACGTTTCCCTTGAAACAGACTTAGAAACTATTAATAACAATTATAGAGGACTACACGACGCAGTAAAAAAATTGCAAATTAGTTCGTTGTCGTTAGTGGAATCGCTGCAAATAGTGGACGACGTAAATACACACGTTAGTGAAAAATTCGAGAGTGTATTACAGAAAGATCCTGATTTTAGCAAATTAAGACAAATTTGTAATAGTGCATCTACAACTTCGTTAAGTGAGTTCACAGATTGTTTTACTTATGCCTGTATTACATCCGTAGATGTCGAACGGTCATTTTCAAAATACAAACATATTTTTTCACCAAAGCGAACATCGCTGACGGAGACAGCTGTAGAAACATACCTGATGCTATTATACTATAGATCTTCCCCACTTAGTGATGACGACAACCAAACTACTTCATAAATCTGCTTAAAAGGGTGAGTTTTATACAAATTTTTATAAAATCTAACATTAATGTTAAAATTTATTTCCATTTATTGTACTTATTCAAGTATTATGATACGATGTAAACATATGAGTCATATGACGGCTCTGTCGGCCAGGTGACCTCGGCCAGCTTTAGTAATAAGGCATAAGAGCCACGAGTTAATTTTTATATGGTCATATAAAAATTTATAACTTGTTAACAAAATCACAGACCTATCAGAAACTTGCATTTCTTACCAAGGTTCCTACAAATGGCACTGAAACGACTCGCCGATATCCTAACTTTAATAATAAGGCATAAGAGCCACTACATATTTTTTTAGATATTTAATAAATATTTCTTTCCCAATTCATATCATAATCAATGCAGTTATCCAGAAATTTAGTGTAATGGGACAAATGTTATTTATTTGTAGAAAATAATAATAGTCCCATATCACTGGAAGGAAGTACTATAATTTTTGCAAAATTACATGCATAAAGTTTTCTTAGCATTTAATATTAATGCGGTTCAAAACACCACTTAGTTAATTTAGCGAACACGTACTTGAAGTTCCACAGGACTATCAGCAACTGCCGCCACTGCAACATCAACTGTGTAATACAGTCAGTGCTAAATATAAATTGATAGATCATTAATAAAAATGAATAGAATAAGTGTACCAAGTATTGAGCCCTGAGGAACTCCCAGATACACATCTTATGAATTGAAACTTCTCAGTTGATTTTGCACAAATCCTATGCTGAACATATGACATAAGCCAAGAAAAGTTGTTAGATATTCGGAATATTGCTTAACTAAATCTAATACTATTATATTATAGCATGTTTAAAATATACAGAATTGCGGTGTAGATTGAGCAAATAATACATAGTATCTTATATACTAGTTATAAAAATATTACTAAGTTTAAAACACATCTAAAGAATGACTTAAAAAAAATCTAAAAGATAACACATAATTTTCAAACAAAAGAGTGTAATAAATATTACACTTGCTGTTAATCCAAATTCTCCAGGTATAATTCGTCCAATGTATAATATTTTTATTAAAAGACATTTAATATCCATTTAAATACGTAATTATTATTAAACATTTAATATAAAAAATGTATAAAAATATAAAATACCACATAAATTAAACCCAAATTCTTTAAGCAAAGACGGAAATGGTTACACTTTGATTAGGAAAATAGATGACCGACACTTTGTTATGCTAAAATCGTCATTGTTTGACGTGGAATACTTCTTATGAATATCGTATTCATGAGCATGTTCGTGTTTTGCGAACACCGTGACAGTTACGTAAAAGAACATTATACTTTACGCAACAGACAATTTCCTGGATGTAAATTCAGATGAACGTCTCTGTATTCTCATCTCACTAAACATGTGTTTACAGAATTCTGTTGTTCCCGTATTGTAAATACTCCAAAGGCATCTCTTTTGTAATTCGTATATTCGCTGTGCGTCCGTCAAATTTCCTAAAAGCTTATTTCATACTGTATTCTAGAATAGCTTTATATATAAGATAATATGCAGCTGTACTGTGGATATATTGACCGACTGAGAAAATACTCTTAATGCGTAACACTGACGTAGTTTTCCTCAAAACACTAAAACACTATAAATATACTGCAATGCGCGTTTCGCCAACCAAGTTGGAATCATCTGGAGTAGATTAAAAATAAACTTATGCTAACAATCTACCCTATTTATACCTAAACTATTGTCAGGGTTCGATTAACCGTGAAGCAATAACCAATAAAGCGTGCTATTTGGGACAGGCCCTATGTCACTATTCATACTATTTTTACACTTTGTGATTTCCAAGCTTTCAAACCCATCCGGCTGTCTAGTATTTGTTACAATCCTAATTAAACTTAAATTGTTAATATCTATTTTAAGATTGTTCTCAAACGCATGTTGGGCAACACTAGACTTATTTGTTCTACCATATTGAAATGGGTCATATGCTCTTAAAATCTAGTTTGAATTGATTATCTAGTCTGTCCAACATTATTGATTACAGTCCTTACAGCTAATTTCGTAAATTCCCGGCTTTTCGTTTGTTTCAATTTTGTCTTTTCAATTGCCTAAAAGTTGTTGTAGTTTGTTTCCCGACGAATCAACCACTGTCATACTTACATCTTTAATAAAAATATTAACAATACCACGGGTGAATCGAGGGTCGAATGGAATCGATATAAATTTTAGATTTTCTCTGTCATTTTGAAAGGTGGAGTAATTTCGAAGCTACTCTTTAAACTTTCGCGTCCTAATTGTTTTATCAATTAAACTTACAGAATATCCATTACTCGCAACTATATACTTAATCAATGCCTTTTCCTTTACAAACCTCTCCTTACTGAGAGGGAAGCTTAATAGACGATGGACTAGAAAATTAAAACCCGCCATTTTGTGTTGAGCGCAATGATGAGAGTCCTTAGGGATATATTTTAGAGTACTGCCTGGTATCTTTTCTGTATATTTCAAATTCTATATTATTTTCACTATTTCTAATTATTAATACATCTAAAAATGGTAGTTGTCCAGAGTTTTCAATTTCATATGTGAATTTAACTTAGATACGTTGTCAATATCAGCGACTTCTGTATCAAACACTGTAAAAATATCCACATACCTAAGCCAAGCTCTGGGGAAATACTCGAATTCTTCTTTTGTTTCTATCCCGAATCTGTTCATGAAGAGACTGGCAATGAATGGAGCAAAGAGTTACACATTGCTGTTCCCTCATGTTGTTCGAAGAAATTATTGTTGAATCGAAAACAATTTTGTTTCATGCAAAGTTTAGTGAGTTGAAGATATTCTTTTACTACATCTTGACTGAGATTGTTTAATTCGAATAAATCCAAGGTCTGTGATATCGGAACACTTGGAAGCAATGAACAAAAGTCATCGGGATCAAAATTTCACTTTCTTGCAACTGAATATTTTTCACCTTATTAATGAAATCATTGGAATTAATCACAGAGAAACTAGGTGGTGCAATAGGTAAATTTTCGAAATCTTCTGTTAACCATTTTGATAGGTCGTAAGTCGGCGATCCGATTGGTGTTGTAACAATAGGACGTATTAACTTTCCTGGTTTATGTATCTTAGGCAATTAGTACAATCTAGGTACACTTGTGTTAGATACGTCTAACCTCCTATTTAAAGATAGAGTAATAAGGTTATTGCAAGATTTAAGTATATTTCTTACTTCAGTAATCATTTTTGGTAATGAATTTCTAGAATTTTTTTTATAAGGACCATTACTAATCAGATTGTCTACCCTTTCATAATAATCCTCTTTATCTAAAATAACAATCTTATTGCTCATATCAGCTTCTTAATTAAAAACAACCTTTTTCACGCAACCGTTTGATAATTTTTCTGTTTTTTGTAGATTTTGACTTTCTATTTACTTTAGTGACAATAGTTGTCGAGATTTGATATCTGCAAGCTTCTCTGACAAATCCTTTAGAGGAATCAGAAGGTTATTGAATTGAACTTTCAACACTTGCAACAATTTCTTCTAAAATTCCTTCAGAGGCAGGTAAAACAAAGTTTAATCCCTTGTTAAGGAGATCAATTTCTTATTTATCAAACGACTGTGAGGAATGATTTTCTACAATGCTGAGAACTTTTTGGGGAACACTTTTTTTCGACGTACTACTAATTAATCTTTTTTTATTTTATGACATTTTCTTAATAAATTTCGCGTTAATTGATATAAACATGTTCCTCTGAAAGTCAAACCAATGTTCATGTTCTAAATTATTTAACTTATAGGTAAGCTTTTTGTAAAGTCCGTATACTTACAATTCAAGCGTATCACGTTTACTGTATAGATACTTAATTTCTAAGTCCAGCCATTTCTGCTATGCAAACATTGTAAGTTTATCTTAAATGTGTAAAGAATTTGGAATTTTAACTTAGACAAAATTTGGAAATACTGAACGACGTTTGTAAGTTTTAAGAAACCAAATATCTGACCCTATTAATCTAATCCTAGCACTAATCTTATGATACAGATTCAGTTCCTCTTAATGCTTAACAGAAGCTGATGATATTCGGAGTTAAATAACTTACATAAGCCTACTAACTATTGTGACAACCACAAGCTGTCTGCGAATAATGTAAATTTTCTGTACTGATTACATTATTATTTTCTACTCTTGAAGAGAACTCTTTTTTTAATCACTGTTAATGTCGACCTATTTCCACTAGCAAGGCCAATCACCAACGCCAGGAGATAAGCTCACCAGTGCTTGTTTAGGCACCCTTCATCAAGTGTTTTTCAACTAATAAATGATTTATTATTTTTTTGAGAAATTAGAAAAATAATTGCATAATATACAATCTTCTATAATATGCAATGCAGCTATAAGATAAAGTGAAATGCAAGATGTTTTCTTGTTGTGAGGATGCTCAGTACACGACAGCAAATGTACCACAGGAAAATTGCATCTCATTGCGTTTAGTTGTATAACTTTTTTATTATTAGTCATAAAATTATAAATACGCCAGTAGTTTCAGATAAAATAAACTTCTCTTGAGGGTATCGAACTTTGATTTGGACTTTCCTTTCGGAGATATTATGAAATAAATGTCAAAATTTTCTGGCCTGAATTAGATTTTGAAGCATATGAAACCGAGAAATTGCCGTTTTAAATTTCGTTCTCTCGTCCAATGTATAATAGGTATAATATTTAAAACTTGTAAAAAAAAATTTGATCTACAAAACCTTTTCTGAAAAATACATAAAACAATTGCAATTTGTCTCTTTTTTTACCATTATATACTTAACTCGTTTTTTAACTTTAATGCCCTTTTGCACATGATTTTTGGCGACATTAGTATTCTTCTTATATAAAATTCAGCTCACAAGTTTATCAATCATAAATTTTATTAAGAACGGTATAGTTTCTCTTAGGTTCTTTTATCGGAGTCGGAGTAGATAGATATCTTCTCCAGAATTTTGACACATCAATAAAGAAATATATCTATAACAAATTAAACATTTGCCTTGTTCGTAAAACAAAACATTTATGATTAAATAGAATGATATTCTTCATCGAGGGTAGCATATTTGCAAACTATAATAATTAGATTAATAAACGTTAATCTAAACCGACAAATTACGACATCACGACATGTGTACTTTAAGCAGTATATAATTAATCAAAAAAAGTGTTATGTGCACATAATCTCTTATGTGACCTAATCTACTAAACCCTGCTTACAACTAGCACTATGGTTTTGCAGAGGTGGTCGTAAACAGAGCTAAATTACGCTCACCGTGACCAATTAAATTAGGTTTTTCTTGGAATGTATATAATAAATAATTCACTGGTCTGCAACGAAATCCTCCTTTAAAAAATTATGCTATAAGTATGAAGATTTTAATGCTCTGAATCTATTCCCGTTGGCCGATTTTTTCTATCACGTCTAGATTTTTTTATATGAATTTTTTTTTAAATTTCATAAATTTTGTTTTTTTTTTAAATTTCATTTTTTTGTCAACATCAAGAACAGTATACATACATACAAAATAAGTTTTAGCGAGTTGTAAGAGAAAGAAAGAAAGTATTGACAGTGATTTTTATGGTAGTAGATATGCGCATGCGCAATATTCGCTGTGACTTTACTTTCTTTCTCTTACAACTCGCTAAAACTTATTTTGTATGTATGTATACTGTTCTTGATGTTGACAAAAAAAAAATTTTTAAAAAAACAAAATTTATGAAATTTAAAAAAAAAATTCATATAAAAAAATCTAGACGTGATAGAAAAAATCGGCCAACGGGAATAGATTCAGAGCATTAAAATCTTCATACTTATAGCATAATTTTTTAAAGGAGGATTTCGTTGCAGACCAGTGTTATAATAGTGTTATTAAATATGATTTGAACGAAATAACTACTCAGTGGGCAAATACCCCGACCTGCATTGGATTATACCTTCAAATCATGATAGATCGGTAGCCAATATCATTTGTCAATTCCTAACCAGAATAGACTGGTTTTGAACTTATTAGTTCTCCTCAGTATGCTATAGGTTATGGAACAGACAAATGATAGTGGCCAACCTGCTAGTCATATACTGACTAAGGTAAATTGAGTAGTGGTGAGAGGTATGTGAACATTCTCATATGGTCCAAATGCTACTATCCGACCGACTATCCGCCACAGAGACATCTATGATGTCGGTCGGATAGTAGCATTTGGACCATATGAGAATGTTCACATAGGGGTATTTTTGTATTAAACATTTGACTACGACAAAATCTGATACTGATCCACATAAACGTGTTTTCTTTTAATAGAGAAATACTGGTTCGGAGTGAAAGTCGTACTTTATGGAAACGATTTCTGGGTATTTCTTATCTATTTTGATTTCCTTTATTTAATTTTTTTTGTTTTCTGATGTGTGTCTGTTTGCATGTTTGTATTTTGTTAGATATGTATAAGTAGGCTTATCAAATTACCTTCTAAAACTAAATTGGTTCCAATAACATTATAGGTAAGTACTGAGGGGACATTTTCTGTGTAACCAGGACCCGTACTAGATCCTATAAAAGTAGAAAAATATTTTAAATGATCCTAAAAATATCATTAACACAGCTTAACTTCGCCAACACAGAATAATATATTAAAATCATTATTTGCTTTTTTCACACAGTCTCAGCTTCAGTGTCCGATAAAATATTTCCTTCAGTGTTGTCTAACAAATTCACTTGATTTTCATTATCACTTGATTTCGGGCACCCGTTCGTTTTAATATTGCCTGGTATGATTATCACCATGATATTGATGTGTGTTAGTTTGCACTTCAACAAAATCTTTAAATCAATAAAATTACAGCAGGTCTTAATGCCAGTTCACGAGAAATTTAACTTAAATTAAGTGACCTATCTTACGGTATTACCAATTTAACATCCTCTCCTTTCAAGGCAACTCATTGCAATTTCATTGTTCAGTACTTTATACAAAAATAGTTTCATAATACTATAGGTAGTTAAATGTTGGCCAGTTTTTAATTATAAACATTAAAATCGAGGGAAGCTATATATTCCTCCCATCCCCTTACCGAAATGGAATATTGTTCGAAAAACAAAAAAGGCGAATTTGCCTTTCTTTAAATACAACGTAATAATATATATCCTGATTTAAAGTTAATATCTCAAACCGTTCGAGTTCGTAAGTAATCGTGAAGACGTAATATAATTATTCTGTTTATCTAAATTAAATACCCTGTATTCTGCAAAAAAATTAAACCGTAACATCGAATTTACTCACACAATTTAACTCCATAATCTGACTATTAAAATCTAGTAAATTTTATTCATTTACCAGCCATAATATTTATACTGTTTAATATTTACTTCTATTTGTAAGAAGTTGAAGAATTTTATGACCTCTTGAACTCATCATTAATGCATTTCGCTAAAAAACCGCACCAACAGTACTTACAAAGATAACAAGATCATAAACTTATTATTTCAGATTTTGAGGTTAGAATAACGATTGTAAGTACATAAAGATGCATATTTTCCAAGCAAAAGCATTGTACATATCGTAACTGAAAATATATTCCGTGCAAAAATATTGTAAGGGTATATACAATCTAATAGTTTGTAAATTATTCAAGTAAAAAAAATTGTACTTAAAATGTTTTCTTAACCGCCTCTCAAGTCATCGAAGTAACTCCCAGAAAATCCTAGGATTTTGTGTTGTGCAAAGAGAGACGACGCCCTACAGTTTATTGTGGAGTCCGACCACATCTAGGGCATCGACAATTCTCTCCCATCTTAATCCGAAACAAATAAAATTTCTAACTTGCTCCAGGATGGATTCGAACTATCGATATACGGTACCGGGTAAATAGCTATAAGCGCTTTACCCACTCGGCTACCATGTATGTTTACAATGTTTTTGCTGTATTTTTTTCTAATTTGACAGATACAATGATAAATTAAGGTATTTTTTGGGATAATAATGTAAACAAAATAATGATTTGTAGTATTATATGAAGTAGTATATTTTATAGATACGAAGAAATTAAAAAGTTAAAATTGCCGAAGTGTCACAGGTTTTGTTTTGGAGGTATCGATGTGATTAAGCTTTAATTGCGATTGCCCACTAGTAAACGATTTTTACCACATAAATGGAAATTCTTCTAGAGGCCTTCGTGCACACAATTCACAGACCGGTTTCTAGTTTTTGCTTTAATCAGTGCGAAGTAGATATGTACAAAACAGTAAGAGTAATCTCAGAATCATGTAGAGGCTTCTACATGAAAGCAGAGTACTAATGAGTTGAAGTCAACTTCAACTACCAGTGTTAATCGCAATGTAATGTAAAATTGAAAAAATGAAAGACAAGCGATATCTACTCATAACGGTATAATAAAAATTATAATACCATAATTCCAACAGAGAGAGAGAGTAAAAGTTAATTTATAAAAAAGTAATATATACTAGAAGTATTACCCAAATAGGTACCAAAGTCGAAATCCTCTCAATTTATTTAATTAAAGTTAAAAAATTTGCCAACACACACTTATTGATGATTTATAAATTTGTATCATACCAAGAGAAATGATTAAGCTTTAATTGAGATTGCCCACTAGTAAAGAATTTTGCTGTCGTTGTGTATATATCTACTTCCTACTGATGAAAGCAAAAACCAGAAACCGGTCTGCTAATGGTGTGCCTCAAGAGGGATTCCCATATATGTGGTTCTTATCACATAAACATAAACACCACAGAAATTCTACAACCGCCGAATCCAAAGCCGAGCTGCACGGGCGAGGGTTACACTTATGAAGAAACGCAGACACACAATTATTCCCACCAACACTGCCAGAGCCGGTGGCGGGATTATCAGTTACATTGGTCATCACGTGCTCTAGCCGACTATTCCACCGAGCCGGTGGACATTTACAAAGTGATTTTAATTCAAAAACTTCGCCACAGTGACGAGAACTGAATTTTTATAGCTGAAATGTCCGTACTTATCGAAACTAACAGGAATTTTCTTTATAGAATTCTTTGGTGCGACGAGTCTACTTCCATCGAAAGTAATAGTGTAAATAGACAGAATATGCACTAGTGGAGTGACAGGAATCGTTGTTGAACGCGAATAAGAAGTTTTTAAGTACAATAAATATAGATAGGTATTCTTGGAGACAAACTACTAGGGCCCTATTTTTTTTTTGGAAATAGCTTAAACAGCGAAACAAAAATCTAGTCGTTCCCATGCAAGAAAGAAGAAATATACCATTCCATCAAGATGGCGCTCCTCCACATAATGCCCGTATTGTTTCATATAATTTAAGCACAGTGTTTGGATTGGTGTATTATCGTGTATGTATAGTGTGGCTACATGGTCAAACAGTAAGAAAACTTTCCTCTCACCTTCGAGTCCCGGATGTGATACCGAAATATTATTTAGGAATTGAGCAAATCATAACTTTCACACTTTTTTATTTAACATGAAATTACCAACTTTCTGTATATTGGAGTAGTTGTTTTGATTGATTTTCCAATAATGAGTGTTTTTTAAAGTATTTGCCTAACTAGTATACTAGCGTGACCAGATTAAGGCACCAATATACAGAAAGTAGGTAATTTCATGTTAAATAAAAAAGTGTAAAAGTTATGCTTTTCTCAATTCCTAAATAATATTTCTTCATCATGATAAAAACAAATAAATAAAAAATAATTAATTGCAAAAATTCGTTATAGTATTTTCACATGTGCATGTATGGCCTAATTGCCCATTCTATCTCTCTCTATTCGTCTAAGGCATAATGCACCACGTTTTAGTAAAGTTTGGCAACACGTACCTGCGTTTGGTCCGTTGTGCTATGCGGACAAAATGTACCGCGTTTTAGTCACGTTTCGGCATAACGTACCAGCGTTTGGTCTCGACCAATCAGTGCAGGGATAATTGCACTGTTGACCATATAATGGTACATTTTGCTTAAATGCTACCCGGTCGAGGTGCCAGGATTTTTTCTAAACCACAAATGATTCCAAACATATTCAAATATTGGACATGTGCCCATTATCTCTAAATATGTAACCCTTTCCCGCACAAAGTACCTTGAGGTACCTTCTGGAGTAAAAGAGGTTGTATTACCTGTGGTGTTTGATGTGTTTAGTAATGGGGATGTCCCACTATATTAAAAGTTGGATTTATTTTTATTGTATATGATTCTACACTATTTATGTAATCACTGTCCATAAGTGATTGGATTAAAAAAAAATTAACTACAAAAAAATTAACTACAAGAAAAAATTTATAAAAGTTTGGATCAACTTAAAATTGCCTCCAGTTAATTAACCAATAAAATAATGCGTCCTGTGATATGGCCGCACCTGTATTGCCATATTTTCATTGTTTAGGTATTGTTTTGGTAACTGAATACCATTTGAGATTACTTGTGATTTTGAACGATTTCGTGAATTTGTACATTAATTTATGTGTTATATTAAACATTTGCAAGACTATTTGATTTGGATACAAAATAAAAGGTAAGTATCTACGTATTTTTGAACTGAATGTGTTTTCAATAATTTTTTGTTCGTTTTTATTACGATTTATATTCCATTCATAGAATTGTGAAAAAGATGATTCTGTTATTGATTTACTATTGCTATTCATTATTTATAATTTAAATTCTTTTTAAAACTAAAATTTTTTACAACTTTTTAATAAAATGCAGGCTCTAATACTATTCAAATCAAATCATCATAATCACGTGAAAGTTGAAAATAAATAAAAATCATTATAATAATTAATTAATATTTGGTTTCAATCGTCAATTCCGTAACAGTAAAGTAAAATAAATCTATAACATAACCTAACTTGTTGGATTTCTGCTGATTTTTTTTATAAATATTTAAATTTCGAAGTCTTAAAACAGGTACAAATTAAATTTTCTCTCCGTACTAAGGTAAATTAAATTCAATGTGAATGAATTTATAGTTGTATTTATAATTGAATAAGTAATCACCAATCACGCTTTCAAACAATACGTAAAACTGGCAATACTGCTTTCACCCGCTGCTTGTCGGATAAAGTCATAAGACTAAAATTCAAAATTTTGTTAAATTTTTTAACAAAGAAATCCGGAAAATAATCTGTGATCTCATATTTATAAATACTACCGAATAAGCAAATAAAAAAAATATATGGGAAATGCCCTTTGTTTTAAATGCCTGCTCTGGGTTAGATTGCGGCGTCTCTTTTCAAAAATCCATTGGTAGTCTGAAAACGACCGTTCTCCGTCTTCAGACGCAACTGGAGCATATTTAAAATACTGTTTCCAAAGAAGCAAAATTTACATCAGAAAGGTCCACTTCTTTTTCCTGTAAAAAGATTCACTGTATGGCACATTGTATTAAGTCCTGGATTATTATTTAAAACTATTTGAAATTTTTGTTTCACATGGCAGTGTTCCTGATAACTGGAAAGTAAATTGGCGTGAATCGTAAACAACTTTCATTGCGTCAACTAAACAAAATATTTGGTTGGCGCATAAGACTGTGTATGGACGAGGGAATTCGTAAAAAGGTCCATGTATGTGAGCTATATTTTCATGAATACTTGAATCCAAAAATTCTCAATTGCGATGTATGTCGGTGAAGGGAGTTCAGTCTTACACTTGTCTGCTGGTTAATTTATTTGAATTGCAGCACATTATAGGTGTTTCCAATTTACAATAGGCCTTTTGCGACTACATTTAATTTAGTTTTTTGTTCTTTGGTATTAAGTAATTTATATGCGTTCACTTAAGGAAAATTTGTTTTAGACTTTTTCAGTAATTAAGTGCTAATCTTCTACATTTAAAATATGACAATATAGCGTATATCTGTAACATGACGGCACCCACATTTAAAACATATTTTTTTGTTTCTTCACTGTTTCAGTGTTATTACTCAAATACATAAATGTGTTATATTTTGCAAGGAATTAGCAATATATAATGAAATAACAAGAGAATATGTTATTAATCAATTCCTAAAAAAATTGTGCGCCATTGTATTTCTCAATATTTATCTAATTTATTAGTTGTACGAGAGTTGTACTAAGTCCGTAACTGGAATAACTAATTGAGATGCGGAATAATATAGTTTTTTTACGAAATAAAATTTGTTTTACTTTTCGTTTCTAGTTAACATGCAATAAAGAATTACTTTTTATGAAATTTTTTAACAATTTTGTAAAATAATTGCTATTTCCCTTCGTGACGTCATTTCCAAATAAAAGTTTTTTGTTATTTTTCTCGAGAAAAAAAATAATTCAGATGTTATAATAATTTAAATCAAAGCTGACTAAAGACTATATCAAACAGCTATAAAAAATGCATGTACAGGGTGAGGCAAAAAAGTATTCAACAAAATTAATTTTTTCCAAAAAGCTTTTTTTGGGTCGCTCTGTAGACATATTTGAAAAACTTAAATATACCTATAATGTATTGTGGCTTTCAAGGCCGTTGCTTAAAGAATAAAAAAATTACTGGCCTGGGGATTTTTAAATGACGGACACTATTATATTTTTAATGTCAATTGACATGTCCGAGCTACTTTATGAAAAATGTACCTGAAATTTTCTTAAATTAGTTCCAGGTTATTCAGAAAACTGGAATATGCAATCATTATACTACGTAGGATAAAGCGACATAAGAATAATTAAAATATAGACAATTCAATCTTAAAGTTCATATATACAGTTGAATATATTGATTTTTATTACTTGAACATTTCCATTTCCAGATTTTTATTTTATAATTTGACATCACTAAATTTAACTTTCAGGAAATAAAAGTGTTTATTTATTTATTTCTATTAACACCGAGTTTCACGACGTGTCACATTTCAGCATCTACTTACTTTTTGAATTTTAAAATCCATTTCAATACTTTTCCATCCGTGCTTACATAGGCAGGAAAAGTAAAAAGAAACATTAAATATTGCCTTTACTCCATATTTATGATGGCTTCCAATATTTGTACGTTCTCGCTTGAAGCATCTTCTATATTGTATACATGTAGGAAAGATTTATCGATATATTTCCAGAACCTCAACCGCAATATTTTATTACCAGTTAGATGAAATTTTATGTACAGATTATAATTTTCCCTAAGGATATTGAAACATCATTGTTTATGGATAAACATGGGGATATTGATATTGCTCCTCCAACAATTGATTATAGACTTATATTTATACATATCACTAGCGGATCTAGAAGGAAATTTTTAGAGCTATAATCAATAAAATGAAAACATTTTAAATTTTTGGGTACGCAAGATTCAAAAACAGAGTCAAGTTTATCATAAAATGTTGAGCATGCGCTGTTGACATCTTTATAAGAAGAAAGAAATGACTAGTCAATATTGAGAATCATACAATTTGGGGAAATCAGATTTACGAAAATTATATAGGTTATTGTAATTAGATGGGAAACTATTATTTAAGTTTTTAGTGGTATTCATCTTAACTGATATTGTCAAAGCGGGATGGTGGTTATCTTCATTGATCAGTGAATCAATACACCGAATTACGATACATTTTTTATTACAACGAATTAAATCAAGAATAACCCTGTTAAAGTTATGTATCAAGTTATACTGAAATAAATTGTTAGCATTAAGAAAATTATTCAGTGCTCTTATTTCACCATTAGATTGGGAATCTTTTAAATATAACGCGTATTTAGAAATATTAAAATCATTTAAGATGATTATATCGTTATCATTATTTTGCAGATATTGTAAAGTATCTCGCATCTCAAGCGAATATTCATAGTCGGCAACAGATATATTTGGTGGCATATAAATGATAAATAAAGCTGCAAATCATTTATGTGTATCATGGTCGAAGAGTACAGATGTACTTACTGTCGCCGGCATTCACCTTGACCGCGAAACTCTTTCTCCAGTCGAGTCTATTATTAGCTTTCGAGTTGTATACACGTTAAGTCACTTGGACGTATTGCATATTGTTTTTGTATTTTTATTTTATTTGTTGTGCTGTATTGTTGATATTAATTTAATAATAACGCATGGCAGACGTACGCAGGGGTAGAAAACGGCCATTTGCTGACAAAGTGAATAAATTCATAGGTGAATTCCTGGATTTATTCTATGATGGTGCTAAAATAATTTGTAAAGTGTGCGAGAAAATTTGATGTGCTGAGATAAACGTGATTGTGGACTTCATGTAAATAGTGTACACCATAAAAATAAAAAAAGTAGCGTGCCTTCGACAAACAGTTTATGTTTGAATTTCTATTAATGCTGATTGCCTGTGATGTTCCGCTGCACATACTCGATAAACAACCATTTCGAGAGTTCTGGAATAAATACAATGCCCAGGTGAAGTTACCAAGTCGCACAACGTTATGTAACTATCTACCAACTATACACGTAGACATGGTAAATAAGATGAAATGTGAATTAAAAAATACACGGCTGTGGTTATCTGTTGATGAGACAACAGATTGTAAAAAAAATTCTATTTTAAATGTTATAGTACTGGATCCTCTTAAACCGACAGTTCCACTGTTACTAGTTAGCAAAAGACTAAGTCAGTGTACTATCTAAACAAGTACCAGGATGGTGCTGGAGACGTTAGAAAAATTTGAACTGTCAAAAAGTCAAGTGTTGATATTTGTGACTGATGGCGCCGTGACAATGCGTTCGGTAGGCCGTTCTTTGCAAGAACAAGGTTGTACGTTTATACATGTTACGTGTAAAGTGCATGCTTTACATCTTGTGGCAGAAACTATTCGAAAAATTTTTCCAGAGGTGAATGCATTAATAGCAAGTACAAAAAAAAGTGTTTCTTAAATCTCCTAAACTTCTTCGTGCATTTCATAGCAAGTGTCCCGATATTCCTGAACCACCACAGCCGATTCTTACACGTTGGGAAACATAGTTGCAGGCAGCTTTTTATTATGCTGAATATTTCCAACAAATAAAAGCTGTGATACTACAATTCAATCCAGATGAGCAGCTATTAAGGAAAGCCAGACAAAATTCGAAGATGTTTCCGTTGAAACAGCTTTAAAAAATATTGCGAAGAATTATAAACCATTACATGAAAGCATAAAAAAATTAGAAAACAGTGCGTTGTCGTTAGCGGGGCCCCTGCAAATAGTGGACGAAGTAAATCTACTGCTACACGCTATAGGTGACGCGACAAATAAGCGCGTTAAAGAAAAGTTCGCAAGTGTGATAAATAAAGACACCGGTTTTACCAAATTAAGACAAATATGTGATGGTGCAGCCCCAGATCCGTTAAGTGCGTTCAAAGCCTATTTTACGTATGCGTGTATTACATCAGTAGATGTCGAACGGTCGTTTTCAAAATATAAGAATGTATTTTCACCAAAGCGAACATCACTCATGGAGACAACCATAGAAACATACCTGATGCTGAAAAATGGCTACACATTTTCTCCAGTTTGTGATAAGCAAGCTAATTCATCAAGCTAGTTAAGAGGGTAAGTTTTACATACATTGTTATAAATTGTAACAGTTTATTGTTTCTCGTATTAGTTAATCTCGCATACGCCACTGTCCCACGAAACATTTTTGACAGCCCTAATGATAAATACATAGTGGTATTGGTAATTAACTGAAATTTTTACACCTAATATATCAGTGGCGGGTATGTTGTTAAAACCAGCAGAATCAAGGTTTAGTACCGAAGAATTGTGTTTAATATTTACTGCAATTAGTACATCTCCACACCTTGAGCGATTAATCGTAGCAAAATCTCTATCACAGCGAAATATAATATATTCATTATAAATAATTTTCTGTCGAAAACAGAGGGATCGAACCAGGTTTCAGTTAGAGCTGTCACGAAGTACCCGCTATGTTCTATGGAAGATAACATCATCACTATGCCTCCCTTCACGTCGTTGTACCTTCTCAAAGCGGGATCATAATTTTCGATAACTCGCCGACATACTGCTGGCTCAGTTCTCTAGATTTATTTGCAAAGCTTCGAGACAAACCCCAGAAACCCCTACATTTTTTCACATCAATGGTATGGGTAACAACTCGGGCGACAATGAACGCTTTTGCTGCCCTTAATTTTATGAGAACGAAAACGGTGTTGCATTCACTATTACTTCTCTTGGATATAAGAACATACTGGAGATTTCATTGCAACCAGAACTTCAAAATTTTGCTGGAATCAATGAGGACACTTGGTTCCAGCAAGATTAAACCATAGCCCACCCTGCAAATCTGACAATGGAAGCCGTTTGGGTCATATTCCCTGGAAAAGTGATTTCCACGCGGGGTGAATTGGCCGCCCAGAAGTCTCGACTTAACGTCCATGGATCGTTTCCTATGGGGTTACTTAAAATCGAAAGTCTACAGTGAAGCACTAGGATTTTGCTTCAATTAAAAGCCAAGATTCGCATAGAAATTTAGAGAAATGAACCAGCACTGTATCGGCGAGTTATCGAAATTTCCGGTCTCGCCTTGAACAGGTACAGCGACATCAAAAGTATTTGATACAAATAAATGAAATTTTTAGTAAATGAGTTTTATTCATTTAAAAAAGAGGAAAACATTCCAGGGCACTATGTACATTAAATCAACCCATTTTATTTCACAAAACGCTATTCAATTTTTACTTCAATGATTTTATTAACCAGCAGATTCTTGCTAATCTATTCTGATATACCTATATACAGGAAAACGACTATTACTTTCGTACTGGAGGACGTATATTTTTTCCGCTACTTTTAAAATCGAAGTCATCGTATCCTCTTGAACTTACTGGGGAAGAGAACCATTTTTTTGGGGTTTTAAAAGAGATTTCCCTCATTACATTTACTGAAATATTATCTCTTTTTCCTTTGTAATATTCTAGACCGGATACAACTTTTCTAAACGGATGTCCTCGTTTTGCGGCTTTATTAAATGGTTAATACAGAATGAGCTCACATAGAATTCTTGTCGTTGCTTTTATTATGATAACAAATAATTATTTTTATTGTTGGAAAATTATTTATTGTTTTACTATTATACCATATACCGGGTGGCTTCATAGTTCATTGGTCGGTTAAATTAGACAAAATTGAGTACTTTACTCCTTAATTAATGCTAGAGTTATCTTACTTTTTTCCTAAATTATCCCAAAAAACTGAAAAGTCTGATATTATGAAATATTAAATAACAGCCTTTTGAACGCATATATTTCAAATTTGTTATTATAGACGAGGCGTTAGAAGAGAGTAAGTGTGCAAAATATGACAACCGCATTTTCTCAATTAATATAAGCTCAGAGGAAACCAAAGATTAATATTCTGGATGGTGCCAGTCCATTTTTTGGTCCAATTGGTTTTTATTCCCCCTCCTCTTAGTTATTAAAAAATGGATTAAGCTCATGCTGTGGAGTCTTTTAATATTTTATAATGTAACGTTGGCAAAATATTGCAAATATTTTCGCCGAGGGATTGCGCTACCGAATGACATCCTAGAACACGTTTTTTTATTAACACGCTTTTATTAGATTCACATGTTTGTTTGTTTGTTTGTAACCGACTCTTTGGACTTGATTTTGACCCACTTTAAACGGACAGATTTAATTAAAACTTTGTACACTTACGAAGAACCGGTAACAATACAATAATTTGATAAGTTTATATCATTATCCTGATCATGTCCTTTCCTCACGTATCCTCTGCCTGAGAGCAAGACGCTTAACATTGTAAGTATATTCTGTGATTCTCAGTTCGGTCGTTGGCCGAGCGGGCAAGTCTTGGTCGACGCGAAACGACGGACTCCTCGGGCGTGAGTTCAAATCCCATGGCTGAAATAAAAAAATATTTTTTTTTTCAGAAATATCTGTTGGATCGTAACATGTTATAATATCAGCATCAATAAGCAATATAAATATAGTTTAAAAAAACTACAAAACACGCTTTCATAGCACATCAAACTAAAAAGTGAAAAATAAATATAGTTTAAAAAAACTAAAAAACACGCTTTTAAAGCACATCAAACTAAAAAGTGAAAAATAATTATTAATATAAACTGAAAACAATAATGAACGAAAAATACTAGTATTATTGTGAAAAAAGCGTGGGGCGCTTTGTGCCATATTTTTCGTATATCGAGCAACCCACGCTTTTTTCACAATAATACTAGTATTTTTCGTTCATTATTGTTTTCAGTTTATATTAATAATTATTTTTCACTCTTTAGTTTGATGTGCTTTAAAAGCGTGTTTTTTAGTTTTTTTTAAACTATATTTATTTGGTATGTGATCCGTCGAACCATAATCTTTGACAACCAATATTTGCAAGCTCTTGCCAGTAATAAATTCCTAAAGTAAACACATCTGTATCAGAACTGAGAAGGTTTCGACGGATCACAGTGTGTCAGCAATAATTCCAAAACTATATAAGTATTTTTATATTTCTGCCTCTTATTATTTGTTTACCAAATCATTTTTTATTAACAGTAAAAAAATTCAACTTTACCTTTGTTGTTATTTAATGTAATTGTTACTAATTTCCATAAAAAGAGACTAATAATTATCGTTCAATATAAATAATAGACTCCACAGCATGCGCAATTCATTTCTTTAATACCGAAGAGAAGGGCGAATAAAAAACAATTGAACCAAAAAATAGACTGGCATCATCCAGAATATTAATCTTTGGGCTGTTCTGAGTTTATATCAATTGAGACAATGCGGTTGTCATATTTTGCATACTCAAATACTGCTGTCGCCTGCTCTATTAGTGACGAAATGGCTAGAGATCGAGATGTAGCGATAGATGACGCTAGGTGATGTGTCACCATGTAAAAATGTTCATGCATGTATGACACAATATTACTTTGTGGTTATTTTTGGGAGTTCGGTAACATCCCAAGTTAACACAAAGCGTGCTGAAAGTATTGGTAAATTTAACACTAACACACATATATTTTTAAGTAGCGATTATAGGAATAAAAGTATATTTTCTATAGTTATTTATTTGTGGCATCCTATAATGTTTCTTCTCACCGTCTTTGGGTATTAAGCTACTCTTCTATAAATTATTTTAAAGAAATATTAAATAAACCTCCGGTTCAAAAGGTTTAGTCTATGGAAATATATAAACGAAAAACGGTCTGGTTCGATATTGCTAAAAAGAAAATTTTTATTAAAGACATTTTCCTCTATAATTTTCAGGGACATATAGTTTAATTTTTTTAAACAATTAAAAGGTTAATTGTTGACTCTTTAGGTAGTCAGGTAAGCTGTTATATAATTTACCTACTAAATAATAGAAACATCTCTGCCTAATAGTCTTCTGCATCGTAGAAGTTACATAGAAATAGTTTCTCCGCCGGGTCTGATGTGAATGTGCAGGTGTAATAAACGTGTTTTTGTTTTTATACTGAATGACATTAGCCGCTACATAATATAGATACCTCAGGTCTAATAATTTCGAATCTGTAAATAAATTTTCAGTGGGATATATTATTTCTTTACATAATTGGATTTTTAGGAATCTTTTCCGTATAATTTCTAAACTATTCATGTAACTTTCAGCCGCTGCACCCCACCCTATTTTTTCTATATTGTAGATGACTTTGACCTAAGGGATGGTATATAATTCTCAGTTCCCTGTCATCTAACATATTTTTTTAGAAATTCTGAGTTTTTCCGAAACATACTTAATTTGAGCGTCCCAACGTAAATATTTATCTATAACTACACCTAAATATTTTATCTATAACCTGAATACTGTATTATTTGCCTTTATTGTAGTTAAATGATGGCGCAGTTCACTTATTGTTTGTGAATGGTATAAAAAATTTCTGTTTCCAGTTTAAGGTGACGATTTTAAAGTCGAACCACTCTTTAATATTGTCTAAATCTTTTTCCGCTTTTAGTTTTTCCCAAGTTTCCTTTCTGTAAAAAATGGCAGTGTTGACAGCAGAGATATTATATCTCCACTACTCTGAAGTGCAAACATGCCATTAATGTATATCATGAATAAAACGGGACCTAGTATGGTACCTTGAGGAACGCCATAATCAACAGATTTAAAATCACTAGTAACGTTATTTATTTTTACAAATTGTTGGCGGTCAGTTAAATAGATTTTAAAGAAGTTCAGTGTCCTTTAGCATCTCAAGCTGTTGGCAATGACTTATGATGTCGATAACTTTTGCCACAAACACACACATACATGACACGCTTCATTCATAATTTTGAAAATAAACCATTATTATTATTATATTCAGAGCAGTGTAAATTTTAGACGTTATTTTTCTATGGCGTCGAGTGGATTTACCAGACTGAAGACCATATTTCATTCCGGAAATGAGATTATATTTTGATAAATTATTTGATAATTTAATGATTTTTTTCCAGGATTTTCGTAAAGTTACTAATAAGTGAAAATATGTTCGTAATTTCATTGATATATCCATTTTTCAAAACTGGCGTTACAATCTACGTCTGGAAGGCAGAAGGACATTTGCCTTGTTCGAATAATATTTGATTAATTAGATATGTTCATGGCACTTTTGCAAAAATTGAAGACATTTTAAAAAGTGACATAGATGACGCAGCTTGTTTTATTTTTGAGATGTGATAGTCAACTTTTTCTTATATATGCCATATTGAATTTTTTTAATATTAATGTAACTCTTGTCATTCTAAGTAGTGTAAAGCACCTCAATAGTTTTAACCTTACTTTGGTTTGAAAATCGGAAAAATTCTATTTTAAATTTTTTTTGGCAGCAGAATAAATCCAAAGATAATAAAAATGAATGTTGAAAATATTTCTATATAATTACTTTCATCTCATGTTAAATAAAAAATAAATTACTATTTTTTGCGAAATTATGACTCTTGCTGATTTCGTCGGCTACCCAACTCCCAGGCGCGACATGTTAAAACAGCCGATTATGCTGATGCATATTAAACTAGTATCAGATTAGGACAATTAAATGCAAATCGTAGCATAATTGCAGGACAGCATATTAAGCACAAATTAGTATGCTCGCTCATTTCACGAGATTTTTATGTTTAAAAAGCCATCCAATAATTTATATTATTAATATATAAGGCATTATTATTTGTTAGCTTTTCTGCATAACTAACAAGTATATAGGCACATAAACCCTCAATAGATGATCTGAGATAGCAGTGTTATCTGCATAGTTAGTTAAGTATCCCTTCCTAGTGATGTGGTGACAAAATGCAAGAGAGAAAATACCACAAAACAAGTTGCTAAAAGTAATATGATTATCGCATCTTGGAATCACAGGTTAGGGTTATCCAACAAGACGGCCCATGGACCTCCTTTCAGCTGGCCCATTTTGCTCATCATCGAATTTATCATTGTTTTTGGCCTTTAGAACATGTGTACTACCAAATTTGAAAGCTTTATTTTAAAAACTGTGGCTGCTATTGCGATACTACAGACATGCAGATAGATTTGTTTCCATAAAGTTGTTTTTTCATTATAATTTGTCGAGATTCGTCCAGAAATGCAATAAATTTTTTTTCCCAAAATTGTACTTTTTTCTTCTTTCATTCATTGTGTCTCTTCTGGTGATATCACATTCACCAAATTTAATACTTCACCTAAAATGTTGTTGACAATCTTAACTCCCACTAGTATTTTTTGAGTTATCGGGGATACACACATACACACACACGAACGAACGCACGCACGCACACATACACACACACACGCACCGACAGACATCATTCGGAAAATAGTCGGAATGGATTCAGGAGGGTTCAAAACTCAGAATAATAATATAAAGATAAGTAACAATCAAAAAAGATACATTGATTATTATGACCAATACATAAACAACAATTTGCATGTTTACATATCAACGTATCCAAAAAAAACAGGGGCGGCTCCAGGCTTTAGCATTTATTTTAATGTCTTTGCATTACTTGAAACTTAATAAGTATACAAAATTTGTTTGCTTGAGTAATGTATTTTTCATCGCTATTCTACTGTTGCTATTTTAATCTCTGTTGTTTTTAAGTGATTTTAAAGTTTTGTGTTATTGACTAATAATCGATTTTTAGTTATAAAGACTTATTTAGTGAATATTTATTGAGTAACAATGACTAATAAATGTGTAGTGTGAGGCCAAAGAGGAAAACAACGGAGTTGTTTATCTTTTCACAGGTAAGTAAACAAAACAGATCAGGGTCGGCATAATGCGTGAATGCGAAAGTCTGAAAGCTCGAAAATGACTAAAATTAATGTTAGCTTTACAAGAAATTAAAAACAATATTTGATTCCATTTCAACAGTAAAATGTCTACATTTTATTAAAAAAGGTACTTATACAAAAATATTTATTTTAACTCGAATGGAGAGTTCACTCTTAAGGCAGGTCACAAACCGTAAATGTTTTAAAGTCTGTTGATATTTCTTTAATTCAATTTTAAAGGTTGATATTAAAAAATGTGTTTATTTTCAGATTTCCCAAGAATCTGGTGAGAAGAGAAAGTTGGCTGAAAGCACTCATAATGGAAAATGCCAGTAAGTGGCACTACGTGTGTTCAGCACACTTACAAAAAACTGATTATACTATTAAAAGATCTGGATTTAAAGTCTTGAAAATCAGTACTGTTCTATTTTTCCCCTGGCGACACTATTACCAGGTTCGTCACACGTACTGTCCAGGTTATTAGAGAATTATATTGAAAATTAATAAGGTACTGAGTAGTCACTCATTCATACCTCATAAAATAATATCAAATAGATACCTACAAAGCGTCAACTGTTTTGTTAATATGTTACTTTTATTGCAGTGATGTAGGTTTGTATATTTCAAAAAAGTCTCACTTGTTTCAGTATTTAAAATTCTATTCTTTCACCACCATTAGTACCCAAGATAGCAAGGTATGTTAAATGTAAATATACAGTGCAGTGATCCAAAAAATTCATGATTGCACGCTACATTTAAAGAACTTAAAAATATCTTCAATTTAATGTGTCGTACATGGCCGTTGCTTAAAATATAAAAAAAGGACCAAGGGAGTTTAAAGTGCTGGGCCCTATATATTTAAATTTACCATACCTTGCTATCTTGGATACTAATGGTGACGAAGGAATTAAATTTTCAATGAGATTTCTTTGAAATATACAAACCTACATCACTGCAATAAAAGTAACATATCAACAAAACAGTTGATGCTCTATATTTGTTAATAACAACCTTTAAAATTGAATAAAAACATATCAATTGACTAAAACATCTATAGTTTGTGAGCAACCTCAAGAATAAAATCTCCATTGAAGTTAAAATAAATATTATTTTATAAGTATCTTTCTTGATAAAATGAGGATTTTTTTACCGTTCAAATAGAATCAAATGTTGTTGTTCTTGTTTTTGTAAAGCTATCATTAATTTTAGTTATTTTTGAGCTTTCATACTTTCGCATTATGCCGGCTCTGATTTGTTTTGTTTACTTTCCTGTGAAAAGATAACGACCCCGTGGTTTTCCACTGTGACCGATACTACACACTTATTAGTCATTGTTTCTCAACAAATATCTATAAATAGAATTTTTATAACTAAAAATCGATTACTAATCACAGTACCAAATAACAAAACTTTAAAATCGCTTAAAAACACAAACTAAAATGACAGACGTCAACTTACGGAACACTATTTGTTGTCAAGACGGTGATAGATCGAGCATCGATCAGGTTTCCTCGTGCTGTGTTCATAATCCTGACCTATAGGAATGAAACCAGCGATAATATTTACGTATCTTGCGTGGTATGTATATAAATCGGACAACTTTTTATGTTTTGTTACTCATCTTCTAGTATTATTAATCTGAAGTAGCACTAGATTTATTTGAATTTATGTTTACTTCTTTAAATACAGAACGTCCGTTCAAAGCGATTGTGTAGCTTTTAAGTTTTAATATGGTGCTTATCCTAAACCAAGTATAATTTTATAATATTTTTTTAAAATATCCTACGAATAAAGGTTTGGATTATTTATTAAAACTTGGAAATTTTAACAGTAATTTTAAAAGAGGCATGTAGTCTCTTCTCTAGGTGAGCCCCTGCTCTTATAAGGGTTTTAAATCAGTTTTATGGAGTCCTTGTAGACTATTTACGTTTATAAGTAGTGTTAGAAATAAGCGAAAATATGATAATTTTCTTCGAAGTTTACTTACCGTTAAAATTGTTCGTACTTTATTTTGATAAACATATTTGTTTGTAATTGTCATCAAGTTGCTTTGCCTGATGTAGGATATTAATCAATATATTTATGAAAATAATTACTGAAACTGTCATAAATACTAAATCTGATTTCAGGACCATATTGTGCTGGGAATAAGTTGAAATAGAAAAAGTCGGCAAAACGATCATATTGGTTGATTTTCTTTAGGAAAGGTTCGTTTCAGTATATTGGGGAACAAGGAATTGATGACATATATTGTTTTTGGGATGGATGGTGATGCGAAAGAACATTAAAGTAACGGTTAGCATGTGTGTTTTCTGTAGACAGAAGGGTGGTGTGTTCCATCACTTCCTCGAATTCTATTTCGGCATAGTCAATTTAATGTTAGATACTGGAAACTAATATAGTAAAGATGTAGAGAAAAATATAATACATCTATATCACATGCATATATTTTTCATTTCCACTAAATTTAAGATTATATTTTTATTCGTATAGTAAGAATACTAACTTGCTTTTGTACTTAATATAACAAATATTAATTAAAAAATTAAATTTAATTAAATAATATATCTTTATCGTCAGAACGTTTTTATTAACCTAAATAATTGAAAGAAAACATGTTGTGAATTACATTGTACTTATGGCTTCATTAATTTAATGCTCACATCTTATGAAGTTTTAAAAAATCATAGAATAAGTTCAATTAAATTATTTAGACCGTTGCGACGCGACATTTCATTTATTATTTCTGAGGATATAATGAAAAGCTTTTTTTTTTCAATTTTTCAGTTCAATTCTTTATTTCCAAATCACAGATACAAATAAATTATATAAGTAACTAGGAGTACATCAAGGCAATATACAATGCATAATATAAAATATGAATAAATAGTGATCACATAAAGTGATAGAATAACATATTCCTATATAGTACTGCTAAAATAATAATGTAAATAACAACAAATCACTGCGTGTCCAACAAACAAACAAATAAACAAATAAAATAAAAGGTCATGCTAAGTAGAATTCATTGATGTCGTAGAAGCATTTTTGAATTAGGAAACGCTTTAGATGCTTCTTGAAAATGAATAAGCTACTGGAAATTTTTACCTCAGTAGGTAAATTATTGTAAATTTTACAACCGTTATAATAAACGCGTTTTTGGTATAATGCTGTCGTGTGTTGGTCAGGAATGAACTGACTTTGAAATCTTGTAGGGTAGTCGTGGTTCTTTTGGTTTCTAAGGAAAATTGATTTATTTTTGTAGACTAAAAAACATATTTCATATATATATATTATATATATATATATACAGGGTGAGTCTTAAGTGCGTAGTTATATTTAAACCACCGATTCTTGACATCTGTAGAAACCCACTGACACATTTTTTTTCTCTCTAATTCCCACGTAAAATTGAGTTATCGACTTTCAAAAAAATAAGATGAAATTG